>OX578278.1:10198128-10586928 GCA_951217055.1 Gerris lacustris | reverse complement strand
TTCATGTTGATCCAAGCTGAGTTTAACTTGAGAACTGATTTCTTGTTTTCATCTGTTACACCTTATATACTCTAAATAAAACAACTATTACATCATTTTGTAATTAGTTAAAATAAACATATAGGTCATTTCAACACAATTGATAGTTTAGATAACACCCTGCAGGGTCACGAGTAGAATGGTCAACAACAGTTCAAAAATATTGTTTTCTAATTATACCCCTGAAGGCTGATTGAAGAAAGGAACAAGTTAATGTAATTAACCTTTAAAAATATCTGCTAAAGGTCGACCAAGAAGTCATGAACACGGGAAAAACTGAAAGCTTAGCTTCGTTTAAAGTCGGAACATCCGAGTATTGCCGAAGTCAGTACAGTCGGGTGCTAAGACAATACCCATTTCTTGTTTGTATGACATGCGCAGTTATGTCAAATCTCACGAATAACAACAGGAAGGTTTCCAATCTGTTAGGTTTCCTGTTTTGTTTGTTTTTATACAGTAAAGAATTATAGTCACAACTGCCCTAAATCCAAATAAAACTCAGAAATAAAGAGGAAGAAAAAATAGATTAAGAAAGAAGAAAATCGATTTAAATTTAAAGAATATTATTATGAATAATCAATAAATAATAATGTAAAGATATTATCGTACATTATTAGTGATTTCTTATCAGGTACAGTGTTGCCTGTTGCAAACAATATTAAAAAAATATAGAAGTTATCAAAAATAAACTTATTAATAACAAAAGAACAACACTGTGTTTTTTGACAGTGGTCAATTTTATTAAAATCTGACTATACATGACACCAAAATAACGACACTAGCGCACTCCTCAGATTTCCATGACTTCTTGGTCGACCTTTAATTATATAGTGTGGCAAACAGCTTCTTTGTCGTACTATGACACAAATAAAATATACTTCTTTCGGTTTTATAAAAGAGAACTGAAAATGTATAATTTCATACAAGTTAGTTAACAGCGGCATAACTATGGGCCCACTTGGGCCCGCATTGCGGGCGGGCCCCAAGTGCCAGGGGGGCCGAAAATCAACGACGAGGAGGCCCCCAGTTCTAAACGCTAGAGTTTTTTTTTGCAAGGGGTCCCCCAAAACGTTTTTGCTTGGGGCCCCCAATGCTCTAGCTACGTCACTGTTGGCTAAACATAAAGTAAAGTATAATAATAGCCCATACACAAGCCCATACAATAAAAAGTTTTTATTATTAATCCTTTTTATATATGCTTTTCGGTTGTGTGAAGGTAAATATTGGTAGATATATTCATTTTCATTAAAAAAAATCAGCGGAGACAACTCAGACAAACTATCTCATATGCGAGTTCAAAATTACTTAGCCCAGTGTTTACCATTTATTAGTTTTCGTATGTATACAGTTAATTATTATTGAATATTTCATAAAAATAACATCTCCTGGGCAGGGAATAGAACCCGGGCTCTCTCAGTCCGTGTTTTAAGCTATTTTTTCAGGAACTAGATTTTTCCCGTGAAAACGGCTTATATCGTTATAGATTCGTATTTAAATGGACTACATTATACAAAATTTGATCAAGATTTAATAAAATGTATTAGAGCTTATGTAGTCCCCACAGTTAAACATAACATTTACTTTGAAACTGATTTTTAAAAAACCTAGTATGCCGCCTTTATGAAATACTTTTATGGATTCAGAAATAAACTTGTTAGGTTTACTAAAAAATTAGTTGACGTAGTATCTAATGATGAAACTTCAAAAATAGTAAATAATTATCATATTTGAAAAACCAATTATAGAAGTATCGAGGAAACCTTAAACAAAATTAAAACCTAATAGGTACTATTGGCCAAATCAAAAAACAACATTTTCTAATTTTGTCTGTTTTGTAACTCCACCATTAGTCCAGTCAAATGGTAGTTTGAAATGGAAAGTTCTGGTGTAATTGTTGTTAGTGACTTACCTTTATGTTTTTTGGGGTGCTGAACACGAATCTGAAGTTGTCCAACAAAATTTCCCTCGGCAAATATGAGAAATCATCGAAAAACTACAAAAAGAAATGTTTTTTATTGGTTTTCAGCTTATAACTTGCAAAGCAATTTACTCACGCAAAAAGTGGTCTTGTAGTAAAATAAAAAGGAGAAAATAATCTACAATTTATGTCTGTAACATTTATTTGTACGTCGTATGGTTTTCACGCAAATGGGAGTTGAAATATTGGGAAGAGGTGGCGGGTGGAGGGTACAGGCTGAAGGGTAAACGGTTGGTGGCCAGACTGCGCTGGCAGTTAATTTTATGTTTTTGGGTGTGCTGAACACGAATCTAAAGTTGTCCAAAAAAAATTTTACACGCAAATATGAGAAATCATCATAAAACTACTTATTACTTTTATTTTTTTAGTGTATTTCGCCTTATAACTTACAAAGCAAGCTATTTACGCAAAAAGTGGAAGAGTAGTAAAATAAAGAGGAGAAAATAACCTACAAATTATTTCTTTACCATTTTTTTGTAAGTCGAATGGTTTCTATGCAAAAGAGGGGTTGAAATAACTGGGAAATCAGTAATTTTTGAAAAACAACAAGTAACACCATTAATATTTATTCTTTATTTCATGTAGGTAAACATTGTTATTTCAACCCCTCTTTACGGGGGGGGGGGGCTACCCCGTAATATTCCTGTGGTTGGGTTATTACTTATCTCATAATATGACTGCTAAGATTCAAATTTTTGAGTTGTTGTACTTTCGACGATCAGGTGCGTTACAGACAGACAGGCAAGCGAGGGTTCGTTACAGACAAGCGAAAGTGCGTTACAGACAGACAAGCGAGGGTGCGTTACAGACAGACAGACAAGCGAAAGTGCGTTACAAACAGACAGACAAGCGAAGGTGAGTTACAGTCAGACAGGCAAGCGAAGGTAAATTACAGACAAGCGAAGGAATGTAAAAGGATCCTCATTTTTGCCTACGAACCCTAAAAAAAAAAAAAAAAAAAAAAAAAATCTTTCATAATATATCACTATTCATTAATTAAAATTTTTTTTTTTTAAAAAAATGCTTAATAAGTCAAGTAAAAACTTGATTTACAGAGAAGTAAATCAATAAGAGAGTCGAGAGATAGAGAGACTAAGAGAGAGAGAATTTCAAATAACTGGCAAAGCAAATCAAATTAGGTGACATTTACTAAACTTACCCCGAAGAGATGGGGCAAGGGGAATGTAATCTCCTCCCCTAGTTTAATTTCAATTCATTTTATATAATTCCCTGGGGGTTAATATTGGCAACTCTACCCTGCAGGGGGGGGGGGGGGGTCAGGGTATAATATAATATCGACCCCTCAGGTAAAAATATTATCCTTCCAATTTTCAGCTCTTTAATTATATTCTATATTTTAAATTGAGATAACAATACTTCAACCGTTTCATTTTTAATTGAAATTTAATTTAAAAATACCACTAAATTATATTTAACGTTAATTAATTTATTCTATATTTTATTGATTTGTTTTTTAATATTATCATTTATTTTATTTTATTTTCGGTATAGCATTTTATAAGATACCTATATGTAATTAAAAGGAGCAATTCATTTTTTTTTTTTTAATATTTAGGTAAAAATAAAGCGAAGACTTTCTCGCCTATCTACTTACGAGTATAATAATAATAATAATACCATTTATTAAAAGTGACGCAATATTACAATTCTTGATTAATCAGAAATTTTGCTATACATTCGGTCATTTTAAATCAGCCGGAGCTGTGGTAACCTTTGAGGTAATGTTCGGTCGTTTTCTTATATTGTTTATGTATGTGAAAATTAAATTGATAAACACCAATTAATGGTAGAAAGATTCGGAATGGTATATATAAATTAAACATAATTTAAAAATAAATACTATCTACATGATTTAACAGTTTGATATATAACGGTTGACAGAGACAATAACAAAAATATAACAGTAATAAAAAATACAAGTAAAACTAAAAATTGCAAATACTAATTTAACCTAATAGAAATGGTAATTTTATTTACTACTACTAATTTTCTTTATGTAGCCAGGCTTCCTTGTACACAACTTCCGTTCTTCTCCATTCACTTCTGTCGAGCGCCACTCTCCTCCACGTCGATTCTCCACAACACTTCCTCATCTCACTACTTACGAGTATATGAAAGATAATTTTCACAGCTTCCGTTGAACGCCATTCTCCCCAAAATTTGTTGTTCAAAATACACATTTCATGGACCAACATTTTTAAAAAACAATGTAGATACTAATTTTACTCACGGGACCATTAAAAATGTAATAATCCATAGAATATTCTTACTATGACAATACTTTCTTTATTAAGTCTGGTAGTTCATGGACTTCATTATTTCTGGGAAAAGAAGGCGAAATATGATAAAAAAAAAAAAAAAAAAAAAAAAAAAAATGTTTTTTACACTATTTAACAGTTCTCAGTAAGAGATCTAGAAGGTGGTAAAATGTTGTATCTCTATGACATACTATAGTTCTCGAGATACACATGTCTGAAAAGAAGTTTCTAGAAGTTGGCAATGTATGATATGGCGGAAATAATATCATATAATGCAAATAATATTACTTGAAAGATAGGCAGGATTAGATGGTAGCAAAGTATGATATCTACCTCTTTTATGACAAACATATCACTAAAATTCATGTAACATTTCTTAAATTCTATATAAATAAATTATTCTGTGTCCATTTGCTTTATAATTAAAAAAACATATTTTTGAATTGCTTTTATTTTTTTATATTGTCATAATTTGCCACCTTTCCAAATTGACATTGGGAGGCAAAATATGATATGTCTGGGAAATAGGGAACTTTTAAGAAAAACTGACCATAAACACCATATTTTCATTGGCGGTAAAAAAAATTTTTTTGTAAGTAGATGTCATCATTATTAAAGTATTTTTTTTTAGAAAACTGATGATTTTTCACAGCAAAACAAAGTTTAAATTCACTTCCTATAAAAAATATATAAAATCTGAAATATCATATTTTGCCTTCTTGTCACAAATTTGACCTGGCGGATTATCTACTAAAAATCACACTTATTTGAACTAATGTAATTGTAGTTGTTTTGATAATCTCTATCAACGCTGACATATTATGTTTAGTAGTTATAACTACCAATGATGAAAACTCCTTTCTAATAAGAATTAAAGTTTTAAAGATCAAAGGAAAATAAAAAATCATATTAAACAATGAATAAAAAATAAATTGTACAAAGTATTCTTCTAAAGAATATCACATAGCAGTGAGAGAAAGGGGTGAAAAACGTGGAATCCAATAAAAATAAAGAAATATTAAAAAAAAAGGTTCAAAACAATGTCCGATTATTGATAAAGAACTTTGCAAAGGGTTCTACAGGATTTGAAAGGGAACTCAACCTGTGTAAAACTTGTTCAATTGAAAAAGGAAAATCGGTCGAGCGTTCACGAGTGATTTCCATCGACAATGGATATTGTTCAAGCTGTAGGCCGAGAAACAATGGATCGGTAAATAAGACAAAGAGACGATTGAACAGGTGGAATGAGAGAAGAGGTGTACTCGTGGTACAGTGTCCTCGTCATGAAGGAGTCAAGTACTCCTACTTGAGAGATATTGGAGGCTGCACTGCTACTGGCACTCAGAGCGGTAGCTTTATTCTCTTGTTCTGTGTACTGTGGAACATTATAGTTGGGAGATGAGAGGTAGAGAAGCGAGTGCTTCAGAGGAACAAACCCGCCCTTACCTTCTCCCACTTCTACCCCTTCCCCTCATCATATCTTCCAGAATAAGATGACACCAACCTACACTACCTTACACACAAGTCTATAATCTTCTTCGAAATAACCAGAAATCAAGAAGTAATTCCTCTATCTTCCTTAGTTTTCCCTTTCATCGTAAAATGATCTCTACTTAATCGGAATAAAATAAGTACATATATAGGAATAATAGATAATGCGTAGAATCTGATTTATTGAAGCGAGCGTAAGCGAGCTTCTTACATTCAACGATATATGCATATTGTCTGTCTGTCTGTCTGTGTGTAACGTTTACGTGTCCGACGATAACTTAAGTAAAAGTTGACCGATTTAAATGAAACTTGGTATACACCTTTCTTTTACTAATACTCAGGCTAAGTTCGTTGGAAAGCGTGATCCGTCCAAGATTTCGCGTGCAATGCTCGCGTAAACGTGAGCTTCAAATTTAAAATTGGATTTTCAGGACGGGAAAAAATTCTATCATCACCTATTCGATGAGATGAACATTTTTTTCAAATAACATTTTTTAGTAAAACCAACAACGACACTGCTATGAACTAATAAAGATCGCTAAAACTATTAAAGCGGACCTAAACGTTTAAAATAAAGAAAACAACCTTTTTACCAACATCTTACGTTCTAATGTAACGATTTTAATAAAACTTCATGTACATCGTCTAAAGTACAATTGAAACAAGTATGTAAAATTTCAACTTGATACAAGCAGTAGTATTTGAGTAATGAAGTGATACATTTATAATAATAATATAAAAGCTATTACGGGTGGTTAAGATTCTTATAGTGTATAGGTTTGTTTAGGAAGTAAAGCATTGTACCGAGTACCCCCACTCTACCTCACACTACCCTTTTCCACTTATCTTCAACTATGACATTCATCATGATTAATAAATTTCAATATTCAGTATTTTATTGCAATACGCTCGCTTCAATGATAGAGCCACGCGATGCCTAGTTTATAATAGTAAATAGAGTGAAGTCTATACATTTAGTTTTATCAGCGGCATTTTATAAGCGATAAAAAGAAATGGAATGAGTTTTAAATTCAATGAATAAAGTAAAAGAAAAGTCATTTTTATTTTTTTAAAGGTTATAAAACAACAACAATATAATGGAAAATACTATAGTTTTACATTTTGTTTAGATGCTATAAGTCCATGGTAAAAGTAGGTTTATAACTAAATATATTTATAACTACTTTTTTAGTTACCTATAAAAGTAGTCATACATTTACAGGAAATCATCAAGTAAAAAACCTTTGGAATTTCCTCCATAGTCAGCATCATGGGATTTTGAAGTGTGCTTTGTGAAAGTGTCGTTAAATTTGTGCCTCATTGTTCTCAATTTAAACCTAATGTGAAAGTGTTGGGGGAATAGCTAGCCCTGTCTTATTTTAGCGATGAAAGGGCTGACCAATGAAAAAATATATATGTAAATATGTATACAGCGGTGTAAGGTGCATCCTCAAAAGAAATTGTTCATCAAAAGGAATCAGTTAATAAGATCAGTGTGGAAATACACGGTTCTCTTCAAAAGCCACTAGTTGCATCATACACTTCTTTAGCGAATTTTCTTGCGAACGCAGTCCCACCAGGGACGGATGGGGACACCGGTAAGACGGAAAATTTTCCCAAAGCATCGCTAAGCCATTTATTACAAAGAAACATTGGTCCACAAAAAACAAATGAAAGGTTCTCATATCAATATACTATTTCATCAATGTGGCTCCAGTGGTACAATAGCATAATTTTCACTTCTTAAAAAATGTGTAAGAGACGTTTCAGACAGCAATAGATGGGTCATAAAGACAAAAAGTATACCAAGCATGTCGCTCCTACTACATCAGTGAGCCGCAGGAGCTTCTAGAGGAATATAACAATAATGATTAAAAGAATAACAACACGGCAATCAGGTGGCACAACACGGCAATCAGGTGGCACAACACGGCAATCAGGTGGCACAACACGGCAATCAGGTGGCACAACACGGCAATCAGGTGAAACAACACGGCAATCAGGTGGCACAACACGGCAATCAGGTGGCACAACACGGCAATCAGGTGGCAGAAGGTGAGAATCCATCAGCAGACTCCCAAAAATTCAATTTTTACTCACTTTAGATTCTTTTACTCCTTTGATTTTTTTACTGAGAAAGCAAGTACAAGAATTCCAGCTTAGCAATTTTACGGTTCTGTATATCGTTGCAATCAACATATAATTTTTGACGCCTATTTTATTTTATCACACATTTACCACTATTTTATTGTAGCTTTAGCTATCGCATTATAAAATAAAATATGAAACAAATTGCGATATTTTTACCATCATTTTACTAAAATTTGTACATTTGTATTGGGGGGGGGGGGGGGTACTTATTAGATAATATGACACTGTTTGGTATGTTTACTCATGCCAGACGCTACCTCCCCATCCGCCCCTGAGTCACACGCAATCAGGCAACCTACAGCCGCCCAAAATATCATCATCAGTTGAAGCCATAATGACAAACAAAATTTGCAAAATCGTGAGAACAATCAACTACCACTTAACCAGTCAACACTAAAACTTGAAAAAAAACCTTCTGCAGAAAATACTGAAGGCATTTTCCTTGAGGATTTCCTCATCTTTTCCGTTTGCAGGTGACGATTCGCTAGAGGAAATCCCCAATGAAATTTTGGAGGGTTTTTCCTTGAAGATTTCGTGTATGTGTATGGCTACCTAAAAATTACCCTATAATCTTAAGGTCATGAGTTCAATCCTCACCCGGGACATTTATTTTACATGTAATAGAAAAGTATTACTCTAAAACAAATTACATTCTTGGAAGTTAAAGGAAGAAAAGGGGATAAGATAGATAAAAAAAATATAAACCAACCATCTGTCTGAAGTCGGGACACACAACCCTGCCGCCAAAACCACAGATATCTGTCGTTTTGGCGGGTTAATTTTTTATCTGCCCTTCCCCCTTCCTCTTTTAATTATAATAATTACTAAAGTAACTTTTTTTTTAAATATAATAGTAAACACAATGCTTCCGTTACCTTCGGTAAACTCGGAAGCAAAAGAATATATTAATTTAAATCTAACTACGCAGGGAGATTTTAAGCATTTCGTACACATTACTTATTCCCTTTCCATTATGCTTATTAGTTCTGATTAAGACATTATTAATAATAATTTATATACAATCATAAAATAAAAAAAGGAAGTCAACTAAGAAATAAAGTTATTATCAGTAGAGGGAGACTAGCAGTAGTAAAGTGACAATAGTCATACATATAGTTATAGCAATAGATGAGTTATATAGCCGAGGGTCCAAAGAGATACTGAGAGCCTCAGGAACCCCCCTTATGAAAAGAGACGAGGGCTATAAGACGGAATCAATAAGGATTATAACCTTATAGTACAGGGTAAAGCTTCCGCAGCTGGGAGCTTCCATTCGCCCTCAGATAAATGATTTATAGTGTGACGACTTTTAACGTCAACCGACCAAGAACAGGGTGGAAAAAAAAAAAATAATAAAGGGGCGTTAAACAAATATTAGTGGAGGAATTAGCGGAGGAGGGTGCCTAGCACCGCAAGTTGGCTGCAATCTTGCACCCAACAGATATACGCTTCTGTATCTTTCAAACCATTTTTTCACACCTATACACGTGCCTTAGGAGGAAAGTAGATAATCGTGCACCGGAAGGCAACACTGTAGTCGTCTAATGACAAGGGAATGTCAATGAACTTGATCCCCTAAATTATATATATATATATATATATATATATATATATATATATATATATATATATATATATATATATATATATTTAGTTAAAATGTGTTATTAATGTCTTAATTTCTTTTTGTACTCAATAATGATCATTTATTTTTGTATCATTCATTTTGCTTTCGAGCATATATCGAAATCTATGTGATTTTTCTCAAGAACGAACATTTTCAATGTTTCCAATTTCAAAAATTCCTGGACAAAAATCACCTTAAGACATTACAATGGAGGGTAGGGAATATTTTTGTACTCGTGTTGTGTAGGTTAGTTAGTCAAATGTTACACTAAATCAAAGAGGTCACCTATATTAAGTGACAAACTACCATCAACTTGATTTTTGGTCAAATAACTAATTTTGTACTCAGGATAATGAAAATCACATTGTCCACCAAAAAAAAGCGACACATGGCCGCTCTTCACCGGTTTGTTATTTTCAAATGCCTATTACCAAGCCATGTCCCAAAGACGAACTTATTAGCGACCACGTATTCTTAAAAGGCACCAAAAGATTTACTTATACACAAAATTCGTGCTTGATGTTAGTCAGAAACTTTTTTCACACACGCTATCTCCTCGACTAGAATGAATAATAATAATAATAATAATAATAAACATAACAAATTTAACAAACCTGTCAAAACTAAAACACATGTTAAACTAAAACTGTAGACAGAAAAGTCTCTCCACATAAAAATATATTTAGTAAATTTCAAAGCAGCTTTTGGCTTTCAGCCATTACACTATCATCAGTGCAGAAAAGTGAAAAATGTTAATTGAACCGTTGAAAAAATGGGATTGTAGTAAATCATGCCAAACCAGCAAACGGTATATAAGACTCTCTGACAATCTACTAGATGTTAAACTATTTAAAAATCACCAAAATTGCTAGGATTTTTAACTTTTCAACTAAAAAACAAAAAACAAAAACAACTAAAAAATAAAAACCTATAAAATTGAAACAAAAATGTTAATTTTCAAAACCTTTATTTTATTTATTTTTTCACTCATTTCGATACCTTTTGGTGTCAACATAATATATCTGAACTGAAACACAATTATTTAACTAATTAATTTTATTTAATTAGTATAAAGCGAGAGTGAGAGAGTGTAGAGTTTTTAACGAAATCAAAATGGCTTTTACATAATTGTATATGAGTTTATTGGGTTTTAATAAATCATTATATTTACGTATTTTCATGTGTCACAATTGTTGCATTAGTCAAAAGCAATTTATGGCATAATTTTATACTTTTTTGTGTTTGTGTATTTATTATATCTCTCTTGTTCTACTAGTATATATATATATATATATATATATATATATATATATATATATATATATATATATATATATATATATATATATATATATATATATATATATAAAACTTATTCTCATAATTAAATACTCATATATTTCATATTTTTGTTTCTCTGTTTTAGGGCTCGTGATTTCTGAGACCATGTGGCCCAACAATTTGTCCTCAGGGTAAGTTTTTTTTATTTTGTATGCATTTTCTTATTGGAACGAAGTTGCTTATGGCACGTTACAATGTCTGGAGCTCGGAAGTGAATTCGAAAAAAACGACCGTCACGACACCAACTGTCAAGAAATCGACTAATGACGACAACTCAAGTAAATTATGCCCGATTTAGTTGAAATTTGGTACACATGTTCATTTTACCAATGCCCAGGACGAGTTCGTTAGACAACGTTATCCACCCAAGCGTTCGCGCGCAACGCTCGCACAAACATCAGCTTGAAATGTGTAATTGGAATTTTAGAAATTCATCTATTTAATGAGACAAACAACTTTTATAAATACATATTTTAGTAACACCGACACCGCTATGAAGTGTTAAAGATTGCTGAAACGTTTAAAATAGAGAAAACAACGTTTTTACATTTACAGACATCTTACGTTTTAACGTAACAATTTTAATAAAACTTCATACACCTCGTCTAAAGTACAATTGAAACCGGCATGTCAAATTTCAACTTAATACAAGCAGAAGTTTTTGTGTAGTAAAGAGTTATATTTTATAATATTTTAAATGGAGTATAGGCCGGGACATAATGGGCTAGGGATTCACTCTACTACGACCGTCCTCTTCAACTCTTAACTCATCATGATTAACTTTATTCTCAATATTCATTACATATTTATTGCAAGACGCTCGATCAATGATAAAAATAGACTGCCAATTGGTGTGGCACATAGCTTCCTCGCATCCTATCCACGTACTTTATTGATTTTATGCTTTTACAAGCCATTATTGTCTAATTGTTTCCCCCGTTTTTTTAATCTGTCAAAATGTTTTTCATTTTTTACACGAATTAAAGTATCAATTTAACAAAAGTTAAAGAGCGCAGATGATTCAAATTAATCTGGGGCTATTTGCGGGTTACTTTCGACACACTATAAAAGTTTCATTCAAATCAGATAAGTACTTTTGAAGCTATAGGTGTAAATAAATGTATGTTTGTGCGCATGTGGAAGAGAAAAAAATAAGCGCAGAAGGTTGAAACTTATATGGGACTAACAATGGGCTAATTATGGCCTACCGCCTAAATTTCATTAAAATTGGACGTGTAGTTTTTAAGATATGTTGGTTGGCAAAAATTGAACGACAGACCGACCGACAGACCGAACCGACAGACAGACACGGAACCAAAAATGTTCTCTGATGTCTGAAACGGATTTCTGTCTTGGAATTTTTGAAATCGAATACTTAAATTTTTTTCGTTCTTCAGAAAACTCACATAGCTTCCGTTATCTTTGGTATAAGCTCGGAAGCAATAAGCTTATATTTTAATTTTGCCTCACTCCTTTATGTACAAATAGTTAGTTACTTATAATTTTGTCTTAACTCCACCATGTATAAGTAGTTAGTATCATATACTTAGCTGTATGATTTTATAACTTATATTTAATGAAAAGTGCGAGGAACTTAGTTATCCATCTCTTTCTTGTATTTTCTCACTCTGTATCTATCTCTATCTTGTGTTTTATCAATCTGTATCTATCTCTTTCTTGTATTTTTCACTTCTGTATCTATCTCTTTCTAGTATTTTTCACTTCTGTATCTATCTATTTCTTGTATTTTTCACTTCTGTATCTATCTCTTTCTTGTGTTTTATCAATCTGTATCTATCTATTTCTTGTATTTTTCACTTCTGTATCTATCTATTTCTTGTATTTTTCACTTCTGTATCTATCTCTTTCTTGTGTTTTATCAATCTGTATCTATCTATTTCTTGTATTTTTCACTTCTGTATCTATCTCTTTCTAGTATTTTTCACTTCTGTATTTATCTATTTCTTGTATTTTTCACTTCTGTATCTATCTCTTTCTTGTGTTTTATCAATCTGTATCTATCTATTTCTTGTATTTTTCACTTCTGTATCTATCTATTTCTTGTATTTTTCACTTCTGTATCTATCTCTTTCTTGTGTTTTATCAATCTGTATCTATCTATTTCTTGTATTTTTCACTTCTGTATCTATCTCTTTCTAGTATTTTTCACTTCTGTATCTATCTATTTCTTGTATTTTTCACTTCTGTATCTATCTCTTTCTTGTATTTTTCACTTCTGTATCTATCTCTTTCTTGTATTTTTCACTTCTGTATCTATCTCTTTCTTGTATTTTTCACTTCTGTATCTATCTATTTCTTGTATTTTTCACTTCTGTATCTATCTATTTCTTGTATTTTTATGTATTTTTCACTTCTGTATCTATCTCTTTCTTGTATTTTCTCACTCTGTACGTATATATCTCTTGTATTTTCTCACTCTGTGTACTTATATCTCTTTTTTATTTTCTCACTCTATGTACTTATATCTCTCTTGTATTTTCTGTATCTATCTCTTTCTTGTATTTTTTCACTCTGTATGTATTTTCTGTATCTATCTCTTTCTTGTATTTTCCCTCTATGTGTACGTATATCTCTTGTATTTTCTCACTCTGAACGTATCTCTCCCTCTCGAGAGAGATTTAAACTTGAAAACATTTCATCCATCTGCACCCCCCCCCCCTCCCTCTATCTCCACAAAACTAAAATTTAATTAATCAAGATTAAAGCAGCGCTTCTGTTCTCGATACTTAATTCTCTCACCCCAAAATATTGTTAACTTTAAAACACATTTTAAAGCTGACGCCAAAACTTTTGTCATTATCAAAGCGCAGTATTATTAATTAACTATCTCCTCTCTCTTGTCTAATATATAATACATATAGCTTTTTAGTTCAATGAAAAGATTAAAATTTTCCCAAAGGGAAATTTAATTACAAAAGTACTCAGAGCTTTAACACCTACTATTAATTATAGATCAAGTTTTGAGAGGTAATCTTAAATTCAGTTAGCTAAAGTTTTCCTCCCAACAAAGACCTAAAATGATTAATTATCTATTGAAAAGTTAAACCGGGAACTTGATTACACTTTAAATAATTTAAATTTATTTTTTTAATTTAAAGAATATTCATGATAATATTATTTTAGCAATGTCAATACATTTTTAATATATTTAAAACTACAAATTTCATTTAAAATAAAAGAGAATAAAAAAAAAATGGTTATGTCTGAAGTCTCACGTAAAATGGGTTTCGTTGGTATTGTGAACATAAAATTAGTAAGTATAACATGAAATTAGCTGGTATTATGGTTGGGGGGGGGGGGGGGGACTGGAGGACACGCAAAATATTGATGCCTTTTGACTTTTGAGTAAATGGCATAAAAATAGCGTGAATTATTTATAAATTTTACGAATAGCCGTTATAGGGTAGTAGGGGGTGCATTTCTTTTAGACATATTTCGACTAAATACTAATAAAAATACAATTTTTAAAAATGTTTATATATATTTGTAACCTACTCATTAGTAACTTCCATATCATACCCCACTCAAAATTTTGAAAAAAAAAAATGTTTTTTTCTTGTGACACGAATTATCCACCATTTTGGATTCCCAGTTAATTAGATCAAATTGCTAATCTTATCATTTTTCCTATGGTCCGGCAGACCACACAATTTGCATATTTTTAGTAACACCAGAAATATAGTTTGTTTTTTTTTGGGGGGGGGGGGGGGGGGCACGCAAAATTAAAAAAAATGAACTCCATCCACAAATGAGATGTATATTTTTGTAATCTACTCTTCAATACATTTCATTTGATACCCCACTCTAAATTTTTAAAAAATAATTAAATCTATGCTCAGTACGTTAACTCACTTACTATTAAAATGCTTTTTGATCTTTTTTTTTAATCGTTTAAGGGGGGGCTCTTTGCCGAGAGATATTCTAGACTGACTATAATACCTTTTTTCTTTTATTATGTTTTTTTGAATTAATTATATCCATTTAAATTCTAAAAAAAAAGTAGGAGTAAGAATTTGAGGAACTACTGAAACTTTTATTGGACCAACATTGGGCTTATTATGACCTAAAATCCAAATTTTATTACAATCGGACATACGGATAGACAGACAAGGGACCAAACATGTTGTCCTAAAATCTGGAACAGATTTCTGTCTTAAAATAATTGGTAAAAATTTGCTTCTGTTACCTTCGGTAAGCTCGGAAGTAAAATAAAATAATCTCTTTTTATTTTCGCAGCTACGACTTTTGCTCATAATATTATTACGATATATTTTTTTCCAGTTGAGTACTTATTAGTTAACTAAGTAAGAAGAATGTTACCTTTGTTCAACGTAAAATAAGTTGTAAAGCCTTGAGGGACTTACAAGTAGATTGTAGAAAAGCTGTGAGTTCTACCAGAGGTTGAGAATAGAAACTGGTTCTATGGGTTTCACAGAGTTCTTGACTGTCTAGAACAAAAAAACAAAAACTATCTCAACACTGGCAAGTAAACTGAAGCCAGTGAAGAAGCCAGCTAAGTGAAGACCTGTACAACGTTACACTGTCTATACCTATCTGTTTCCACGCTAGAATATCTCCACAATACCAAATATATCTCCAAAACCCAAAGAACTTAGACATTTAAATATAGATTTAAAAAAAAAATCAAATTCACGTGTTATTCCTCTTCATTTCGAGAGGGTTAAGTTGAAAATTTCATTGGTTTTAGTATATAGGATGAACTTCTAAGTATTTGATTTTTTAAGTCCACACACCAATTGTATATTTAACAAAGAATCAAGTTTAAACTTTGATCAGCTCATCTTCTTAAAAAAAAAGAACTTTTCGAATAATTCTCTAAATCCAAACTTAAAACTGACTTAAATCAGTCTTTGAACCAATTTTCGTCATGCAGTTTTTACTTTCTCGTATAAAAAGTTCTCCAGTTCTGTTCGCTACCTTTTGGATTACACCTAGACCGCCGTTTGACCTGGACATACCACACAAAACTTAAACGACAAGACTGCAACCCAAACTTTTACATAGACTTCTACACCATACATCTAAACTCAGCACACATAGCAAATTACTCATATATAACACAATAATTAAGCCCATATGGTCATACGGTATTGAACTCTGGGGTTGCACCAAGCGTTCCAACTCCTATCGTATCCAATCCCTACAGTCCAAAATCCTAAGAAGAATAGTCAACGCTCCTTTTTATGTTTCTAACATCACCCTTCACAATGACCTTAAAGTCCCTTTCGCCCACGACCATATCCCGATACAATCCTTTCATGACTCCATATCCCAACATCCCAATCCTCTAATCCACAACCTATCATTACCATTCATTCCTGGAAATCCTCCTAGACGTCTAAAGAGGCAGTGGCCACGCGATTTATTGAACAATACTTAACCATGTTTTAATTTTTTATTTATGTAATATCCCAAGTCAGTATCTGTGAGTACTGTTGGCCTCATTCACACTAGAGATTCCGGAATGCGATTCACGAATCGAAGATTCTAATGATACCAGGCGGCCTATGTATTTTGCTTATGTCCATTCAGACTACGATTCCGGTATGCGATTCGTATGAATGAGCCGCCTCGATTCTTTTTAGAATTCTTCTTAGAAAGCGGCTCATGATACATTGTGCTATATGGGCCCATTCAGACTACGCGATTCCGAATCGCATTCCGCTTCAATCCTCTGGCTATTTATTTTCTTTAGATAAAATATTTTAATTATAAATTCATAATAATTACTGAAATGTCATTAATTATAATATTTTATTATAAATAATTTTATATAGCCAGTGCACACACTAATGTGTTGAATTATATCTTTTCACCCTAATTGACCCAACAGAAGAAAAAAGTATTGAAGAAATAGGGACAACAAACTACTTATGAATTTTATTTACGTTGTATAAAATATTTTAATTATATAAATATATAATGAATCAATGTAATATATTATTTAATAATATATGTTTTTTTGTTGTTTTTTTTCAATCGTTCTATTTACGTTAAATAAAATAGGTTAATTATGAATATAATATGATTAATTATTTAAAAATTAAATACATATATGTTAGTGCATAATAAAAGTGGGATAAAACTAGGAATAGTGGGGGGAAGAAGCCGCCGAGATACTGAATCTTGATACTTTTTTGAATCTCATACACGAATCGCATTCGTGAATCGCATTCCGGAATCCCAGTGTGAATGAGCCCTTAATGGAGAGTCCCTCACTTCATGTCAATCATGTCATTGTAACAACAAGCATCAAAATTGCTTATAACATATGTATTATGTAGTTGCAATTTTCAAATAAAATTTAAAAATAAAAGATTTTGATGCATTTACACGTTTTGAGTCCAAAAAAGTGTTTTTTAGAAAATCAGTCCAAGACAACTCAAACTTTCTTATATAGGAGTTCGTAATTACTTAGCCCCAGTGTTTACCATTAATTAGTTTTCGAATTTTCGTAGGTATATTTAACTATTGATGAACATTTTATCAAAATTTATCATAAAAATAACAATTTACCATACAAATAATTTCTCCTCGGCACGGAATCAACTCAAACCAGCTTTCTCTTCGTCCATGTTTATAGCTATTTTCTCAGGAAATAATTTTTCCCGGGAAAACGGCTTATATCTTTAGATTCGTTTATTAAGTTTTTTGTGTTATTCATAATACGGAAAGTATAAATCAAATTATAATTATTATTAACAACGGAGATAGATTCGGTTTTAAATGAACTACATTTTAGATTTTTTAAATCAAAATCTTCGGAACCGTTTTCGATAAATATTTACAGAACAGGTGTGCCAAATTTCGTCAAAATCGGCAAAGTAGTTTAGGCTCCATGAGTCTGCACAGACGACTGACAAACCTTTTTGAAAAACCACCTTTTTGGAACTCAGGAAATCTCAAAATGTGTAATCCATCAAAATCTCAAAATCAATTTCCATCACAATACTTTCTCTTTATGTGAGAAAGTAAAAATGTCTGTCTTGTGTCTGTGCAGACACGTGGAGCCTAAACTACTGGGCCAATTTTAACGAAATTTGGTATACATGTTAAGAAAAATCATACCCCCAGGCAAAATCGAGAAATGAGTTTTAGCACCAAATTTATGGACCCCCCTAAAAACCCCCTTTTCTTGAAAACAGCTCCAGCGATTTTGATTAAAAAATGCTAAAATTTAGTCATTTTAAATATGAATCTAAAAGAGCCGTGTCCACACTATGTCGATGGACAAGGTCGACCGACAATGGTTATCGACACGGTCGAGTTTTTGACTTGTCCACATTACCTTAGTATGTATGGAGTATTGAGCGACAAATAGTGAATTCTAAACCTATAGTTTTAATTCAATCAAACTTTTTCACAAAAAAATTTGTGGTTTTGAAGATACTGCAGTGGTGGCTGCTGCTGCTGCAATTATCATTGCAGCAAGATCGTCGTCGCCGCCCAAGGAGGTTTTGGGTAAGGCCCAGCCTTGTCTCAGGTAGAAAAAAGTATAGTACAGAGGAATTTATGAAGGATTTATTGCTTGATAAGATTAATCTGGAGTACAGGTGTGACATGGGCTTTCGAAACATTTTTCGAATGAATAATTCTGATTTTGAAAATTGATTAAGTATAATTGCGCTGAAAATAATTAAAAAGACACGTCAAGAACTGACTGTACAAAATATATCCTAATATACTGTGTGACTGCTAACGCCTCTAAAAAAATTCGCATAAAATTCTAAAACGGGTTTGATACGTCGATCAAAAACTCAAAATATAATCAAAATATTTCCAAAATCTTACAAATAAATGAAAATTGCACTAAAACGACGCATTTTAACCACATACAAGAGATGGAACTACACCAAATTTTGATTCACTAATAATTTTCGGCCCAAATAAACTTTTTGACCTTTGACGTCATAGTAATGAACAAATAATAATGTGTTAAGCTTTATTTGGTTTTAAGATTTTCCTAATCTTAGATCTTACACTAGACTGGATTCGATTGGTGACTCTGATCTAAAGCGGATTTATTATAATGAATTAAGGAATATAGCATGATTTAAAGATAATAAAAAATATATCTTAAGCAAGTGATCCATAAACGATGGTATTACTTGAAGCTGCATATATTGTTATGGACTTTAGAACGATATAGTATACAGGTAGTCCACCGCACACATTGAGGATGGTTAAGCGCAACATAGTAGATAAATAATCCTTATATTTGAAAAGGATGTACGGATCCTTACATCCTTCTTATCCTGTCTTAATACTTTGCGCCAGGATTCAAAACTTATCAAAGCAATTATACCGAAGACATTGGACAATGCGTTAACACAGTCCTACTCCTAGTGACTGGTCCTATCCTAGAAGCAGCTGCAGTTAATCCTATAAGGTATTTTCTTATTGAAGCATCACAAGACGTGCCCTTTAAAGATATGTTTTTTTTATATATTCTACCTCGCCCTCAGACATAGACAGGATCATGCCCTTTTCTTCCTGTCTATAATCCTGCAGGACCTCAAGACAACAATTCTTCTTTCGTCCTGAAAATCAGCCCTTATATGTCGACGCTCTTTATACCATTTTCTACCCCGTTCATTACACCATGTTTTTGTTATTTCGTTTTCTTATATTTTTTTTATTTCTTTTCCTGACCTTTTGATTCTATTTTTTATTATTCTCGTATATATATACATAAAGTTTGGGACTCTTTTAGCAAAAACATTAATATAAGATCTGTCACTTCTTCGCAAACGACGCTCTGTGTATTTGATATTGAATACAAATATTATGCATTAAAACAGATTAAACAGAATTTTATTAATAATAGGATTTAATTGTATCATTAAAAATCATTAATATACAAAATAAAACGTGAGGAAGCTATGTGCCACAATAATTAGCAGAGTATTTTTATTATTATATTATCTGTATAATATATAAAAGTCAACGTATATGTGTGTGTATGTTCTTTATACAAATCTACAGTTTTAGTCCGAACGCGATGAAAATTTGCACACTTGACCTTCAAAGCAAGGGGAAAATTACAATCCGAACGGATTTTCGAAATTTAAATTATTTTGGTACATAGGGTACATTTATATATTCACTACATTATGTATACATTATGTATTTTGGTACATTTATTTACGGGGTACAAGTAATGAATACCCTTCATGATGCATATCGTTGAAAAGCTCTTTTAGAGTACAGTAATTGTTGTTATGTACAGTTTTTTCATATTTTTATTTAGGAGGGGGGGGGGTAAATTTGGGTTATAAATAGAAATAAGTAGGAGGGATAGAATCTTAGATATTCTCACATAGTAAAATAATTTAAATGATTTTTGATGGTAGTTTATAAACCTATCAAATTAAAATAACACTCCGTAGCGAAGTACGGTTAAACAGCTAGTTTAATTTATAAGAAATACCCTGAAATTGCCATTCAATGAAAAAGAAATGAATCTACATCAATTATATAATCGAGTAGTCTCCCGACGATGCACCTCAAAATTATTTGTTATTACTAAGCTAAGGTAGCAATAAATGTGGAGCTACTGTCATGCTAAGGGAGCTGTAAACATTTGCTAGTGAAACAGCATGATCAGATCATGCGGATGATGTTATTTGCAATCAACTAGCACAAGGCACACTTTATTTTGGTTTGAACTATTGATCTTCAAATAGATATAATTAACTTATCTAGAGTGTCGCTTCGCTCGATAGTAAATGTAATTGCCGCGGTAAAGAAAAAACTCTCTTCACAGCCTAGTAACATAATATACTATTTTGATAAGTATAAAATTAAGCCCACGGGCCTAAGAGCTCGTAAATTTATAAAGGAAAGGTACACAAATTATTTAAAAAGAAAATAGGAAAATAATTGTAGAGTTCAAAATAGCTGAGATGCATGAATTGTATACTATGGTTGTAGATTTGTCGAGTGTTACAGTAAGGTGAAACAGACGGCTTGAATTTCTCTGTCAACACTGAGTTTATATTGATTTTTATTTCTCTACTTCCTTCTTTAACATCTCTCTTTCTCTTTCTCTCATTCTTCTATCTCTCTCTCTCTAAAGTAAGCTACAAGTAGGTATGTATCGTGATTATTTTAGTTCCAATATTCACCACGTGACAACAGTTGTATCAATTCTACTTTTAGGCAGTATAGGGATTTTCTTTTAGTCGTCACTTTGATTTTTGCTTCCGAGCTTACCGAAGGTAACGTAAGCTATGTGATCGTTTCGAAGAACGAAAATATTTTAGGTCTCCGATTTCAAAAATTCCAAGACAGAAATCGGTTTCAGACATCAGAGAACATTTTTGGTTCCGTGTCTGTCTGTCTGCCTGTCGTTCGATATTTGCGAACCAACCTTTCTTAAAAACTACACGTCCGATTTTAATGAAATTTAGTTGGTTGGTCATAATTAGCCCATTGTTGGTCCCATATATGTTTCAACCATTTGCGCTTATTTGTTTCTCTTCCACATGCGCACAAACATACATCTATTTACACCTAATAGCTTCAAAAGTACTTATCTGATTTGTATGAAACTTTTACAGTTTATCGAAAGTAACCCGCAGATATCCCAAGATTAATTTGGACCGTCTATGCTCAATTTTTTCAACTTTTGCTAAATTGATTCTTAAATTCATGTAAAAAATTAAAACAATTTTGACAGATTAAAAAAACGGGGAAACAATTAAACAAATTAGACAATAATGGCTTGTAAAAAAAGCATATAACCAATAAAGTAAGTGGATAGGATGCGAGAAAGCTATGTGCCAGACCAATTGGCAGTCTATTTTTATATTCCTTCATATTTATTTTACAATGTTCTGATACTTTTATTATATTACATTTAGGTATCTACTTCTTCGTTGTTATTTTAGTGATTTTGGTCTTGATTTTTGTATACAAACAGAGCTGCGGCGGGTACTTCAGCTAGTTTAACATATTAATTACTTGTCAAATCGATATGATAGATAAAATAAAACAGCTGTTCATAAAAATCAAATATAGAAACAGCTGACTTTTATAAACAAAGTTAATAAGCCAAGTATGTGAGATTTAGTCGTTAAAAGTAAAAGATATGGTGTTGAATAAGCAACACCCGCCCTCTATTATAGTTAGCCAGTGTACAAAGCAGAGGGCGTTAATGTCATATGACATCCACTATTCCTTCTCACCTTATACTGCCAGCTGTCAGAAACCTGTCAAAGCTACTGTCTTCACTTTACTGTCAAACCCTTCTTACCTCCGTCTCTCTTTTATTTTCAAAATAGAAATGGTATTTTGAATCAAAGTATCTTTTTGGATGATTATCAGGTCTAACCTACTCAAAAATTTGGGTAGGTTCGACACGCCGAAAAACTTTTTAAAAATTCTTCCCAAACTACTTTTACATATGACTCCCGCACCTTTTGCTATCAGGATTCCAACATCTGTTCCTTTCGACTGTCTGTCATTTCAGAAGGGTATGAAAAGGTGTCCTTTTTTTTTTGAAAATTAGGTTTTATTTTTATTATACCTGCTTCAGTTTATCTTTGCGAGTTTGTCGGTTTGAGTCAAAACAAGATAAGGGAGGAGTAAATAAGATATATCATATTAGCTATTTTGAAAAATTACTTGTAAAAACTTTAAAGCAGAAACTATACAATTAGATGGAGAAAGCATCTCTTTTATTTCTTGGCTTTAAAATCTTATGTATTTTATGTTTGTTCGAACGTATAATCTCAATCCTTAATCATTAACTAATCTCGTTTGTTTTACGTTTTAGTCATTAAGAAAGCGTTCAGACGAGTGGGAGTTAGTCGCGCGATCAGACTGCTGTCGGTGCTTGATTGATTTGATACTGTTTAGGGTAGACTTTTAAAATGTCATCCATTTGCGATTCACGAGGTGCAACCCAGTCTTTTTTCGACGTTAATGGTGAATGGTGACTCAACAGTGTAATAACACTTTTTATATAACAAATGTGATATAGATATATAAAGCTTCCAATATTATATAGATAATACTTTGTAATATAGTTATGCGTATACTTAACGCTTTTTATAATATTATATATATATATATATATATATATATATATATATATATATATATATATATATATATATATATATATATAAATTATGATATAGAATATATATGTATTCCATGGGGTTTTGAATACCAAAACCGTTTTCAAATCGGTTTTTAAAACTCATGGAAATGTAGTAAGTGTTAGAGTAGACATTGTTTGCGATTCACCAAGTACAACGTGAAGCCAAGTCTTTTATCGGCGTTAAAGGTGACAACAGTGTAATTAACACTTTTATAAAAGAATTGTCATATAGATATAAAACTAATAAAAATATTATATAGATAATTCTTGTAATATAGATATGCGCGTATAACGCTTTTTATAATATGATATGTACAACAATTATGATATAGAATATAGATATAACTCTTAACAATATGATATAAACAACAATTGTGATACAGATGTAAAGCTTTTAACAATATGATATGGATAATAGATAACGATTGTGAGATAGTTGCAACGCTATTATCGATATGGCATAGATAACTATTGAGATAAACAGATATAACACTTTTCATAATATGATATAGACATAGACAATTCACTCAGGAAATACCCTAAAATTTAGACATATTAGTCTTTGTTTGGAATCTATTCGTAATCAGCGTGTACTCTGAACGTATCCTAAAAGCTATATACATTCGAGGTCTGTTTGGAATCAGCGTGCACTCTGAACGTATCCTAAGAGCTATATACATTCAAGGTCCGTTCGGAATTTGCGTTCACTCTGGCCGTATCCTAAATGCTATACATTCGAGGTCTGTTCGGAATCAGCATGCACTCTGAACGTATCCTAAAAGCTATACATTCGAAGTCTGTTCGGAATCAGCATGCACTCTGAACGTATCCTACAAGCTATACATTCGAAGTCTGTTCAGAATCAGCGTGTACTCCAAACGTATCCTAAAAGCTTTACATTCTAGGTCTGTTCGGAATCAGCCTGCACTCTGAACGTATCCTAAAAGCTATACCTTCTAGGTCTATTCGGAATCAGCGTGCACTATGGCCGTACCATATCAGCTATAAATTCGTGGTCTGCCCCTGACTGTACCCTAAAATTTTGACATATTCGCATTTGAATAATAAGAAAACGGAAACTCCCCCACAATATGAATATTTATATCAAATAACTAAATTTCGACGTCTCGAACATCATCAGTGCCCGTAAAAGTTTGACACACCCTAAAATTTTGAAACATCCGTAGTCTTTGATCTTGAAGTAGTCACTCAAGTTAGACATATCCTTAGTCTTGATTTGAATATGATCACTCCCTCATGTTGATTTATAAATTAGAAAATGATTATATTGGTATATAACAGAGTTTTATTTTGAAAACATTAGCAGTATTTGTATTGTCCATATGACACTTTTGGTTGCCCCAGCCTCCCCTAAGTTTTGAGTTGAGGTTTATTGTATAGTAAAGTCTGTCTGTATGTTTGAATGTATTGGTGGATTCTGGTCCCTTGTGTTGACAACTTTGCCCCATATAATATGTTTCTGTATAGGTATGGTTAGTTGGAGATGTCGACGTATACGCAGTTGAACGTATGGAGCTACTGTTTGGGTGTTTCTATTGAATCTCGGCTGTCATGTCTTTAACAAAGACATCAACACACCGACACTGTATTTTCCCTTTTCATTTTCTCTCTCTCTCTCTCTCTCTCTCTCTCACACACACACTCTTTCCGAATGAATAGAAATGCTCCCACGTCCATTCAACATGACTCGCTTTGAAACTAAACTAAATATAGAAATAGAAAATCCTAAAACTACAAATGTTACATATCTAGAAAACCATCACTGTCTTCCTGTTTTCTTTACCCCAAAACACCTAACCCTCAAATTTTCATTTTAGCTGCTACGATATTCTTAGCATGCAAACTTTTATTGAGTCTTATACCTAGATAGTATACCTCGTTATCTAGGTACAATAAATGTATGTTTGTGCGCATGTAGAAGAGAAAGAAACGGGCGCACCTACCATCGACATTATTAAAATTGGACGTGTAGTTTCTATATGCTATGTTGGTTCGCAAAAATTGAGTGACGCAGACAGACCGACAGACAGACACGGAACCAAAAATGTTTCCTGATGTCTGAAATGGATTTCTGTCAAGGAATTTTTGAAATCTGTGACCTAGAAAATCTTCGTTCTTCAGAACGATCACATCGCCGTTCTAGAGAAAAATATAGACGTAAGTGCAAATTTTTGTAAATTTGAGTTAAACACATGAGTAGATTCAAAAAAGTACGTTCTATCCAATGCTACAACGACCGTTTTGAAATTGCTACTTTTAACCGATTATGAGCTAAAACGTCGTTGTGGACCTGCCAGGTCATTAGAGATAACAACGTCGCATGGTTCAGTTACGTGTTTGCTTTAAAGAAAGTACTACTAAAGAAAGTACTACTAAAGAAAGTATACTACCCATTTTACTGCAAAAGTTACGCATTTGTACTATACACGTCACGTGCTTAGCTATTTCTTATTTAATTACAACGGCATAATTGCACTTTAAGTCATTTTTAACTCAGTAATTCTTCAATTATTAAAGAAGCAAATGTAACACTTAATTAATGTAGCCTAAATTTATGACCTAAGTGAGGTAAACACTCTTAGGGCTTCAGACCAACAATGACGTTTTAACAAAATTTGGGGGTAAATTATTTTTATAAATACTACTGCTTAAAAGGGTCTTGGGTAAACTGTATATTGCCTGGTTTTCATAGTGATTAAAAAAATATCATTCTATTTATGACAAAATGAAGAAATCTTAGTTTGTTTTTTCTGCGTTCTCCTAAAAAATTACTACTTTTGCACTTACGTCCCTATTTTTCTAGAACGGCGACATAGCTTCCGTTACCTTACCAAAGGTAGCAAAATGATGAGGATGGAATGTATATAATAAACATTACAAAAGATCTATAACTTTGGTCGTATGACTATTTGTCGTAACTCCATCGGTCCTACCTTAAATATGCTAAAATTGATTTTTTTAAAAATATATTTGACTTTGAGGGCTTATGACGTCCGCAATTGTTTACCCATTTAATTTCTGATTGGGCGCTTACACCTCACACTAATGCTCTTTAAATCGAATATTTATTATTTTATTAATTTATCCCAGAACTAGAATTATTAAATATTTACTGGTGCAACAGCCATATTGAGAGAAGAGGCTGGTATAATTAAATGAATGCACCATCATGGTTGATGATTGTTCAATGACTCTAATTGGTTTTGTCTACGTTTATTTTGTTATTTATTATATTTATTTAGCATTATTTTTTTTATTGCTATATTTTTTAAATGTACAGATAGACTCCAAACTACGATTTGGAGAGTATTATATTCTTAGTAATGGAATTAATGATGTGTAATATAGTCCTGATTTTATTCAGGAAGGCTTTGGAAACCAAAACTATTTAGGAATTTAATTTAATTGCTAGGCCTACATGATTTTAGGAAAAATAGCCACTAATACCTAGCATGAGCCCCGCGCTGAGAGCGGGGTGAAAGCTAGTTGATAATATGTTATTGTTATGTAATAATATGTTGTTTTATGTAATAATATGTGTGTTATTGTTATGTTATAATATGTTGTGTTATTGTTATGTTATTATAATATGTTGTGTTATTGTTATGTTATTATAATATGTTGTGTTATTATAATATGTTGTGTTATTGTTATATCACAAATCGGAGTCGAAATCAAAACAGAGCGACGCCATTATTGTTTTCGCATTAAATCAACTTACATTGGACTTATCGCTTATAAAGAATGTTTTATTGCTTAATATATTTTATTATATATCTATTTTGACTGTAATATTATGTACTTATATAATATAATATATACTTGTAATATAACTATAAAATACACTTATAAAAATAAGTTTTTATAAATGCTTTATCTATTACTACTTAAATTTATATTTTATTAATACTAATTAAATACGTGTTATAAGTCACGTTATATAACATTCACGTTTTTTAAGTACACGTTATATACTTATTCTAAATTCTAAAACGAAATTTAATGAAAACAACGAAATTAAGAATTGTTGAAAGGAGTCTAGCTCTCTTATCGTAATCACTAACAACGAAATCTCAGCGTAGTTCGGAATTCGGCAATACATTTAAAAGTTTATATTATTTTTTTACAAGATAGATGCTTTATAAGCTATTATAATTAACTATATACAGTAGAACCTCGCTAACACGACCCTCAATAACACGACAACCTCAATTACAAGTGGAATATTCAAATCCCTTTGAGATTGCCATAACACATAATGTTAAAAATTAACCTTTATAACGCGACTATTATTATCCAAACAACCTCAATAACACAGATTTTTTTTCAATTCACAACGTAACTCAGAACCTCTATAACAATTCGTTTTGAGAAGTCAACCTCTATAACGCGACTCTATACAGGATGGGTCAACCTTGAACAAGTCTAGACTTGAAAACCCCTCCATTAACCTTGATAACACGACAGATAGCCAAAATAACCTTGATAACACGACCCTCAACGTAAAGAGCACCTCGATAACAAGACTGTTTCTCTAATCCCTTGAGACACTTCTTATCGAGGTTCTACTGTATAACTGTATATCTTTATAAAATTCTTTCAATGTTTAATAAATAGACCGCATAATATTGAAAATATTCTGGCAATTAGTGTGGCACATAGCTTCCTCGCGTCCTATTCCGTATACTTTAATAAAGATTTTCTTTTACAGCCCCAATATTGTCAAATTTATTTCATTTTCTCCGCTAATTTTTTAAAACTGTCAAAATTGTTTTGATTTTTTTAAGCCGGCCTTACACCTTGCGATTTGTCGGTGCAATCTAAAGGAAGATAAATCGCACGATATATCGTTGCAACCTGGGAGCGTTTACACCACGCAGATTTCTACCCCGATCTCTGACCCAATCTTCCTTAATAGACGAGCTGCAGTGTTGCCACTAAATTAATTTATTTATGATTATTTTAAGACCTAATATTTTCTGTAATATTTTTATTTTTATTTTATCTTTTTACTGCATTCCTTTTTATAAATATAATCTATTATAAGTATTAATAAACCTTATTTTAGTAATACTCATTTATTTTATAAATTATTATTTATTTTATACCTTATTTTATAAATTCGTAATATTTTCAAGGTAAAATGCTCAAATAATTTAGGTTAAAGATTATATATAAAACAAAACAAGTTTTTATTTGTAGCGGGGAATGTGGGCGCGGCTTAGCCTGAAAAAAATCTTCAGTGCACCAATTTTTACTGCCTAGGCAGTAAATTTAGTAAAATATATGTAGTGGAAGGAAGGTAGAGATCGGGGTTGGCCTGCAGGTTGTACAACCTCCTTTTACACGCACCGACTTGTCGCACCGATCTCACAGATTGAATAGGTTTTGCTTCGATCTACAACCCAACCCCAACCCCGACATCGTTATACAATTTCCATTTACACCTTACGATATGTCGGTGCGATTTATCGTTCCGACCAGATTGCACCGACAAATCGCCGGCTTTATATATATAGAGCCAACAATGGGCTAAGTATGACCTACCATCCAAAATTTCATTAAAATCGGACAAGTAATTATTAAGATAATATGTTGGTCTCAAAATTTTAGAATGACTGACAGACCGACAGAAAGACACGGAAGCAAAAACGTTCCCTGATGTCTGAAACGGATTTATGTCTTGGAATTTTTGAAATCGGAGACATAAAAATAATGGCACTTCAGAACGTAAGTTTCTGTTTCTTTAAGGTAAGCTTGAAAGCAAAAATCTTACAATGATATACTTATCAATCTTATTGCGCACCTTTAAATTTTGAATTGTAATAATGAGCGTTTAGACAATAGGTTTGTTCCAACCACACCTCAAACAAGTTCCAAACTAGTTTCAAACTGTACGACGCATGTGCATTAGTAAAAAATGTTCAAATGTGGTCCGATGCGCATGCGTCGGACAGTTCCAAACCAGTTTGAAGTGTGGTTGGAACAAACCTATTGTGTAAACGCTCATTATTACAATTCAAAATTAATCAAAACCTTATATATATCATTTTAAATAATGATAAGCTTCTTTTTTCTCTTTTTTTAAAAAAAGAATCGTAAAGTCGATGAATATAAATCGAATAATGGGCAAAAAGTCAAATCAGATTATTATTTATTTTCTTTTTAAAAAAAATAGATAAATGTTTCAACTCTCAAGTTTAGTTCTTTTTTTTTCAAATGTTGGTATGTTGTATTTTAATATTGAAACGACGTGAGGGGGGGGGGAGAAAAGCCGTAAAAGATATTTCTAAAAGTCGTGTAAACATAAGGGAGGGAAAAGAAATAAGAGAGGAAAAAATATATTGCAATACTTTTTCACGCTCGGAAAACTCCCTCTGGTAATGTAAACTGAAGTAAAAAGTAAGATTTGAACAAGGTGGAGGGGGGTGGAATGAATACAGCAAGTTTTCAATATTAAATGGACTCGAACCCTCTCAGAATATCTTCATCTTTAATCCTTAGAAAGAGGTGGAGTGGGAGGTTATGATGATGTCTTGAAGCGTTTTACTGTTGATTCTTTTACGAAGGGAACTTTATATACAAGTTTTTTTCCAGTTTTATTGCGTCAAGATGCAATAACGACATATTGGCTCTTATAAAACATAACCTTAGGACATCACTTGAAATGCTCTTATATTAAAAAGTCTCATCTGTGGTTTGTACTCTTGAAATATTAAAGCAGGAGTCGAACTAACACTTGTTCGACACTTGAGATTGGGTGTGCGTTGTGTTCAATCAAACCGATGCAAAGCGGTGAAGGTTTAAGGACCCTCTTGATGGATCATTCCGGTGGAAATCAGAGTGCGGTCAGAGTTTATTAGTCTTGTTATTGCTTTTTTTTTGTTCGTCCACTTCCGAACTTTTTTTTTACTTTCAATTGTTAACAAGTATCGAAGTATGAACAAAGTTTCTTTATTGTTTCATAGTTCATATATGATTTTTATAAATACCTTTTTTATCAAAACTTGTGATTTATTTACGCGTATACTATGATCCAGTCAATATGTACAAAATATATGGATTTCCTTGCAAAAAGTCGGGTATCTATGTTGTGAATAATCAGTGCTCCAAATTTTAATCTAAATTACAAATTTAAATGAATACTTAGTAATTTTTATTTTTTATTCCCCGTCTATAAAAGAAGGAGCATAATGTGGTGTTATTGGCCAGTTTCTTTTAAAGTTTCCCCATTTTCTGGACATATAATTTATTTTGCCCATTCTTAATGTCAAAATAGAAAAGTGGCAAGTATGACAAAATAAAATGGGTGAAAGCAATTCGAAAGGATATGTTTCTTCTTATCACAAAACAAATTAACTCAGAGCAATTAATTTATAATGAATTTTAGGGATCTGTTTATCATCTGGACAATAAACCAAAATTGGATCCCCCCCCCCAAACATTCTGATGGCGCTGCGTGCGCTATCTAACCCCCCTGTGGGCACCCTTGCCCGTCGGGCAAAGTCGATGTACCAGCACCGAGTTCGGTGGCAAATCTTTCGGTCTGTCGGTAGCAGATTTGAAAAAAAATGTTAGTCTCATCTGATAGGTTATAATATAATCTTTTCCCGTTCTAAAATTTCTAATTTTACAAACATATAGAAAGTGGATCCTCAACGGGTAAGAAAAAAATAAAACACTAGTACATGTTTTAATGTGGCGACATTTCGGCTTATCCAGCCATTTTTGAGCCTAAAAATAATAATAATTTATTGTAAGTATGACAATAGTATAAAAATAAGCTAATATCACCTTTAAGCATTGAGAATATATAATATTACCTAAACTATCTACTTTAGCCCTCAAGCAAAACTGTTATACAAAGTACGAGAATTACTAGTCAATTTGGGGAACTTGTAGTTCACCACGTCAATCTCCTAAAACCATTAAACATACAATTTGTTCGCGAGTAGGTGTAACTTACAGAGGTTTATCAGAATAAAAGATTTATCTCAATAATCGCTCAAAATTTATGACATACGGTGGGGTTTACCATATATAAAAACGGTGTTGTGTCATAAAAAATAGGAAGATTTAAGTAACAGCATCATAGATTCACAACAATAACAATAATAAAAACTTAACAATTAACTACATAACACTATCACAGTTTGCAAGACTAAAAATATAACAAAAAACGTGAAATAGTCAACTTGTCAAAGGTATTGATAGATAATGAACTCTGATAACATTGTTATCTTATCTGTGAACAAAATAATTCAAATCACTTCTATAAAAAACTAATCGTAACATTGAATAAAAAACTTTTCTAAATAGTTTGTATATGTACTTAAAATTAATATTATTCATAACAATAAAACTAATTCATAATAAGCATTAGAAATATATCATCAATCATAACTGTGTCGGATTTTGTGGGGGAATTTGAAAAATAGACTCCACTGTAAAATTTATTGAGTGATCTGGAATCTGTTTTTAAGTTGACAGTTTTTTTTATATTAATGGCAATATTTAATGCTTCTAACATTTTCCTCCTATTGGTTTTAATTTCTCTCCCTATGATTTGTGTATCTTCGAAATTGAAAGTGTGTTGTGTGGCTAGAGTGTGGCTGGAGAGAGAGCTGTATTAGCGTTGTCTTTTTGTTGATCATACCGGTGTGCTCCAGTCTGTTCATTAGGAGTTGGCTGCTTTCACCAATGTAGCTCTTCGGGCACTGTCCACAAGGAATCTGATACATGGTTCCTATTGCATGGTAAACAGGGATCTTATCTTTAAGATTGTGGTATAATTTCCCAGTTTTATTACTGGGTTTGTGTCGATGTACCAGCACCGAGTTTAAATTGGGTGGCAGATCTTTCGGTCTGTCGGTAGCAGATTTGAAAAAAAATTCGTCTCATCTGATAGGTTATATATAATAGAATCTTTTCCCGTTCTAAAATTTCTAATTTTGCATTTAAAGCTCACGCTTTGCACGCGAACTTTTAGACGGATAACTCAGTCCAACGAAAACCTGAGCAGTATAGTAAAAGGAACATTTATACCAAATTTTAACTAAATCGGTCAACCTTTACTTAACCCCCAAGAATTAAAGAGTCTAATTCCCTCGGCTCCGCCTCGGGATTTAAGGACCATGGTTCCTTCGGCTTCGCCTCAAGAACCAACTTTTTCGCTCAGGGAATAATGGCTAAAGGGGCCCACACACTTACAGTTTAACTGCAGGCCGTTATCGTATACGATTATCGTAAGGCCAAAATCTCCGACCACCACACATTACCAGTCCAGCGCCTGAAGGCAATCGTAAAGAACTGCAGATCTTTGCCTGTATGCGCCATACACTGTGCGATAAATTCCTGCAGGCCGATATCTGTCGATTTTTAACAGCAGGCCATGAACTGTTCCCCTCTCAGTTCCCGCTAGACTTTCTGAATGCGTAGAAGTAAACGTTGTGCGTTGTACGTTAATTATTGTGAACAAACGAAGAAAAAAAAAAAAAAATTTGGTGAAAGAAGCGGCTCCAAGAAAGAAACACTAGTTCACACATTTCTCTGTTGCGTGAATTGAGGCATTCCTATAAAGAAGATTTATTAAACTATTTGCGAATGAACGAAGGCAATTTCAACAAAATGTTTCGATTGGTTTCACCCTTCATTAGTAAAATTAACACCAAAATGTGCCAGTCAATAATTGCAGGAGATTGTTTATTTTCTTTTTAACAGTATCTAAAAAAATGTAATTAGAAATGTAAAATGTATAATTTATAATTTATCAGAAATTATTAATAAATAAATTAAATCATTATAAATTATTTAACTAAAGAATTATTATTATATGTACCATATTTAAAGTGCAATTACCTATTGTCGCAGTCGGTACTGTTTTTTTTTTTTTTTTTCTTATAAAGTTTAATAAAAAGGGGCCCACACACTTACAGTTTAACTGCAGGCCGTTATCGTATACGATTATCGTAAGGCCAAAATCTCAGACCACCACACATTACCCGTCCACCGCCTGCAGGCAATCGTAAAGAACTACAGATCTGTGCCTGTATGCACCATACACTGTGCGATGAATGCCTGCAGGCCGATATCTGTCGATTTTTAACTGCAGTCCGACGAAGGGAAATAAACAAAATAAAGACGAATCACTCTACACGCCTGTAGGCCGACTGATAGTGTAGGGCAGCATTGATCTTGAGGCACAGGCCGGACAGTCCACGGACTGTCGTCTCTCCTTCCATCCGATCCTTGCCTCTACCCTCCACACACCTACAGTCCACCTCCGACTGCAGTCCGTCATCTTAAGGAAAACTGACGAGTGTGTGGCCAAGCTCCGTGGACGGACAGATCGTTATCTTCAGTTAAACTGTTAGTGTGTGGGCCGCTTTACTTTACTCCCTAGGTGCATAAATAACTATAATTAATTCAATAATATAATAGATTTAATTAATTTAATAATTAATTAATTTTTTTGTCTGTAGATGCAGTGGAGAGAGCGAAGTGGCGGGGTTCGGTCCAGGAAGCGGGTACTTAAAATCAGCACCGTACTCAGTAAGCGCTGGCATAGCTCTTATGGACTCAATACATTCCTCTATACATTACCCTTCAAGTAAGTATTATTTTTAAATAAATATAATTAGTTTGATGGTTATATCGTAAAGCTAACGTAATTGTATTAGTACGAACGTTTTGCAACGGCTGCAAAAGAGAAAAAGAAAAGAGTATTGTTTCATAGAAGTTGATTATCCAGTTAAAAACTGGCTAGTTATAACATATCTGATTTGGACCAATAGAAAACAATGTTAAAAAGGCATATAGACCAATAAAGACACGTATCAAACTAATTTAGACCAATAGCAAATATATGTTAAAAAGGCATATTGACCAGTAAAAACATGTATCAATAAACTAATGTAGACCAATAACGAAAATGTTAAAAAGCGTATAGAACGATAAAAACATGAATTAAACTAATGTAGACCAATAACGAAAATGTTAAAAAGCGTATATAACGATAAAAACATGAATTAAACTAATGTAGACCAATAACGAAAATGTTAAAAGGCGTATAGAACAATAAAAACATGAATTAAACTAATGTAGACCAATAAAAAAAATGTTAAAAGGCGTATAGAACAATAAAAACATGAATTAAACTAATGTAGACCAATAAAAAAATGTTAAAAGGCGTATAGAACAATAAAAACATGAATTAAACTAATGTAGACCAATAAAAAAAATGTTAAAAGGCGTATAGAACAATAAAAACATGAATTAAACTAATGTAGACCAATAAAAAAAATGTTAAAAGGCGTATAGAACAATAAAAACATGAATTAAACTAATGTTGACCAATAAAAAAAATGTTAAAAGGCGTATAGAACAATAAAAACATGATTTAAACTAATGTAGACCGAAAATGTTAAAAGGCGTATAGAACGATAAAAACATGAATTAAACTAATGTAGACCAATAACGAAAATGTTAAAAGGCGTATAGAACAATAAAAACATGAATTAAACTAATGTAGACCGAAAATGTTAAAAGGCGTATAGAACGATAAAAACATGAATTAAACTAATGTAGACCAATAACGAAAATGTTAAAAGGCGTATAGAACAATAAAAACATGAATTAAACTAATGTAGACCGAAAATGTTAAAAGGCGTATAGAACGATAAAAACATGAATTAAACTAATGTAGACCAATAACGAAAATGTTAAAAGGCGTATAGAACAATAAAAACATGAATTAAACTAATGTAGACCAATAAAAAAAATGTTAAAAGGCGTATAGACAATAAAAACATGAATTAAACTAATGTAGACCAATAACGAAAATGTCAAAAGGCGTATAGAACAATAAAAACATGAATTAAACTAATGTACACCAATAACGAAAATGTTAAAAGGCGTATCGAACAATAAAAACATGAATTAAACTAATGTAGACCAATAGAAAATAATGTAAAAAAATACGGTTTATTTACCATGTAGTCAATCATCGTTAAAACGTGACTACGTTTACCTTATATGAAATTCAAATTTAGAGAACTCATTTATCTTACGGAAAGGCAACATTGTGCGAATTTCAGCTTAATCGACATAATAATTCAGAAATTATCTTTAAAAATCAAAAATTATATCGTTAAAGTATCGATATTTTCAAAATGGCGGCAGGTATCAAAACGAAATTCAGTATTCAATGTTAGTAAAAGGCTTATAAAGAGGTATGATTGGTGCAAATTTCAGCGTAATAAGAAAATTATTTTCGATTTTGTAAGAATTTTTGAAATTATTGTTATTCAGCAAAACAACTACATGTAAGGAAGGTTATTTCAACCAAGTTTCAACTCTTTAGCTTAAAAACTGTGGGAGTTATGCGTGGCACTGACAGACAAACAGGCACACAGACAGACAGACATACATCATCCAGCTAAAAACCTCTTATACCGTCTTGAAAACACCCAAAATATAAAATTTCCGTTGAAATCTCAACAATACTTTTTCTTGAGGTAAGGACAAGTAAGAAGGCATATTTACCAATATAAATCATGTATAAGTTCATGAAAAAACTAATCTATATATTAATATAAATAAAAATCAATCTAAACAGGAAATAAAGCCATGAAATGTGAAAACGACTTTAGGTTATATATATATATTGTTCAGTGTACTTACAAGAAAGAATGAAACTTAAGAAATTATAAACTTATTAGATTTTTAGAACTAAAAATTTCAAGATAAAAAGAACTTTTTATTTTTTATATATTACGTTTTTAAATTTTATGTTGATAATATAATTGTTATTGTTATATAATATACAGGGTGGTCCAAAAGTCTCCCCCCCCCCCCCCCCTCTTAACTTTTGAACGGTATGAGATAAATTAATGAAACTTGGGGTATCTCTGCCATGCAAAGGGAAGTTTGTTTTCATGCAATCGCCCACTAGGGGCAACCACCCACTTTGCCCCCAGGCCACCCAACTTCAAAAATTCAAATAGGAATGTATATTTTTGATAGCATATTTGGATTCGACGGTGAAAAATAATAAACTTTTACTCGAAACTATTTTTTCTATCTCCAATATTTTGCCCCCTACAGGGGGGCAAAGATAGCAAAATAACCCTTCCAAAATAGTAAACAAATTACACTTTGATCGTTATCAATTCTAAACGGTTAGAAATAAAGTAATGAAACTTGGGGGATCTGTACCATGTAAAGGGAAGTGTGTATTCATCCACTCGTGTACTAGGGGCAACCACTATTTTGCCCTCAGGCCCTGAAATTTACCATTTTTATACCTTTACCCCCCCCCCCCCCTATAGGGGGCACAATATTGGAGATAGAAAAAAAAGTTTGAAGTAGAATATTTTTATTTTTCGCCGTAGAATCTGAATCTACCATAAAAAATATACACTCTCGGTTAAAATTTTGAAGTTTGGTGGCCTGGGGGCAAAATGGGTGGATGCCCCTACTGTGTGATTGTATGCAAACAAACTTCCCTTTACATGGTATGGATCCCCCAAGTTTCATTAATTTATCTCTAACCGTTTAGATTTTACAACGTATTATCAGAAGGGTTATTTTGCTATCTTTGCCCCCCTGTAGGGGGAAAAATATTGGAGACAGGAAAAAATAGTTAAAAGTAAAAGTCTATTATTTTTCACCGTAGAATCCAAATATGCTATTAAAAATATACATTCCTATTTGAAATTTTGAAGTTGGGTGGCCTGGGGGCAAAGTGGGTGGTTGCCCCTAGTGGGCGATTGCATGAAAACAAACTTTCCTTTGTGTGGTAGAGATCCCCCAAGTTTCATTAATTTATCTCATACCGTTCAAAAGTTAAAGGGGGGGGGAGACTTTTGGACCACCCTGTATAATGTTAGTGGAAAAAAAATAGTTCCTAATTTATTTATTTTACATAAATGACAACCATCTAGAGAGCTGATCTTAAACCTATAAAAGGACAAATCTTTGCGCAACGGATCTCCCCAACACCAAATCTAAACCGTGCCATCGATATATTTGAAATAATATAATCGATATATTTCCTGTTTTGCTGTCTAAAAAGATGGCTAGAAGTATTAAAATAATGCATCGTCATCGTGTTCTAAGCTATGCTAAAAGTTTCAAATGTTTACAGCTATTCAGGAAGTTAGTTAGAAATCGAATGCCAGATTTGTACCGGACAAACAAACAAACAAACTAGAAAGCATGCTAATAAAAACGTTGTAAAATATTCAACCTTAATACAAAATTATTTAAACTATAATTTTTTTTTTTTTTTTTTTTAGTTTTCTTTTGTAATTTTGCCGCTATTGTTTTTATCGCTATAATTTTACTTTTAAGTTAACAAAACAAACAAAAAAAAACAAAAAAACATAATTTCATTACAATATGAACTTAACCATAACAAAACACTTCCTATACAACAAAAGAAAGAAAAATGAAAATAGGTAAATGTTATCGAATTAAAAATCTATTTATGTATGTATAATAAAATCTACATATTAAACTATATGTATATAAGTTTTTTATATGAGGATAATGCAATAATTACATGATGAATCGAGTTAATTCTGGTAAAAAAAATAAAGCTTAAAAAAAAAAAATGGCGGGAAGTAGAAGGGGCGGGTAAGGAGGGAAATTATTTACCCTGAGTTTCCATAATAAGCAACCCTGGAGCTGTTATCTAGGGAAACATGAATCATTTGTCTTAAGAAACTAATCCAAAATAATGGGTCTTGGTTTAGAAATATAATAAAGGACTCGAGAGCTGTGCTTTAAGGTTTAATAATGTTCTTGTTTTACATTTGGTGTATAATAGCTAGAAAACTTTGGGTTCTTTTTAGTTTTTTATATTCATTCAGCTTTAACCGACTGGAAAATCAGAAAAAATACTTAAAATATCGTTTTATACTGTGATTTTTGTGGAAACTTACATGGTGTTCATTAAAAAAAGTTAGCATTGCTTTAAATAATTAAGTGCTGAGAAAATCAAGTCTATGCAGGAAGAAGAGAATGCTTTTTCAGGCCTATAGGCGGAAATACACATGCTAGTTACTCGCACAAAAACATACGAGTAGCTCGCAGAGGAGAGCTACTGGCATGTGTATACATCAAACAGCATGCGAGTAAATCGCACGAAGTTTGATTTTTGTCTTGCCAGTGGCTCAAGTTGAGGGGAGGGGGAACTGATAAGGCACGTGTAAACAGGCCTGCCAGCGCAAGTTTGCTAGTAGCTAGCACGAGTCTCCCTCAGCCTTTCAGTCTTCAGTTGCGTTTCTTCCTTTCGCGGGTATCTGACAACAACTCATCTACTTTCTCCGGAAGCATTCGCTATTGATTCCTAAAACCATTGACGTCCCCGAACCGCATTTCATTTAGTAGGCACTGACACTGACTCGCTCCATGTACCTAATTTCCTTCTAGCTATCCAATCTTTACCCACACTCTTCGTGTCTTTATTATTTTTCAAATGTTTTAAAACACAGTTCTTTGCAAGTAACAGAACAATCTGGTTAATTTCATTCCGCACCGATACATTCATAAGGTACATTGACATAATTAATAAAACTATCAAAATTAATTAAATCAAATACAATTATTTAATAATTTATTCCGGCTAAAAGAAGGCAAGAAACGATTGCCTGTTTCAAAACTAGAACTGTGACTGGAATGTGTATTGTCATTTGCTAGTAGCTGGCACAAGACCGTTCATCCGGATGATACTAGCATGCTGTTTCACTGGCAAATGTACACAGCATCTGTAGCATGCCAGCTACTAACGTGCTAGTAACTCGCCACTGGCATGCTTTTTTACTAGCATGTGTATTTCCGCCTTATTATAGTGAAGTGAAGTAGATTTCAGGGTATATTAGACGAATGTTTGTCTTTTTGTAATAAGAATGTACAACGCATACTTTCATTTCCGTGATATCTATAAAGAAAATACAAAATTTTGTAAAGCATTAAGGCTATAAGATCGCCTGGAATATACATGGAAGTCGCAGTCTTACTTTTTCACAAGGGAGGCTGGCTTTTCTCCAGCGGGGGCTTTGATATTTTTTTAAAAAAAAAGAAACGTCTCAACTTTGATTTTTAAAGCTATTAGACATACTCTAGTCCAGTGGTTCTTAACCTTTTGGTAACCACGGCCCCCTTAAAATCTCCAATTATAATATATATAGTACCTAAATACCTTTCGAGACCCCCTGGGGGGCCGCGGCCCCCCGGTTAAGAACCACTGCTCTAGTCTTTTAACCCAGTAGAAATACGAATATGTAAGAATTTTATTCGAAAGGGAATTATTCATACACTAATAGTCCAGGAGATAGCGTGCAAAAAAGTGTCTGACTAACATCAAGCTAGAATTTTGTGTATAAGTAAATCTTTTGGTGCCTTTTAAGAATATGTGGTCGGCTAAGTTCGTCTGCGGGACATATAGCTTGGCAATAGGCATGTGAAAAAAAACAAAACGGTGGAGAACGGCTATGCCCCGCCCTTTTTGGTGGACAATGTGATTTTCATGATCCTGAGTAAAAAATTAGTTAGTGGACAAAAAATCAAGTTGTAGGTAGTACTCTACCAACTAAGCTACGCAGGAGAATGAGTTTCTCTGACGTCAATGATACCTTGTCCCGAATTTAAGCTTTCAATTTTCCACATAAGTCTTAGAAGTCAACATTAATGACATAGAACTAGACCGAGAAATAACGCTTATAATTATAAAGTACCCAATTAGTACCTGTACCTAGTACAATCAATTAGAAATTCATATTTTACCATTTTGGTAGTATTCATACTACAGAAATCTAATCTTTCTGTAGTATGAATACTACCAAAATGGTAAAGTATGAAGTTGTAGGTAGTTTGTCACTTAATATGTGACCTCTTTGATTTGGAGTAATATTTGACTAACTAACATATAAGTGACAAATGACAAACTACCATCAACTTGGTCAACTGGCCGCTCTCCACCGGTTTGCTTTTTTCAAATGCCTATTGCGCATCTATGATGAACTTAGCCGACCCCATATCCTTAAACGGCACCAAAAGATTTACTTGTACACAAAATTTTAGCTTGATGTTAGTCAGAAACTTTTTTGCACACTATCTCCTGGACTATATAATTAAATAAATAAGTATAATAAAAGAAACTTGAATGACAACAAAATGATTTGAAAACATCTTTAATTATAATAATTTTAAATAGTACAATAGTTTTTAGAGTACAATAGTTTAACTTTTAATAACTGAATTAAACATTATTTAAAAACGTATTGTACTTTACTTTAATTAAACTTTGAAAACAATCGAAGGTTTTTAATGGTATCTTATGAGTATACTGAAAATTAAAACAGCAAGTTTTTTTGAGGAAAGAATCTTAAACTCTCTTCAAAAATAAGTGCCCTTATAGCCTTTATTCGTAGTGTATATTGTAACAGTGTAAATTCTAATGTAAATGATTTAACTTTTATGTTTTTACTTGACAAGCTGTAAATGATAGGGGGGGGGGATCATAACACTCTATATAATGTCTATAATATTGCATTATCTTGGTTAAAAAGAGGGGGGGGGGAGACCTGTCGCATTGGACTAATGTAGTTCACGTCTCCCTGATAAATAACAGTTGTATTTTCTACAATGTTTGCGGCGGACTGGAGTCAGAAATAGTTATTTAGTTATTTGCGCAACAAGGGAGAGAAGTATGTTTTCCTGCTCAAGGTTAAGTTTTCTCCTGAGGCACCGCCGAAGGAGAAAAATTCATTCGCTCTCGAGGCCTTATGGCCGAGGGAGATAATCCCGAGAGCAGAAATACTTCGATCAATGTTGCGTATTAAATTTTATCTACGACTAGTGCACCATGGCTAATAGCTATTAAGTTTGTAGGTATAAAAGTTTTACCTACAAATTCACGTAATTTAAACACCTTAAACTGATATTTAGTTACTTGATTTATTAAAATAACAATTTTTATACTAAATATACACGTTTTACAACTAACGCTTTCAATAGTTTGTTTTTAATTAAATAATTTGTATGATAACCTGAAGTAACCTTCCCGAAAAATTAGCTATAAACAGCGGAAAAACTTTACTACCAACATAATACTTAAAAAATACCTTTTAAGTTGGTACGATTGTTATTTTACTCCCATGGGAGGGAAGTAACAATTCCCGCCCTGTTATTAGCAATGTAAAGTCTACTTACAATGCAACTCGTAGATAAAATAACTTATGAAACTTATAGTTTTCATTTCCACAGAAGACACGGTGAAACTCGCCAAACACCTCTCTTTTATCATTTACTTCAAGTAACTATTTACTTTATCATTTTGCTTGCCTCAGAGCGAACAGATACCAGATAAAATAGCTAAAAATTCAAATAAGAAAGAACACTGCTGTATGCAAATCAAATGCGACTGTTTTCGTTTTCACATGGGTTCATCCTACATTCAGTTTGACGACCCCAGTCTGCGACAGATTGCGGTCGTTTCGTGCGTAGACAGACCGCTTACAATTTGACCGATCTTTAACCCCATACACGGTCAAAATGTTTGCGTAAACATTTTGACCGTGTATGGGCTGTTTGATGTTTGCGCAAACATGATGTTTGACGTGTATGGCCTAAATTTGCCCGACATCAGATTTGCGCAAACATTTTGCGTAAAATGTTTGATCGTGTATGGGGGCCTTAAGTCTACGAAAAAGAAACATTTGAGAACCAATGATTTACAAAGGACCACTATAAAAACGATTAAGAAAAAGCTTCCGTTTAAGCCAATCCCCCTCCCCATCCTTGACTGGTTATGTATTCGTTTTGCTGCGCCATTTATGCGGACTTTTGTTTAAAATAACTTTAAGGTATACAGCTTAATATGACATTTTCGAAATACGAATGTAATTTAGCATGGGAAAAAAACTATATTCAGAAGCAGGACAGTAGTTACTTTAAATAAACATAACGAATAAACAAGGGTTTTTTTTTAGGGATATTTAGCGAGGGGAGACAAAACTGTTTGTAAGTTGTGAGCCAGCCTGGAGGGGTGTGGGATGCTACAGTCACCCCTATGTTTACTTAGCGGTTGACACATCACTCAATTAGCGAACCGTCCCGGGCAAGTTGACAACGTAACTGAATTAATAAAAACAGTTTGAGAAGAATATGGTTGTGTGTGAAACCCTCTGGGATACCCATCAGTTCAGTCGGAGGGTTTCTTAAAACAGCTCCTGGAAGAATAACAATGTCACTTCTATTCAAAAACCGCATCCATGAACGACGGAAATATAACAAAGAATAACTTTGAAAAGAAGTTAGATAAATAAACCAATGTATAGAACTTCGGTGAATGATTGTTCTCTATTGTTTGGTACAACTCTTGGACAACTTTAGGACAACTCTTTAGACGTCTAGAGAGGTAAAATTCTTGGTTATTTTGGTCTAAAACTAGTTTGACAGCCCAATCACGGGTTATTTAAATAAAACAAATTAAAGACAACTACAATAACTTTCTTATACACTAAATAACTAGGCATCGCGTGGCTCTATCATTGAAGCGAGCGTATAGTAATAAATATGTATTGAATATTGAAAAAATAGATAACCATGAATCATGATGAGTTGATAGGTAATGGGTATAGTAGTAGTACAGCGGCTAGTAGTAAGGGAACCACCCCGCATTCTTACTATTCCTTTAACCACACATCTCCTTTTCAATTATTATAAAATGTATCTCTTTGCTACAAAAAAAAACTACTGCATGTATCAAATTGAAATTTAGCATGCCTGTTTCAATTGTGCATTAGATGGTTTAAATGAAGTTTTATTAAAATCGTTACGTTAGAATGTAAGATATCGGTAAAAAGGTTGTTTTCTCTATTATAAACGTTTAGGTCCGCTTTAATAGTTTTAGCGATCTTTATTAATTCATAGCGGTGACGCTGTTGGTTTTACTAAACAATTTTATTTGAAGAAAATGTTCGTCTCATCGAATAAATGATGATAAAATCTTTTCCCGTCCTGAAATTCCAATTTAATTTTTGAACCTCTCGTTTACGCGAGCGTTGCGCGGGAACTCTTGGACGGATCACGCTGTCCAACGAACTTAGCCTGAGTATTAGTAAGAGGATCATGTATACCAAATTTCAACTAAATCGGTCAACTTTTACTCAAGTTATCGTCACACGCGTAAACGTTACTGACAGACATACAGACAGACAGACAGACTGACAGACAAGATGCATATTTCGTTGAATGTAAGAAGCTCGCTTACGCTCGCTTCAACTAAATTTTTTACGTATGTGTATTGGCTCACGCGATGGATTCATAATAAAGTTATAGATTTTTCGGTGGTGACCAAATCTTAAATAGTGGAAATTACTAGACCATCTTCAGATCAGTTTACCAGAAAGATAAAACTTATATTGGACCAACAATGGGCCAATTACGACCCAGCATCACAATTTCACTACAATCTAAAATTTCGCTAATAAGTTTTTGAGAGTAAAATAATTTAGAGATAAAAAGAACTTTTTATATACTATGTTTTTAAATTTTCTGTTGAATCGTATGTAATTTTGATAATATAATTGTTATTGTTATATAATATATAATGTTAGTGAAAAGAAGTTCCAAATGTATTTACTTCACATAAATGACAACCATCTGGAGAGCTGATCTTAAACCTATAAAAGGACAAATCTTTGTACAACGGATCTTCCCAACACCAAATCTAAACCGTGCCATCGATAGATTTGAAATAATATAAATAATATTATCGATAAATAATATAATCGATATATTTCCTGTTTTGCTGTCATTCAATGTTTATCTCTTAATTATAAAAATCACAAATTTGAAACCCGTCAAAATGAAGATTGCGTAAATAAGGGATATGGCAAATCAAATAAAATAACTTGAGGATTTTTTCCGAACTAACTTTCCATACAGCAAAATTTGCTGAAAACCAATTAAATTCTGCTGAAAGATGGCTAAAAGTATTAAAATAATGCATTGTCATCGTGTTCTGAGCTATGCTAAAAGTTTCAAATGTCTATTCGGGAAGTTAGTTAGAAATCGATTGCCAGATTTGTACCGGACAAACAAACAAACAAACAAGAAAGCAAGCTAATAAAAATGTAGTAAAATGTTCTCTGATATATGATTTCTGTCTTGAAAATTTTTTAATCGGAGATATAAAAAATGTTCGTTTTTTAGAACGATCACATAGCTTCTGTTACCTTCAGTAAGCTCGGAAGCAAAAAGCCTTGTGTGCATATGGAGTAAGAAGAACTAATGCGCGTAAAAGATTTAAACTTTTATGGGACCAACAATAGACTAATTATGACCTGCCACTAAAATTTCGTTGAAATCAGAAAAATAAGTTAGATGTTATAATATGTTATATATGTTATGATAAGATGTAAGTAAGATGTTAGTTCGCAAAAATTAGGGATATACCGACAAACAGACAAGGGACGAAAAGTATTCCCTGATGTCTGAAATGGGTTTCTGTTTTGGAATTTCGGAGACATTTAAATTTCTTTCTTTCTTCAGAACGATCACGTACGTTTGGTATGCTCGGAAACAAAACCTTTTAAGTATCTTGAAAATAATAAAATTTGAAATTATGTTCATCAAAGATCATGTTACCCCAGAAAAAGACAAAATATAAATATAGATCTACAAATCTTTATACAACAAAAATGATTAAGTCTATAATACAAATTAATACTACTGTATTTTTATAATATATATACAAAAAAAGTGTATTTTTAAATGTTTTAATATATATATATATATATATATATATATATATATATATATATATATATATATATATATATATATATATATATATATATATATATATATGTATATATATATATATATATATATATATATATATATATATATATATATATATATATATATATATATATATATATATCAAATAACAAGTTTTATAATCCCATAAATTAGTATATACGAAGGAGAAGACACTATATTACACTTCTCTTTAAAAATTTAATAAATAAAAAAAAAAATGCATGCATAAAATTATAATATAAATACATATAAAATAATAAATAAAGGAGAAACAAAAGGTTGGAATAATAAAAGATTAGTTGGTTATTGAAATTGTGTCGGGTCTTTGTGACGGGGGGGGGGGATTATAATTCCATCCCCACTTGTTTCTTTTCATGACACTAAATTCAGATATAAAAATATAAAAACGCGGGGGTCACAGTTGTCCCTTCATTTTTATACTAATCGTAAATCAAAAAAAACCTGAAAGCTTTTTTTAAAAAAACTTTTTTTGTTTCTTCTTTTCATTTTCTCTTTTGAAAAAAAGAAGTTGAAAAAAAAAAAAGATTAGTTGGGTTGGTAGGCCTAGGTTGAAGGAGAACGCGGTAAGTTGAAACTGCTTAGAAACCGGTTCGACTCCCAGATATATGTTTTTGTTTTTATCGTCCTTTTATGACCTTTTTTTTTGGAAATTTATCATTTGTATCTTTTGTGTGATTTTTTTATAGTTATCACTTTTTTTTTTGTTGATGAAATAAAATTTAATGTTATCACAATGTGTTATTAAATAATAATAACACTGAAAATATAAATAAACTATTAAAAATTAAGTATATGTAAACATTAGTATGTTATTATTATTAGATTTTATATTTTTTCTAAAAAAAAACAACCCTAAACGGCAAAGTTACAAGTAAGGCTTAATAGCTTACATTTTATTTAATTTCTGTAATACATAATTTATTTAATAGCTTAAATACACAATTTACAGCTATAACACAAGTACAATTACACAGAACACAGTAGACCAATTTAAAAATAGACTGCCAATTAGTGTGGCACATAGCTTCCTCGCATCTTATCACGTACTTTATTGATTTTATGCTTTTACGTCATTTTATGATTTTAAGTCATTCTTGTCTAATTTTTTTATTTGTTTCCCCCGTTTTCTTAATCTGTCAAAATTGTCTTGTTTTTAGGGTTTGTTTGGTAAAACCAAATAAATGAAACCCATGTCTGTCTGTCTGTCTAACACTCTGTACGATTATAATAACTTTTGAATCAAAAGAGATAAAAACATGAAACGTTCCAGTATTAAAGATCGTTTTGACGCGCACATTGAAAAAATATAATGAACTTAAAATTATCAGCTCTTCAAATTCAAAATGGTGGATAATTCATGTCACGTGATTTTAATTTTTTTTAATTTTGAGTGGGGTATCATATGAAAGCTTGTAATGAGTAGATTACAATAGTCCACAGGCCACCATAAGAAATGATTGATCACCATAAGTCGCTGATTGATAAAGTTTTCTTACCTTATGGAATCGCTTATTTATGCCTTGTCCACCGATGAATTGGGTATATGGCAACTGGGCGCTGGGCCATTTCTTTTTTGTTGACATGCCAAACTTGCCCTTATGCGGGAACATTGAAAAGAGATAGATAAAATTTTGATTTTCACAGGATCGTTTAATTAAATTATTTAAAAAACAGTGGTACACGTGGCCACCGATAAGAGTGGGCCGTTTTCTTTTCAACGTCCCCGCAGAGCGATATGTTTGGGAGGGTGGACACCCCAAACGGCCCACTCTTATCGGTGGCCACGTGTACCACTGTTTTTTAAATAATTTAATTAAACGATCCTGTGAAAATCAAAATTTTATCTATCTCTTTTCAATGTTCCCGCATAAGGGCAAGTTTGGCATGTCAACAAAAAAGAAATGGCCCAGCGCCCAGTTGCCATATACCCAATTCATCGGTGGACAAGGCATAAATAAGCGATTCCATAAGGTAAGAAAACTTTATCAATCAGCGACTCACTTCTTATGGTGGCCTGTGGACTACAAGTATATAGATAAAACAAAATTATTTCTTATTGTATTTATAATTTATAAGTCGAAATATACCAAAAAAGTCCCCACCCCAACTGCCCTATAACGGATATTCCTAAAATTTTGAAATAATTCACCCAAATTATACCTTCTGAAAGGCCGATGAAAATTTCCGGAAAAAAAATTGATTTATCTTTTTGTTATTACCGATAAAATAACATTGTGAAAAACATTGTCCCCCGGGGGATCTAACCAGGAATCCCTTCCTCTAGTAACATGTAGAGATATTTTAATTTTCTGCTGTTACTAGAAATATGCGAAATGTGCCGTCTGCTGGGCCAAAGAAAAAGTAAGAATGGAGTTTGATCTGATTAACTGGGAATCCAATATGGTAGATAATTTATGTAATTTTTTTTGTTGTTGAAACTTTAAGTGGGGTCTCAAATGAAGGAATTAAAGAGTAGATTACAAAAATATATAACACTTGTGTAAATTGTTTATTTTTTCACACCATTTTGTTCAAAAGCATCAACATTTTGCTTGCCCCAGCCCCCCTTATTCTAACTCATTTCATGCTTACAATACCAACGAAACCCTTTTTATGTGAGGCTTCAAGCACAACCATTATGTTTTTAAAAATGTCAAAATTGCCTTGTTATTTACATACTTAGTTATCCACCGCTAGACTGACTGGTGACAGCTTATAGGCCTCTAAAACAACCTTCCTCCATTCATCTTTATCAAAGGATCGCGCTCTCTAGCCATGATTTCCTATTTAGAAATTTCGAAAAGATCTGTTTCTATTCCGTCCATCAATCTCAATGGTTCTCCTTTTGCTACTTTCGGCAAACCATTGAAATTGGTGAAGAGCAAGGGAAAAGATTATGCTAAATCTTGATGATGCTGTAGACTGTAGACTTGTAGATAGATGTGAAGATGAATATTTATAATAAAATACCAGATCCAGATAGTAGTAATACCATTTTAATAATTTCATGGGGAGCAAGGGCGGAGGAACCATTTGAACCTATTACAGCAATCATATCCTTGATGGTCCCTAATTGCAAACCCCATGGTAAGGTTCCAGCAACTTCACTGTACAATGTACCGCCGAAGTGAATATGGTACGATCATTAGTGAGCCGTGTAAATTGGAGCACCAAGGCGCGGTATCGAACCCATGACCGGATTCATATATTTAGATTTCATAGATTCATAGTTCCACCCTCGATTCATAGATTTAGATTCAGAGTTCCACCCTCGATTCATAGATGACTAAGCAGAAAAGAAAAGTGTCTTTAGCATCACGGCTATTACACTGGCTCTCAATTTATAATGAAGAAACAACCAACATTAATAACGAAAAATTTGCGTCGCGGAATCTTATAGGTTATTATAATATAACCTAAAGGTTAAAAAATGAAGAGTTGCCAACCTAAGAATAGTATGTTCTGTATGTTATGAAATATTATGTGTATAGTATGAATGTTTAGAGTAGATTTCATATATTCATAGTTCCGCTATCGAGTCATAGATGGTCGAGTGTTTAGAGTAGATTTCATAGATTCATAGTTCCGCTATCGAGTCATAGATGGCCGAGTGTTTAGAGTAGATTTCATAGATTCATAGTTCCGCTATCGAGTCATAGATGGCCGAGTGTTTAGAGTAGATTTCATAGATTCATAGTTCCGCTATCGAGTCATAGATGGCCGAGTGTTTAGAGTATATTTCATAGATTCATAGTTCCGCCATCGATTCATAGATGGCCGAGTGTTTAGAGTAGATTTCATAGATTCATAGTTCCGCCATCGATTCATAGATGGGCGAGTGTTTCGAGTTGATTTCATAGATTCATAGTTCCGCTATCGAGTCATAGATGGCCGAGTGTTTAGAGTAGATTTCATAGATTCATAGTTCCGCCATCGATTCATAGATGGCCGAGTGTTTAGAGTAGATTTCATAGATTCATATAGTTCCGCCATCGATTCATAAATGGCCGAGCAGACGAGAAAAGTGTCTTTAGCATCACAGCTATTACACTGCATCTCACTTTATAATGAAAACAACCAGCATCAATAACAAATAAAATCCGTATTAAAGAATTACGAAAACTCAAATTACTTTGCTTTGCGGAAACTTATAGGTAATTTTTTTTATCCTACACCCTGCCGGTTTGCAGCCGATTCAGCTATACGGCGACGAGCAGTCCTATATAATTTAGCTTTATATGAATATTCTGATTTATCAGTCTTCTTCACTATATCTGCCAAGGAAGTACATGTTGTTAGGTGTTCGCCATCCATTTCACCAACTCAACATAATGTGCAAAGGGCAGTATCTTTAATTCCTATCCGATGTAAATGTTTCATTAGATAGTCATGCCCGGTAAGTACTCTGAAGCATGCCACAGCCTGATTTCTTGGGAGATTCATTGGGATGCGGTTTTTCTTGTCTACGAGCGCTTCCCATTTTCTACCTGCAGCAATTCTATTTTCCTCCAAACTTGTGTGCTGTTTAATATACGGGTGTGATCCAAAAGTTCGGCAACGGCTTAATATCTCCGGTTATAATTGAGATATTAAGTTCCCGTTTGCGGTTATCTTAATCATTTGTAAAAAAACTACTTTTTTGGTGGGTAATAATTTTTTCCGCCATTTTGGTTGCCGCCATATTGGATTCAACTTTGTAATTTTAAATTGGACCATCTATAAAGTGATACATTTTTGGAAAGCCCTTAAAAAAAGAAAACATTTGCCGCAAACCCGAACTTTCTATCTACTCCCGTTCCAAAATGGCGGACACTTAAAGTTTAAAAAATGATTTTCTTTTTATTTTCAATAGTTTAGTTAGATATCAAAAAATCGGTCCGAGACAACTCAGACAAACTTTCTCATATAATATCGGCCCCAGATCCCAGGAAACATGAATATACAATTAAATATTTATTGCATTAAGCTCACTTCAATGATAAACCTACGTGATGCTTAGTTAATTAATTATTATTTAAAATGTGTTCAACAGGTGGTTGTTTACTTTTCGTTTTCGATTTTCAACCAAATGAGATTTATTTTCATCAATAGCTCGGAAATTATGACTTGATAACGAACTAGGTTTTCTGGGATCTGGGACAGAGATTATTTGAGAAAGTTAGTCTGAGTTGTCTCGGACCGATTTTTTTATTTCTAACTAAACTTGAGAATAAGAAAAAAAGAGTGAATTTTTTTAACTTTGAGTGTCCGCCATTTTGAAACGGAAGTAGATAGAAAGCTCAGGTTTGCGGTAAATGTTTTCTTTTTTCAAGACCTTTCCAAAAATGTATCACTTTATGCGTTCCGATATAAAATTTCAAAGTTGAATTCAATATGGCGGCAACCAATACGGCGGAAAAAATTATTACCCACCAAAAAAGTAGTTTTTTACAAATGATTAAGATACCCGCAAACGGGAACTTAATATCTCAATTATAACCGGAGATATTAAGCCGTTGCTGAACTTTTGGATCACCCTATAATATAACCAAAATTTAAAAAAAGAAGAGTTGCCAACCTAAGAATGTATAAAGTATGAGTGAATATTTTAAATTTACATCGAATTAAGAGAGCGAAATGATTGATTCTAAATTTCTTGCTATTTGTTTGTCACTTAGGTGTGAATCCTCGTAAGCAGAGGCGGGAGAGAACCACGTTCACACGAGCCCAGCTGGATATACTGGAGTCTCTGTTCGCTAAGACAAGATACCCAGATATCTTCATGAGAGAAGAAGTAGCACTCAAGATAAATCTACCTGAATCTAGAGTACAGGTAAACCACAAAAACATTATAACTAGTTCTCCATAGTTTGTCTTATTTGAAATTTTATATTAGTGATGACGCTCCCACATCTATTGCAGATATTAGTAATCAAATAGCAATTACAAATTTGCAAATTACAAAAGTTTAAATGCGATAAATCTATAATTGCTTTGTAAATCTTCCTAAACTCCTGTTGACGGCTGTGCAGCTTTATTATTGTCTATGTTATCAGAGAACCGGTTACAAGTAACTACACTATTCATAGTTATCAGAGAACAGATTAAAAGTAACTATACTATTCATAGTTATCAGAGAACAGGTTAAAATACCAACTCTAATTATAGATATCAAGAAATAGGTTATAAGTAACTACACTATTCATAGTTATTAGAGAACAAGTTAAAAGTAACTATACTATTCATAGTTATTAGAGAACAGGTTATAAGTAACAACTAGAGTTATCAGAGAACAGGTTAAAAGTAACAACACTAATCATAGATATCAAAGAATAGGTTATAAGTAACTACACTATTCATAGTTATTAGAGAACAAGTTAAAAGTAACTATACTATTCATAGTTATTAGAGAAAAGGTTCAAAGTAACTATACTATTCATAGTTATCAGAAAACAGGTTAAAAGTAACTATACTACTCATATAGTTATCAGAGATCAGGTTAAAAGTAACAACACTAATCATAGCTATTAGAAAACAGGGTATAGTTATAAGTAACAACTGCAGTTATCAGAGGACAGGTTAAAATAACAACTCTAATCATAGATATCAAGAAATAGGTTAAATGTAACTATACGCACTAGTCATAAATATCAGAGAACAGGTTATAAGTAACAACTAGAGTTATCAGAGAACAGATTGATTAAAATAACAACTCTAATCATATAGATATCAAAGAATAGGTTATAGTTAAAAGTAACTACACTATTCATAGTTATTAAAGAACAAGTTAAAAGTAACTATACTATTCATAGATATTAGAGAACAGGTTAAAAGTAACAACACTAACCATAGCTATCAGAGAACAGGTTAAAAGTAACTACACTATTCATAGTTATTAGAAAACAAGTTAAAAGTAACTATACTATTCATAGATATTAGAGAACAGGTTTAAAGTAACTATACTATTCATAGTTATCAGAGATCAGGTTAAAAGTAACTATACTACTCATATAGTTATCAGAGAACAGGTTAAAAGTAACAACACTAATCATAGCTAATAGAAAACAGGGTATAGATATAAGTAACAACTGCAGTTATCGCAGAGAACAGGTTAAAATAACAACTCTAATCATAGATATGAAAGAATAGGTTATAAGTAACAACACTAATCACAAATATCAGAGAACAGGTTATAAGTAACAACTGCAGTTATAAGAGAACAGGTTAAAATAACAACACTAATCATAGCTATTAGATAACAGGTTAAAAGTAACAACACTAATTATAGCTATTAGAAAACAGGGTATAGATATAAGTAACAACTGCAGTTATCAGAGAACAGGTTAAAATAACAACTCTAATCATAGATATCAAGAAATAGGTTAAAAGTAACTATACGCACTAGTCATAAATATCAGAGAACAGGTTATAAGTAACAACTGCAGTTATAAGAGAACAGGTTAAAATAACAACACTAATCATAGCTATTAGATAACAGGTTAAATGTAACAACACTAATCATATAGCTATCAGAGAACAGATTAAAATAACAACACTAATCATAGCTATCAGAGAACAGGTTAAATGTAAAGACTCAAATCTTTCACCTCTACTCCTCAGTATAGTATAGTATATATAAGCAGATTGCGTTGTTTAGACTTAGAAGAGATTATTTTTGACAGATATATTTAGTTGAGTGTAATTGACACCTCTGTAGAGGGGCGGTACTGTAGAGGTAGAGACGAATCCATACAAAGGCTTCGAGTTACACATGATAAGAGTTCATTCAACCTTCGAGCCCTCGCAGCATCAACTCAACCCTATAATACTAAACCTTCACAACATAATAACAACTTACAGTACAGTTACAGTGCAATATATATATTTTTCCTACAGTTGACCGAAAATGTGGTTGTTATCTCACTCAAAATAATAGGTACGCAAAACAGTAGATTTCTGCACTTACTACTTTACCCTTTACCGCACTCGTTTTACTTTACCGCACTCCAGTGCTCCAACTTACGAACATAAAGATCTTCAATCTAAACAAAGATTAAATAATCCAAATTATAATAATAATAACAATGACAACTAATGATTATTTTTTAACTAACTACATGATTTAAACACTATATATCAAATATAAAAAAAGTAAAGATAGACAATCTAAAAAAAAAAAAAAAAAAATGTGATGAGTAAGTGTTATGATGAAAATAATAACAGCGCTTGGTCAGGTTTGCTGAATTAGGCAAAAAAAAGCAACACTGGCTATAAACAGAACAGCTGGTTTAGTTGATATTGTAAAACCTTTTACATGTTGATGAACACTATTATTTTATATTTTATTTACAGATTAAAAACTAACTGTAGGAAAAATTGAATGTGCAACTCGAGCTTAAAGTGTCTGTTGCACTCGAGAAACCTTTCCGCACGAGCCGCAGGTGAGGGCGGAAAGGTTTCTCGTAAATATTTCTCTCAAGTGCAGCAAAGTGCCACTTTGCTGCACTAGTTGCACAAATAACTATATTATCTCCAAAAGAGAGTAGAATTTAAGTCATCAGTTCAATTAAGGGTTTAATTTAATGTAAGACTTTCCTTCCCTGAACAAATAAATACTCAAAAACTATAGTCCAGAAGGTAGCGTGCAAAAAAATGTCTGACTAACATCAAGCTAGAATTTTGTGTGTAAGTAAATCTTTTAAGAATATGTGGTCGGTAAAGTTCGTCTGAGGGACATAACCTGGCAATAGGCATTTGAAAAAAAAAAAAAAAAAAAAAAAAAAAAAACGGTGGAGACCAACCATGTCCCACTTGCCATGGTGAACAAATGTGATTTTCAGAATCATGAAAATCACATTATCTACCATAATTAGTAGGACATGGCCTCTCTTCACCGGTTTGTTTTTTCAAATGCCTATTGCGCATCTGTGACGAACTTAGCCGACCCCATATCCTTAAAAGGCACCAAAAGAATAACATGCGTAAACAAAATTCTAGCTTGATGTTAGTCAGACACTTTTTTGCACGCTATCTCCTGAACTAAAGGGAGAAAATGAAGTAGAGAATCAATGGTTAATGTAACACTGCTTTTTAGCCCTAATTGAAGTGAATTGTGCTTATCAATGATCATTGATTAGTTGACACCTGCATCTAAAATAACCTTAATAACCATCCCATCATTGGCGTTCTTTTGGAACGCCATCATTGGAATTTATTTTAGCCATCTATGGCTTGACGCGATAAGTTGGAACTATACCATCTTTCTCGAGTTGACGGTTCAAACTGGAATGAAACCTTCCGATTATCTTCCCTCTTGTTTATATTTATCGAGTCATCCATTTACACAGTAAATATATTTAAGCCTTGTCCAGACTGACGAACCGAACAGAGAAAACGAGTCGAGCATTGGTCTCTGCGCATGTCCAGTATAATGTGCGCATGCCCAGTCTAATGTGCGCATGCCCAGTCTAATGCATCTCAGACTGAGCATGCGCAGAGACCATTGCTCGACTCTTGTTTTTAAGGGTGCGTTCGGAAGCACTAACCGGTCAACCTCTCGGTCGACCGGCGGTTTGTTGTGGTTAGTGTCATGGCGGCTTGAAATCATTTATGTTTCCGAACGGGCAGCGGTCGACCGAATAGGATATAAACAAAGAGAGGTTACAAATATAAATTCGTTTTTGTTTGGTGTGAGATAGAAGTGAAGCTGTGACGATTCCTCAAGTAAATAAACTATTTCAGCGGCACCCCTTTAGGTTAAATCTGTATATAGCTTTCATCCCTTTCCTTTTTCTTTCTACTAAAAACTCAGATTAAACGACGTTCAGCAGCATCTTCCTCCTGAAACCTTGAACTTCACTGTTTACATCGATAATATCAATTCTTCTGTGTACAAATGATACATTTATAATCTCTTAAATGTATAAAATATGCAAACGGACAGTTTAACAAATGTATATAATCTCTCATCAATAAATCAAACAAAATTATGCCACCAAACGATCCTCGACCGCACAGTCTCCTTCAACTCAGGCAGGGGTTCTATTTTTAGATTGTCTAAAATAACAACTATATCGGTATCTATAAAATGTTGAAAACTAGGATTGGTAAATAACTATTAGGGCAAAGGTAGGTCTATAATGAACTGTGGTACAAAGGAATATCACACTTTTCATCTTTCAGTTTTGATATATTGTTATTATTAGTCAAAAAAATTACCCACCAAATTCATTTCAATTTTAAAATAAAAAAGGTGAATAACAAAGTAAAAGAGTGCCGAAAAAGGTCCATGTTTCACAAAAACTAAATATAAAAAAGAATTTTAAAGATTAGCAAAAAAATACGACAATGTATTCAATGTTTATAAAATGTTATCAAATGTTTACAAAAGAACAATGACATTTCGCCAAGAAAGGTAACATGATGGTTACTAACCGGACTCACCGTATTTCGATTTCGGTCGAAGCGGTCGCGACCGAAGCGGTCGACCGCTAAAACGACCGGAGCTTTACGAACGCGGTCGGTTGTTTAGGTTGGTGTTTCCGGACACACCGGTTACTTCTCGGTCGACCTGGTTAGTGTTTCCGAACGCACTCTAAGTTTCAAACCATCCTTTTAGAAAGTAGGTGCGTTTAGACGGATCAATTTCATTACTCCACATAAATACGATCTAACAGCACACATTTAGTCTAATGAACGACTTTGGGGAAAAAAGAAAACAAATATCTAGCTAAAAACATAAACATAACCTATGCAATTGATAAAAAAAGAATTCCATAAAAAAAGAAGAGGAGCTGTTTACACAGTTCAATTTGATATTTCCATAGAGCCATTCGATGAGATTGCCTCAAAAGTTTTATATTCATACAGGTTTTAACCCTAGAATCTAGAACGTTAACCTGGAGTCAAAATTACTCCCATTTTATTTTTAACTACGAATGCACAGTGTCTGTAAAACACAGAACTCCCACATATCAGCTATGCTATCTCCCACCCTTGAATGACCCTTACACGTAAATTTTTTGTAGGAATTTTGACGCATAATAGTATTAACAGCCTAATCTAATAAGTGTTATTGTTTATTTGGCCATTTCAAATCTTATAAATTAGGTATTATATAACGTTTAATTGAATAATTATTACAAATTAAAGGTAATATAATTGTAATTTATTCATTTATAAGTATAAATTGTTATATTTGTTTGTCCTTATAATATGTCTAAATTATATGAAGTTAATAGAATATGAATATAGTCAAATAATGGAGAAAAAAATACAATGATCCAAACGACATTTATCGCTTGATGAAGGAAATGACCGATTCAGATACCAATTATGAAAAAGAGAGTATTCGAGAATAATGGTGACACTAGTGATTTGGACCCTGATTTGAAAATAGAAAATTCCTTTTTTTGATCCAATCAGCGATGATGAGGAAAATGATAAATTAATTGAAACAATTTACGAAATAGAAAAACCAAAGGTGAGAAAGAAAAACGCTACATAAAAAAATATGTAAATAAAACAACTTTGGTAGATAACAATTCCGGATATGTAATAGTAGTCTAGATTGAAAAACCGGAATTATAAGGAAAAAATTTTTTTTTTATGGCAAACAAAGCACCCAAGTGTGTGGGCCCCGGCCCAGGGGCGCAGAGGTTTTGGGGCGCACGAGGTTAGGCCCAACAAAATCTATTTTCATAGGAACTAAATTATTCCCGGGAAAACCGCTTATATCGTCAGATTTTTTTTGACTACATTTTAGCATTGTCTAATCAAAATCGTCGGAACCGTTTTCGAGAAATAATTTTTTTTCATGTTTTTTCAGAGTTTTTGGGGGTAACGCCCCCAAATCCAAATTTGAAGCTAAAATTAATTTCTCGCCTCTGGGTATGATTTTTCTGAACATGTATGCCAAATATCGTCAAAGTCGGCCTAGTAGTTTAGGCTCCAGGCGTCTGCATAGATAGACGACAACTAAATATTTTTTAAAAACCACTTTTTTGGACTAAGGGGACCTCAAAACGTGTAAATCCATCAAACTAAAATTTTCTCTTTATATGAGGCAAAAATAAACTAAACAATTTTATGGTTCTTTTCATTGGGCAGATTTTGAACATATAATTATTGAATTTGCTATGAAAAAATCGGTCTGAGACAACTCAGACAAATTTGCTGATATACGAGTTCATAACACTTAGCCCAGTATTTTCCAATTGCTAGTTTTGGTAGTTACATTTAATTATTATTGAACATTTCATGAAAATTTATCATAAAAATAACTTCTCCTCGGCGGGAAACCGTCCACGTTTAAGCTATTTTCTGAGGAACTAGATTTTTCCTGGGAAAATTGCTTATGTCGGGGGGTCAAGGGCGTGGTTGTATCTTGGGCCCAGAGCGCATCACATGCTTACCGCGGGCCTGACTAAAACGTGTTAAAAAAATATTATACAAATTAGGTATATATATACTTTATATTTAATAAAACTGGGTATAATAGATATTAGAGAGTCAATATGACTCATGGTTAGTCATAAGAGGTTAAAAAGTATGGTTAGCGTTCTAGGGGTTTAAAGACGCCAAAAAGTTGGTTTTGAACCAACTTTTTGCGTATCCGCTGTAAGAAGTCCATAGATGAATCCGTACGCGCCGAGATCCGCTAGCTGTGAACCCACCTTTAGGCATTTTTCCGCAAGGCACCTTAATTGTTCCCTGCGATACCAGCTGAAATCTATTTTTGTTAATGAATTTTTAAGTTTGGAAACATAATGAAAAGTTTGTTCCTTAGTAAAATAAATAACAAATCTTTTCATTACCTTTAAAAGAGGAAAGCAAAAACAAAATTTCAACAACAAAATAAGGGAAGAAGAGAATATGAAATATTCAAAATAAATTAAAGATAAAATAAAATAAAAATGTTTTTCTCTGAAAATAATTATTTAAGAAAAGAAAAAGGATTAGGTAAAAGAAAAGAAGGGAAACTCAAAGATTTGGGTTGTGCTCAATAAGTTTTCCGAAATAGTCTTCATAAAGTAGTCTTTCTTTCAACTCTCAAAAAGATTTTTTTTTAAGAGTTAAAAAAAATAAAAATGTAGGGAAAAAGACCCAAAATTGAGTTTTTTTCTAGAGAAAGGAGGGAGAAATTGAGTTAAGTTTAAACTCAATTTGAGTTGAGGGTTGAGCGGAGTTGAAGGTGGTTTGAGGGGTATTATTCACTGATGGCATTGTCTTGTAACTCAGCTTTGAGTACGGTCTGCTTAACATCAAACAAGGCTCCGGTGGATGGGTTAGTTCCATCTCAAACAAGAGATGCTTCACAATTGAATTTAAACCTTGGGAAACTTACTCCTGGTGAAGCATCAAGCATCAAGCATCACTTCACTTAACTTCACAATCAAATGATGCTTTCAAATCTTATTATCTAAGTGTTGCATACGCTTTTTTTATCCATCCTTTTTTTAATTTTATTGTTCTTATTAATTTTTCTCTAATGTCTTATTGGTTCTTATTGTGATCTAATGCTTAAACTATTAACTAACATTATAATTAATTTGTGCGCATGTTAAAGAGAAACAAATGGGCGCAGAAGGTTGAAATTTATATGGGACCAACAATGGGCTAGTTATAACCTATCACATAAATTTCATTAAAATCGGACGTGGATTTTTTAAGATATGGTTCACAAATATTGAGCGTCAGACAGACACAGAACCAAAAATGTTCCCTAATGTCTAAAGCGGATTTCTGTCTTGAACTTTTTGAAAGTTCCGGTCATTTCAACTATTATAAAATGTATCACTGCACTACTCAATAACTACTGCTTCTATCAAGTTGAACTTTTACATATAACTGTTTCAATCGTACTTCAGACGATGTTGTTATATTAAAATCGTTACGTTAGAACGTAAGATATCGGTATATAAATGTTGTATTATCTATTTTAAACGTTTAGGTCCACTTTAATGGTTTTAACGATCTTTATCACTTAATAGCGGTGTGCGGTGTCGCTGTTGGTTATATTATAAACTGTATTTGTAAAAAATGTTCGTCTCATCGAATAGGTAAGTGATGATAGAATCTTTTCCCGTTCTGAAATTCCATTTTTACATTCGAAGCTCACGCTTACGCGGGCGTTAAGAACACAGACGTCGTTCTTTTTTGCCAGTTTTAACCGTACGGGTAAACACAAATAACGATTGTAGCCTCAAACGTCGTTCTTTTCTGGCAGTTTTAACCGTAACGAAGGTAGCCATAAAATCCGTCCTTTTTGACTGCTTCGTCCCACACACGAGCCGATTTGAACGACACGTTCAAAACGGACGGTTAAAATCAAGCTACAGCAGATATTTTTGAACGCCGGCAAGAAGGACGGTTTTTAGCCACACACCAACCATTTTACGTACGGTTAAAACTGCCAAAAAAGAACGACGTCTGTGGCCACCTTTACGAGTGAACTCTTAAACGGATAACGCTGTCCAACGAAATTAGCTTAAGAATTAGTATAAGGAGCATGTAAAACAAATTTCAAATATATCAGTCAACTGTTACTCAAGTTATCGTCGGACACGAAAACGTTACTGTCACACAAACAGACAAGATGCATATTTGTTTAAATGTAAGAAGCTCGCTTATGTTCGCTTCAATTGCTGCAAATCCATTCTTCATTGGATCCATCCATTTCATACATTGGATTAGTTTACTTTCAACATCATTTGAATTTGAAGCGTGGATATGCATATAGATGACTATGGTGTATATGAATATATGATTGGCGTAGAAAATAAAGTAGGAAGGAAGGATATATATAAGTTATTCATATTATTTTGTTGTGATATTGCTGAGTGCAAAGAACAGAGAGCATTTCATGGTGTCTAATATCGGTAAAAGGCAAACAGGCTGGATACTGATATGAAATATCTAAAGCAGTTCTCTTATATAGGGAGAAGCTGTAAGTGTTTAGGGGCTGTAGGGAGTGTACACTCGGTGTTTACATGAAGACTTAGAGTGCAACATGACTCCTTGCATAGCCGAGGTTTTGTAGCACTAATGAGTTAGAGCTGACAGATATATTACACTTGGCTAAACTTTCCTCTACTAATCTTACTTGCGTAGCAAAGGGGCAATGCGATGAAAACAGTTAATATACGATCTCATACCTACATCTGCTATAATCATGATAATTACACAAATAATAAGACTTTACATAAGTATCACCAAACAAACAAATGTTCCTGAAAATATAAACGTTACATATCCTGTACAATATACATATTTATAGAAGAGGGACAAAGAGGGCTATTATGATAATGGTCCAGGCCACGGCGCCTCTAGATAGGGCAAAATGTGGGATTTTTAATTTAATCTTAAATATTAAAATACTATAAGAAAATTATAAGTTATTTGCAAGTTCAAACTAAATTTGGATACTTAGCAATTTATTAGGAGTTTTCTTACGCTCGTGAAACGAAAGAGTATATTGGTCTCCCAAAGCGTTGTTTGATTCCGGGCCTAATTACGGCTTTCTCAGAGCCTGATTTGATTACTGATTACATCTATGATCTATCAATATAGCCATTATGATTAATAACATTAGCTCTAATATCTAATAAGGCAAGCAATATTTTTGATTAATAATATTAGCTCTAATATCTAATAAGGCAAGAACTATTTTTGATTAATAATATTAGCTCTAATATCTAATAATAATAAGCCAAGAACAATTTTGATTTATAACATTAGCTCTAATATCAAATAATCGATTTCTAACTAACTTCCCGAATAGCTAGACATTTGAAACTTTTAGCATAGCTCAGAACACGATGACAATGCATTATTTTAATACTTTTAGCCATCTTTCAGCAGAATTTAATTAGTTTTCAGCAAATTTTGCTTTGCGGAAAGATAGTTCGGAAAAAATCCGCAAGTTATTTTATTTGTTTTGCCATATCCAATATTTACGCAATCTTCATTTTGACGGGTCTCAAATTTGTGATAGATAAACATTGAATGACAGCAAAACAGGAAATATCGATTATATTATTTATCGATTATATTATTTCAAATATATCGATGGCATGCTTTAGATTTGGTGTTGGGGAGATCCGTTGTACAAAGATTTATCCTTTTATAGGTTTAAGATCAGTAAATAAATTCGGAACTATTTTTTTTTCAATATCATTATATATTATATAACAATAACAATTATATTATCAACATTACATACGATTCAACAGAAAATTTAAAAACGTAGTATATAAAAAGTTATTTTTATCTTGAAATTATTGATTAATAACATTAGCTCAAATATCTAATAAGGCAAGAACTATTTTTGATTAATAACATTAGCTCTAACATCTAATAAGGCAAGACATATTTTTGATTAATAACATTAGTTCAAATATCTAATAAGGCAAGAACTATTTTTTATTATAAATAACATTAGTTCAGATATCTAATAAGGCAAGAACTATTTTGATTAATAACATTAATTCTAATCTAAGACATTATACCTCTAATATATACCTATTCTGAAAGTTATAGAGCTTTTGCCTAGAACCAACCTATCTAATATAATTGCTACATTAGCCGATTCATCGCGCTTCGTTCGACTAAATCACTGATTTTCTATAGTTTGTCAGATCTGAGTTCCGGCAGACCAATTTTTGACCGAGAAAAATTTTTAATTTTGTTTTTTAAATTGTTTTTACTAAGGATTTTATGTGAAAGTAATATTTTAATGGTAACTACTGCATTATTAGTGAAGAGAGAGAAAAAAATGAATTATTGTGATTCGTCACTGTTCGATATTAGCATTTCAGACTCGTGAAGTTGAATAAATCATTATAAATTGTTTAGCGAGACCTAATATGGTTAAAGGTATAAAATACGGCGAAGGTAAACCTCAGAATAGAATGATGTGTACATAAAGAGTATAAAGTCTGGCGAAGGGCCAAGGATGACTAATTGAGCTTGTGTTGCGTCGTCAGGAGGGTGGTCTAGGAACAAGGCAAGGTCCTCGGGGTTATCATAATTGAACCAAGGAAATAATAGAAGGGGGGGCGGCGTGATGTGATTAGCCCCCCGACAGAGAGAAGGAGACTTGATCCTCAGGAGCTGGCTGGAGTCACGCAAGGAACTACCCTCTGTCCCGTCATCTTGCCTTCTTTACATGTGTACCAACAATATACTAAAGTGAACCTCATCCTGTAGCTCAGGGTGGCAGCCCTGCGGCTACAACGGATATCAAACTACAATGGATCTAAACAATATAGCCTTGGTAGCAATACAATTGGTTCAAACTATACGGGAGTGGAACCTTCATTCTCCACGCATGAATAAAATAAAATAGTAAACATCTGAACAAGATTATTTTTATAGCAACTCTGTACAACTGACATTTGTTGTTTATTTATAATATATATATTGTAAGGGATAAATAACAGATGAGCAACACTGGAGAAAATCTGATAGGTTATACAAGGTTATTAAATCTAGATTCTCTGGAGGAAACCTCGTCAAAATTATTTGTTGTTTATTTATAATATACGAGACCTTAGGCCCATGGCAACGAGCTTATAATTTTATATATTTAGATAATTTCAAGATAAAAAGAACTTTTTATATACTACGTTTTTAAATTTTCTGTTGAATCGTATGTAACGTTGATAATATAATTGTTATTGTTATATAATATATAATGTTAGTGAAAAAAAAATAGTTCCGAATTTATTTACTTCACATAAATGACAACCATCTAGAATCTAGAGAGCTGATCTTAAACCTATAAAAGGACAAATCTTTGTACAACGGATCTCCCCAACACCAAATCTAAACCGTGCCATCGAAATATTTAAAATAATATAATCGATAAATAATATAATCGATGTATTTACTGTTTTGCTGTCATTCAATGTTTATCTCTGTTTTTTTATAAAACAGAGTTTTGTTTTTTTTCACAAATTTGAAACTTGTCAAAATGAAGATTGTAAATATGGGATATGGCAAAACAAATAAAATAACTGGCGGATTTTTTCCGAACTAACTTTCCATACAGCAAAATTTGCTGAAAACCAATTAAATTCTGCTGAAAGATGGCTAAAAGTATTAAAATAATCCATTGTCATCGTGTTCTGAGCTATGATAAAAGTTTCAAATGTCTAGCTATTCGGGAAGTTAGTTAGAAATCGATTGCCAGATTTGTACCGGACAAACAAACAAACAAACAAACAAGAAAGCAAGCTAATAAAAACGTAGTAAAATAAAAATAAAAAAACTAGGTTATTTAAAGACCAAAAAATTAAAACAAACATTTATTTTTATTGGAATAAATGTGTTTGCCTTAGCTTGGCAATAACAAAATCGTTTCGATGTGAGTCGTCGGGAGACTACTGGATTTATTAGTAGTAGGCTGTCGAATATATGAGGCCTTACAGGAATTAAGACCGACGGAAAAAAGACCCTCATTTGATTCTGATTCGGAAGAAATTTAATGGCTTGTCAAAATCAGTCCACAGATAAATCCCATTTTAAACCGTCTGAGCACTTTTAATATTGAATAACAATAAACATGATCCCACTGGTAATCGAAACAGGTCCTATCAACCACACTTTCAAATCCCAGTGGGACGTGAGAAAGCTATGTGCCACAATAATTGGCAGACTATTTTTACTTTCTCATATAAAGAGAAAGTATTGTGATGGTGCAAAAATTCGAGTTTGTGATTTTCATGAATTTGCACGTTTTTGAGTCCAAAAAGTGGTTTTTAAAATATGTCTGACTGTACAGACGCCTGGGCCTTAACTACTTGGCTGATTTTGACGAAATTTGCCATACATGTTCAAAAAAAATCAAACCTCGAGGCGAAATCAAGAAATGAATTTTAGCTCTAAATTTCGTGGCGCTACTTCCCAAAAACTCTGAAAAAACGTAAAAAAAAATATATATATATATATATATATATATATATATATATATATATATATATATATATAAAACAATACTTTCTCGAAACGGTTCCAAACGATTTCGATAAAAAAAAATCTAAAATGTAGTCCATGTAAGTATAAATCTAACGATAAAAGCCGTTTTCCCGGGAAAAATCTAGTACTTAATAAAATAGCTAAACACGGACGAAGAGAGGCCGAGTTCGATTCCCCACCGAGAATAAGTTATTTTTATGATACATTTTTATAAAATTTTCAATAGTGATTCAATTTACCTACGAAAACTAAAACAACTCGGCTAAGTAATTATGAACTCGTATGTGAGAAAGTTTGTCTGAGTTGTCTTGGACCGATTATTTTAAAAAAAAAAAAATTCTTTATTGGCGTAGATTACTATACCTAAGAGTAACTGGGGTCATGTAAAAAGATTAATTATTGATCTCAACAAAATTTTAAGTAGTAGTTTAGTAATAAGTTTTTTTTAAAGTATGTATTTTGTTATATTAAACCGTGATTTAGTATATATTTTTCTAGGTGTTTTTCCTTGATTTCTAAGGAAACTTACATTTCGTAGAAATATATAGGAAATACAAATTGACGGTCAAATGTCAAGACCGCAGTGAAGAAGACGAAGTGTGACAAATTGGTTTTTATGGTTTAATAGTTGACAAGTTCACGTGTCAGCTGATATTAATCGACTGAGTGATGGATGTCTTATTCTAGCGTGATAAATACTCAAGCAGTTCTGCCACCTCAAAACGACAAAACAATGCTTTATAAACCTTCACAAACCTGATAATACAAATCATTCTAATCCAGAATAACGATAGAGGGAAAAAAACTCAACCTTAGACAGCAATATTCGAATATTTCTACATTTTACATAACTCCTTCATGCAAAGAGGGGGGGGGGGGGAATGATTTAATTTTTTTAAATAAATGCATTCCAGGTTGAAATTATGACTAAAATGTATAAATATGAAACTAAATTATGACAGTTGTCAAAATTCAAATTAGCAACGAATAAACTGTCAACTTAAAGAATTAAAATCTTATTTTTTATTTTTATTACTTTTCCTCACTACTAATATTAGGAAAAGTATTGTTTTCACCAAAAATTTTTTTTTCGAGATTTCAACGGAATTATCCGTTTTAGGTGTTTTTAAGACCTCCTGAGTGGTTTTCAGCATGACGTATGTATGTGTGTATGTGTGTTATCATCGTAGCGCCCAAGGTATTTAACCTAGAGAGTTGAAACTTGGCAGAAAAATCATTCCTAACCTGTAGTTGTGCCGCCCGGAAAATCAACTTTTTCCGCCATCTTGAACCCAGTTTGCTGAGTCAGCAAACATTTTAAAAAATCGCAATAAATCGAAAATGGTCCTGATCGAGTTGAAATTTGGCTCGAATGTACCTCTCTGTATGACAAACAAGCCCACTAAATTTCATTTTGATTTTGGCCGCCATTTTGAAGTTATCAATTTTTGAATTGTTAAACTTTGACGGTTAATAATACTGAAAGTATAAATAGGTTTTTGACATATAGCATATCGTTGGAACCGGAAAAAAATAAGGAACAAATATAAAAAAACCCGATGAAATTCCATTTATTAGTTTAAAAGTTATAAGCGAATATAATTACTTTTATTAGTGCGATAATTTTGATGACGTCAAAGTTTGTTTACATCTGTCAAAATACAGCCAAACTTCAAATAATTAAATAAAATATAGGTATTAAAAATAAGGTTTTTTTGAAGAATGATAATAAATCAGTTAGTTCAGAACGGTCACCCATCCAAGTACTGACCACGTCCAATGCTGCTTCCTCCTGCTGCTTCGCAGCAGGAGAGGCCACTTTAGTGGCCTCTGAAGTGAGGAAAAGTTCCGAGGTACCCCGTACCCGGTTTTTAAACTTATATACATCTAATACAGTCAAATATAGAAAACAATGTAATAGAGGAAACAAAAACAATAAACTATGTAATGCAACATTAACAATAGGTTTAGTCATTACTTTAGTTTACATAAAAATATCAATTTAAAGACATATAATCAATGAATCAGTTATCTGCTAACTTTATAGATGACCAGTGGATAATAATTTATTAGTTTATTGCATACAATAATGGTTTTGTATTGTATAAATCTGACTTGATATATCATTTAGAACACCAATAGAAAATATGTTAGAACCACTAGAAAGCTGCTATAGTTTATGCAAAATGATTGTTAGTGACAACGTGCGGGAGCCAATGAGAGCTTAGGATTTTGAAATCCTAAACTCTCATTGGCTCCCTACCCCATTTTTTTACTTTCGCATATAATGGTTAAGTATTGTGATGGCGAGAAAATTCGGATTTGAGATTCTGATGGAATTTCACGTTTTAAATTTCCCTGAGTCCAAAAACGTGGTTTTTAAAAAATGGCTGTCAGTCGTCTGTGCAGACGCCTGGAGCTTAAACTACTGGGCTAATTTTGACGAAATTTGGCATACATGTACAGAAAAGCAGGGTCAGACTGGAAAGAAATTTCGGCCCGGGAAATTTCGGCTCCATCAGACCAGCCCTCAAGCCTTGGAGTTGGCCACGGGACCGGCCCATTTTAGGTCTTAACCAGACCGGCACACCGGGAAAACTCCCGAACTCCCTTATAGCCAGTCCGACCCTGCAGAAAAATCATTCCCCTTAGGCGAAATCGAGAAATGAATTTTTGCTCCAAATTTGGGGGCGCTACCCTCCAACAAATTTGAAAAAACGTGGAAAAAATGTATTTCTCGAAAACGGCTCGAGATTAAAAAATTCTAACATGTTGTCCATTTAAACAAACATCTAACGATACAAGCCGTTTTCCCGGGGTAAATCTAGTTCTTGAAAAAATAGCTTTAAACGCGGAGGGAGGCCGGGTTATTTTTATGATAAATTTTTATGAAATGTTCAATAATAAATAAATGTATTCACGAAAACTAATAAATGAAAAATACTGGGATAAGTAATTATGAACTCGTATACGTAAAAACTTTGTCTGGGTTGTCTCAGACCGATTTAAAAAAAAAAAATAATAATAATAATCACATACCTATCCTATAACTAATGTTAAAGCAATCTATGAGCATAATTTTTCTTTCAGCCTTCAAATTCTTATCAAAATATATATAATGGTGTCCATGTTATAAATATTTGGTTGAAGATACCCAAATATATATAACAGATATTTTTATAGGTTTCTTTAGAGGTATCCATTAGCATACAGCTTCTGCTGATGAAAACACCTTTTCTTTTGCTGACCAAGATTTTCCGAAACTCAGAAAACGTAAGTGGATATTGCATGACGATCTTCCATCAGCAAAACGCTGCAGATGTTCTACTTATACCTGTGTAAACGTATATTATGTGGTATAATATTGAGGTGTTTAGACACTCGAATATTGATTTTGTTGTTCTAACTTTTGAGTCATGTTTTACTCTTGTTAAGGAAAGTAATATAGATTTATATGTGTCAATTTGTGACACAGAATATCAATATACAAGATTGGATTTAAATCAGCTGTTGAAAACAAGCTTTGTAAAAAAAAATCCTGTTGTTCTTTTTCACCCTATTATTTTCATTTGATTCCATCGAAACAAAACGGTTAGATCGAATAAAAAAAACCCTTGTTCTAAACTCAAAGAAGGGGACGAGGCAGCGGTGCGACAAATCAAAACATCGGTTTGATTTCTTCTCCGTAGTTACTTGTGAAAGCGCTAGCGGTGGAGTCAAGGCTAGGCATCGTGGGAGTCCAGACAGTTGGCTATACTGGGATTAAAACACACTGAGAGGGGAAGTTCCGGCCCATCTAGAGGGTAAAATGATCGCTGAGGGTAAACTAACCCGACCGGAAAGCACCAAATTTACTAGAACTAGTTTTGAATTCCTGAAATTAAAGATTAAACCGAGACTAAGGGATTTTGAAGAGGGAGGAAACATGTTTATGGGGTGATACGTTTAAATAACCTACTTTTCATTCCAAGAATATTACGAAAGAGTAATAAATTATAATATTTTTAATTAGGTGATCTTTGTTTAGTTCTTTATGAAAGGACAAGAATATTCTTTAATTCTAAATTAAGATTAGAAATATAACTCAAAGAAGCTTCATTTAAATATAATATATTATTTAAGAATTTATAAAAGTCCATTACATAAACCAGAACAACAATTAAACTGTATTATAAAACAAACTGAGTTGTCATAAAAACACAATATAAATTTAACTAAAATACAACACTGATATAAAAATATATACATAATAATATTTTAATTTGGTGATCTTTGTTTAGTTTTATATAAGAAAGCAAGAAAGTGAAGGAGAGAAAGCATTGAGTATGTTGTTTGTATTGTGTAGAGTGGTTTCTACGTATTTACGTTAATTTTTAATATAAACTGTATTAATTGACATATTATGTAGCCCTTAAAATTAAAATCCTGATGAATTAAAAGTATTTAATGAAACACAATTAGAACCGTATTTAAATATATATCTTCATTTTCTGGAAAGCGTTAAATCAAAGCACACATCATTATGTCATCAAAACCCCTTAAATATTGAGTATGATTTGATCCAATTGTTTATATTTTTGATAATAAATTAATATAGCTCTATTGAAGTTACTATTCATAATTCAATTATAAACACAGCCGCCGACAGGGGGGGGGGGGGGGGGGGGGGCAAGGGGGGCAAATGCCCAGGGGCCCGGGTCTCCAGGGGGCCCGGGCCTCCGGGGGGCGGCCCTGCTTTTTTACTACCAAAATAGGCAAGATGGATATTGTAATTAGTGGCATAACTATGGGACTTAATTGCGGGCGGACCCCGGTGTCAAGGGGCCCCAAAATCCAAAAAAAAAATTAAATTACTATCTTTGTACCTATGTCGGGGGCCCCTTTAGAACATAATAAAACTAACTTGAAATTATAGTTCTATACTATTGTAAGGGGACCCCATTCAGTTATTTATTTATTTATTTATTACTTTTTTTACGAGCCCCTAAACAGTTATGAACGTAAATGTTTTTATAAGTTAGTTGAAAGTGTTGCTTGTAGTTTTCAATTCTTTAGAAGTTGGGTCAAACAAAGGAATAAAAGTCTCACTTTTGCGATATTTCGATCCCTCCTTGGATCATTCTCAAGCTGACTGTCTAGAAGATTACATCATCATGATTATTATTATTATAAAATCTGGTTTGAATGTTAAAAAGTAGTAAAATTGAATCATAGTGATTCTCGTCATTTAGCTGAAAGCAGTTTCTGTTTATTGCACTATTAGTTTTAAATTAAAAAATTCATTATTTTAATATAAGCAAGTTTCTCATATTTAATTAAAAAATATATATTTTTCTTTCTATACTCCTTTTCTCAATGTAAATGTTTTTTTTCTCATCAAATTTGTTTTGGCGAGGGGCCCCAATGCCCTAGCTAAGTTTGGGAGGCACAGGCCCGGGCTCCCTGGAGGCCCAACCCTGGATTTTTACAACAAAAAGGCAAGATGGCAAGATGGATATTGTGATTAGTGACATAACTATAGGTCCGATTTACGGGCGGACCCCGTTGTCAATGAGCCTCTAAATAAAAAAAACAAAACATGAAACTACTATCTTTGTACCAATGTCGGTAGAGGCCCCTTTAGAGCATAGTAAAATCTAGCTTGGAATTATACTTCTATATTATTGTAATGGGACCCCATTCAGTTCTGAACGCAAATGTTTTTTTGTTATGCATTTTTTTTTGGCGAGGCAAAGTTCATTCACGCATTGGAAATTAAACAGACACAAATACAAGACTAAACCAACAGTACATACATATGTATTTGAAATTCGTCCCCACCAAACATCTTTTCCTGTTAAGATTGTTAGAAATTCTTAAAACTCATCTTTTTGCACTTAAATTTAAATTTTTTTTTAAATTTTAAAAACCCCCCGGACCCCCCTTTATTTGTTCAAAGGGGCCCAGATGCTAAGTTTATCACTGTTGGGAAGAACATTCCTAATGTGTCATGAGTATGGAAGTTTGAATTTTAGGGTTTCATTTAGCTACATAGATTTGTTATCGTATTCAACATGTATTTTATAAAGTGTAAAAGAAGGTTTTTTAATGATAGTTACCAGCTTCAAAACTACTCAATTATTTGGTTTTTTAGCCCATCTTAGTTAAACTAAGGACAAAAATTCCTCAGAAATCCGGGGGGGGGGTACCCCTGACCCCCCGCCGTTATTAGTTCAAAGGGGCCCAGTTGCTAACTTGCCCAGGGGCCCGGAAATCCTCCCAGCGGCCTTGATTATAAATATGTATATAATAATTAGCCTTCACCCCATACTTCGCTAGGGGCTCATGCTAGGAATCAGTGACAGTGACTAGGTTTCCTAGTCCATCATGTAGGTCAAGCGATAAAATAAAGCCCCTTAATATAGTTTCGTTTCCAATGCCTTAATATAAAAGACTATATAGAATAAATTATTCGCTTTATTATTAACAATAAACTACCCTGTTAATTGCATTTAAGATATTTAGTTGAAATAAATGAAGGGAAATTATTCATCTTAAAGATAGGTAGAATTGGGAAAATAGTTCCGAAATTATTTAGTGTTTAAGTTTCAAAATGGCGGTAGATATCAAAGCGAAATTCAGCAAAAATTAATAATTTGTCTAATATAGAAGTATAATTGAAGCAAATTTCAGCGCTATCGGAAAATGTTTCAATTTTTTACAAATTTTTGGTGATTAAGAAAAATGGGTTAATGGATATCACAAATTTATTATTTTCCGGGCGGCTCTACTACATGTAAGGACTGAATTTTGTACCAAGTTTCAAACCTCTAGCTTAAAAACTATATGGGGGTAATGCGTCATTATTGTTTTATATAAAAAAATTACTAACTGACCTCTTTATGAAAATCGAGTTATTTTTATAAAATTGTTAATAACTTTGGTTCTACTAAATATTTTTCGATAAAATCAAGCCTACAACATGCGCAACATGTTGCGCTCACATCTTAAAAAATTAAGCGATTTCCATAAGGCAGTTTAGCGCCCATAAAGTCGGACTGGTGGCGACAGACACACATGCATTGCATATACATGTACACGAAAAATGGTACGGCCAGATTCGGTTTTCGGACTGCTTATGAAATTAAAAAGTATCCAATAATGTTTCAATTCTGACCAATGTACAGACGAAGCTAATAATTTTATGTATAGATTCAACGGCATTGAATTCACCGTGTAAAAATAGTTTTGTTCTAAGAAATACAAGGTCAAATATCACGGTAACTTATTTGTTTTAGAGTGGTCGGCTTAATTCGGACAGTTAGCTAAGGAATTTCTGATTATCCAATCACTAATTTCAATATCTTATTGTTGTTTCATAACAAAATAGGATATAAAATAATTACTTTGAATTTGATCTATTTAGTGTTTATATAAATATATACATACTAGTACAGTAGCTTCATATTACCCCAATTTTGAACTCTTTTCAGATTTTAGTCTATTTTACCCCTCTATGACAAATATTTAAGTTATCACAATGAATTTAATGGATTAGCTTCTCTACTATTAGCTAAATAGTAAGCATTCCTACCTACTGTTTATTCTAAACCCAAGTATTATATTTAGATTATTTTGTTATTTTTGGTGAGGCTGTAGGTTAGGTTGGCCTCACTGAGGTTTCTATATGTGAGGCACGTTGAATAGAAGCCATCGAATACTCACAGACTGGCCCCTTCTCACTTACCCCTTCACATGCACACTAAACTAATATTATACATATACATATATATCAATATATACCTTGTGTCATATGTAAGGCTTCAACACAGGGATTAGTTTGTATACAGACACACGCACACACTCGAAAAAACCCCAAAGTTGTACGTGAAGAGATACGTGAGTGTAACGCATATCAGCTGTTAAGTTCGTCCTTGTATTTGCGTGTCTACCCTGTTCGTAGTATCTTCATATTACACTGAGGTTAACATACTGTCTCATATTCGCACTTCTACCAACCACATATTGATCCACATTTTTCTCCCTTTCTGTCAAAACATTTGCAGAGTGTACCGTCTTAACTAAATTTAAATTACACGTAAATAAAATGTATTTATAGTTTCGGAAAAATACAGCTGATATTTAAAATTATTATTATAAATTTCTTAACAAAGACCTACACTTTCAATTTTATTCTTGCGCCACCATGTTCACTCAAAGCTAAATTTAAGTTTCAGGTAAATAAAATGTAATAAATAGGTTTATCTGCAGTAGGGAGAAAAAGTTATGATTTTTAATTACTTTAGAGGGACTAAAGTAAGTATTTTCATCCCTGAACTCAAAAAGTAGGGAGGAAAAGTAAAAGTAGGGCGAAAAAGTAAAGATTTCAACTTAATTATTTTATAAATACTAGACAATGAATGGCTAATGTAATGAAGTTGTTGAAATCAGGTTGGCGACATTGCTTTTTCGACTGTTTATAACCTGCATCTAAATAACCTTCTATTTGAGTTTAATTCCAATTCTTATTTGTTTTTAATATTGAATCTCTTATATCTGCTATTAAAAGTGCTAATAATTATTGTTATTTATTAAAATAATAAATAAAAACTGTGCAATGGACGAAAATGTGTATTTTCTTCCTACTGGAGATAAAATATTGTATGTACCTCGTGAGTAAAGTGCCATTATTCCCCTCACGATAATTATCTCCCTCGGCTGCGCCTCGGGAATTAAAGAGTCTAATTCCCTCGGCTTCGCCTCGGGGATTAGGGACCATGGTTCCTTCGGCTTCGCCTCAAGAACCAACTCTTTCGCACAGGGAATAATGGCTTACTTTACTCCTTAGGTGCATAAATAACTATTGTTTTTGTTCCAACCAAGCAGTTTACCGTCCGCAAGATTGTTATGAGCATGCGCAATGGATAAAAGCAGTTTCAACCCGACTTGAAACAGTGTTTCGTACCGTCCTCCAAACTGTTCCATCCAACCTGAGCAGGGATCGTTTGTGAAAAATGTATCCATATTCTTTCAAGAATCCACGTGATGGGTTTTATTGAATTATAGCGGTCGTTGAGGCAAGTTAAAACTTTTGTTCCGGGGCGTATTATAGTATAACATGTATTATCTTCTTCTATTGTATAATTGTTTTCTTTAATTCATAAATGTATAGTTCATATTTCCATACCCATACTTAATTGTTTATAACAGGTTAAACTATCCATAGCCATGAAAACTGCATTTTAAGCAGTTTTAGACATAAACCTACACTCTAAGTGCAAATTTTAGTGCCGATAATTTTTTTTTTATTTATCAGAGAGAGAGAGGTCCCGGAACGCCGTTCCGCCGCGTTCCGCCTCAAATCGAGCCCTGGTTAGAATAAATACCGGGGAGCTAGCGTAGCCGTGTGAGTTAAACCACGTCTGCTCGGCCATCACTGAATCTCGTGTGGAACGAGACGGGGTTCGATTCCTCGCCGTGACACTCTGATTTATAGGGCTCACTATTGATCACATCATACTCGCTTTGGCGGTACTATGTACAGAGGTATGATGTGTGAAGTGAACTCTCTACCGCGGGGCGTAAAATAAAAAGGGCCTAAGTGATGGCCTAATTGCAAGGTTCGAACAAGTGGTTCGTCCTACCCGTCCTAGTAGAAAGTACTAGACTACTACTACTAGAATAAATACCAATAAAAAATACCCCCCCCCCCCTCACCACTTGATCACCCTACAACGGCTAGTCCTAAAATTTTGAAATAATTCATGCAAATACCTTATTATAGGGCGATGAAAATTTCCCAAAAAATCAATTTACCTATAGTTGTCATTACCGATAAAAAAAACATTGTGACCCTACGGGGTATCGAACCAGGTATCGTTTAATTTTTTTGATTTTTGTGCCTTGTACCTAAATTTGTTTTTATTGAAGTGAAACTTCTTTAGAGGCGGTAGAGTGAATTTTTTCATAGAGTGAAATCGTGTAACGAAGTTTGCAATTCGAAACTCGTCCAAGTGTAACATTTTTACAGATTAATTGTATTATATCTATTTAAAGACCAGCGAATCAAAACAAACATTTATTTTTATTGGAATAAATGTGGTTGCCTTAGCGTAACAATATTTTATTTTTTCAATTAAATTTCCCATAACCATTTCTTAATCCTGAAATAATAAATTCGTCAAAAAATAAAAGAGAGCAATGCATTCTAGAACTTAAGTTTCACTTCTAATGCGTGAGAGCCTCGCACACATATTTTTTTTTGTTTCATATGGAGCAGGATGGAGAAATAAAAAAAATTTATTTCATATAATATAATAACGTATATAGTATATATGCTTCATAATCTACGAAACCCTAAAAATTAATTGGATACTAGTACTTCCATGAGATCTTTATTTAGTAAAGAGTTAAATGCTTCACTGAGCAACAACAACAAATGTTTATTGCCGTAATACAACACTGTTTGTACTTATAGAAATAAATCAGATGTAAGAAAGTGCAGCGTCGTTCTCAGGTAATCTTAAAAGACACGAAGGAATAATTGTTTCTCAACGTAAAATAAGCAGCTTTATCATTAGAAATGTCATGACTTGTGTTCTTCCAATGACTGTCATCTAAAGGCTGGGTGTTTTAGAAATGTCATCATCGCTGACAGTCATGGAAGAACACGAGACACTAGAGTTCTCCGTCATTCGTAAGATTTGCGAAACGGAAGCGACTAGTTCCGAGTCAGACAAACTGCCTCTTTCAAATTATTTTAAGAATAACAATCTAGCAAAATAAAACTTTGTTTTTTTTTCTAATTATCCTTAAACCTCACATTAAAAGGGTGCATTTGAAAATTATGAAAGTCCGGTTTATCTGTGTTTTAAAAGAGACGTCTATAAACGAGAGACAAAAGGTCGTGCATGGGTTCGATCTCCTGCCATTATAATGATCATGATCAGATAGGGGAGACCGGGGACGTGGAACGGTTGAAACATTTTTTACAAAATCGCTTCCTGCAAAAACATTTTAACCTCAATGTATTTGACAGTGGGCCTTAATTGAACTTTAGTTATCTGACTAGAAATGGATGAGGTTATAGTAGGATTATCTGCATTTCAAAATTATTTATAGGCATTTTAAAAATTCAGGAAAAATGTTTCAACCGATCCCATACAGGCCATTCGAGCCCATACAGGCCCCACGGCTATACCTATATATGGGCCCCCTCTTTTTACTCGTTTTTATTCGTCATTTTGGGACTTTACACTAATAACTTGTGTATTGAATTTTTCAACTCTTATAATAAGTTCTATTTTATATTTATTGTAAGTACATACTAATAAACACCTATTACTGATAACTGAAGACATACTACTGATTAACCAAAGTAAAACAAACTCATTTTGAAGAATACAACTATTTTACCGCAGTAATGTTAAAAAACCAATGACCATATTAAATTATGACTTAAATTAATATGGGTATATGAGTCATAATTATGACCTAAAATTAGACAAAATTGTTTGAAAACATTTATAATTTCTTAGTCCTCAACTAAAACACAATCTGGACACAAAAAGTCCTATTAACTGTAAAAATGTTGTTTACGTTCATTTACGTTTTATTCAATTTTATTTTATATACTACTAGGGGGCTCTGCCCCCTACTCGCTTCGCTCGACAAACCCCCGAAAAGCGGCCGCAGCGCGGCCGCTGCCTAGAATTGAGTACAGTAGAATCCCTTGATTTCTTTATAGGAGGGGGCTAAATTTAGGATATTTGCAAACTATCTTATCAAAAAGAGGGGGTATAGAAATCAGTGGAAGGGATAAAATCTAGATATTCTCTCATAGTAAAATAATTTAAATGTTTCTTGATGGTAGTTTACAAACTTATCAAATTAAAATAACACTCCTTAGCAAAGAACGGGTATCCAGCTAGTAAAACATAAAATAATGATTTCGAAGAAAAAGTAAAACAAACAAAGAATGTAACAGAAAATAAGCCAGAAGGGAGATTAAGGGGGTGGGAATGTTACGTAGTCTATAAGATAATTCCCTCCTATATTAAAAAAAAATAATAAAACAAAAATCTTGACTTTTTGAATAGCTTTTAATTCTAAGGAAATAACTAAACAAAAAAACAATCGTTTGATTAAGAATTTAAATAAAATTACCTCTTGCCATAATCGTTGTGTAATAAGATTGTTTATTATAACTAAACATAAATTATTCAATTTAACAATAGGTAAATAGAAAGAATCAATCTACCTTTATAGCTTCGCTTCGTTCTTTCAATCCATCCTATGTATATCTTCATATTCCATTATATTCTCTAAATGCTGTTATAAATATACGTAGAATTAACTTTCGAAGATATTATCATCGATATTACACTGAATAACAAATCGATCTATCTCCAAAGACAATATTTCAACACAGAACAACGAACACTGAATAAAATATAAACGACACACGAAAGATGTACTTTTCGAAAGAAAAACGTATAGATATCAAAAAGAAACATTTGAATTATAACACACTGTACAAATATAGACCCGCTACCCGATTTAAAAAACTTTTCCTCGATTAAGAAGTGAATTTAAAGTAAGATTCGACTAAAATTACTATTGACCTAATTAGAGAAGTAAAAACAATATGGCCGACACAATAAAACTATAGGAAACCGCCACGTTGCAGTGACTCGCCTTTTTCAGGGCTACCACACTACCACCGTATCAAAATTAAATAATCTAAAATTTATTATAAAAAATTATTTAAAATAAAAATATTATAAATAATAATTATTCTTCATGGTAATATTATATTTTAAATATGTTTTTAGTTTAACTGAAACAAAATATGTTTAAGTTATTTTATTTTTTAATAATTTTGTTCGCATTATTGGTTTAACCTCATTGTACTGTGGTAAGTGAAAAAATATTTTGTTTTTATAAGTTTAAATTAATAAATGTTTAATAAAAGACTTTGTTTGTAAAAACAAGTTAAATCAAATGGTGTTTTAAGTTGAAAGTAGAACTGCAGTATATGGAGCCCCTACTATACTATACATCGTAAAATCGCTACAATCGATTGTTATATATTGACGCCATATTTCAATATATCCAAATAATGTGCGATTTGCGTAATTTTACACGTTTTAACGAAAATGTGTTTGTTTTGGGTTTGAATTTAATTTTGTTAACCTTAATTTATCGCCGCTCCACAACGCTTCGCGGAGCGCTCATTTCTAAAAAAAAAAAAACCCTCCTGCATATAAACCAGGTAGAGTTCCAAATCGAAATATAATAGTACATTACGCGTCGAGTGCGGAAAGTAGCATTTTGCATGCGAGTGTGGAGTTTGCACCCGAGCGACAGCGAGGGTGGTAAAACCACACGAGCAATGCAAAATGCCGTTTTCGCACGAGTTGCGTACCGTACTTTATCTACGATTGTTAGATTTAAATAATAAATACAGAAAAAAATAAACTTGCTGTATGTAAGTTCGTATATCTCTCTTGATAAAGATGGCATTAATTCTTGAGTTGTATTTTTTGCCGAATTAATTATTTCTGGAGGAGTATTATTCACCACATTTTCGTCAAAGTCACTTGATTCACTCATTGTTTTTCACTAAAAACTCGATATAAACAGTTACTTTGATAAAAGAACAGCAAATTAGTTTTGTTAAATGTAAACAAACTCGCTGACCGTGCGTAAAGCTGAGGAATTCCTCTTCTTTACCGCACTAGTGCGGTAAAGAAGAGGAATTCTTCAGAACTATGAGACGCGCATGCGGAATGAATACAAGTACGTAAATAATCACTTTCTACGCATATAAACAAAGATATAATGTTTATATTTCGTATCAATCGTAGATAAAAGAGTTTAACAGACAAGATATATCGATATATTAAAAGTCATGAAAGAGGTAGATAGTGAGATAACGTGTTATCAGAAAGAGCCCCATATACTGTAGTTTAGCCGTCAAGGTATATGTGTATGTTCTATATACAAATCTACAGTTTTGGTCCGACCTCGATGAAAATTTTCACACTTGACCTTCAAAGCAATGGGAAGGTCACTGTCTACATGAATTTTCGAAATTTAAATTTTGGTACACAGGGCTACGGGTACAACTCAAGTGATGAATATGGGGTCAAAGTAATGAATATACCCTTCATGATGCATATCGTTGAAAAGCTCTTTAAGAGTACAGTAATTGTTGTTATGTAGGGTAGGGCGGGGTAAGACGCCATACTTAAGACATTTTTGTCAATTTCTGCCACATTTATAGGAATATCAAATTATATTATACGTAATAATAAAAGTATATCCTTCTTTTTCTTACTATTATTTACTTATTGTTGTAGTCACTGAACAAATATGTTTGTTTTGCATACATATATAATTCCCGAAAGTGGCATCTTACCCACCCTATGCGGGAAAGATGCCACTCGTTATTGGGGTAAGCTGCCACAAAACTTTATTAATTCAACAAGATATATTATAGTATTAAATTAGTTTTTTAATCAAAATTTTAAACAAGTATACCTGCGAGGCACTCATATCTTATATTATTATACTCGTTAATATAGATAACAAAAAATACACAAATAATAATAGTAATAACAGTCTGCTCATTGTCTCGTCATCAACGTCTTTTTCCTAGGTATCAGTGATCTATTGTATAGTATATAATTATGTTCCAACATCGGTTAAATATAATGCACATTGTAAGTAACCAGGAACAAAATATTATTAGCAAATAATCTTTTATTACCTGGCAGATTAAGTATCACTATCTTTCTACAAGTCCTGTACCCTGAGTATACTTCATTGAGTTTCAAAACTTGAGGAACATTTATTTTCGGACACACAATATAAACACGAACACACCCTGTGAATTTTTATGGCAACAGGAAATACAAAAAATCAAGTATAAAGATTAATAACTCAAATAGCTTTTTCGATGATATGACCCTTCACGCAAATACTCATTTTAAATAACTGAAACGAAAGTTTTTAATGTTTTCTTTGTTACACTCGTTAAAAAAGACTTGGTACAACAATGTTCAAAGGGTGAAAACTCTTATAAATCAATAATAATTTAATAATTAATTATTTAAAAAGTTGAGAAAATTCTCCCATTCATTTTACATGGGTTTGATAAGAGGTGATAAGAAAAAGGAACATAACAAACAATGAGTTAAATTTTCGAAAGCATGTGTGACGTCACACTAATCATCTCAATAACCACTGTAGTATTAGGGTAAAGAAATCAAACAAGATGGTAACACTGTTTTGAGTGGGAGTTGATTAGTAGAAAGGAAAGGTACAGAGTACAGAGACAAGAGGAGTGTGGAAGGAAACCCCGGTGGAACCAGGCATGACTTACATGAATAGAAAAACCCTTCTGGCCTCTTTCTAACCAGGCTAATGAGTACCTTTATATGATATCTCACGTACTTTCCCAAACAAAATTTAAAAAAAAAGAAAAAAAAACTTTTAAAACTCAAATCAATTATAAGGTATAACTCACCTTTCGGGGACAGGGGCGCTACGTCTTTCAAACACATATACAGTTACAATACACAACTTACAATGTGTAAGTTATATAGTAGTACCAAAAAAAAAAAAAAAAAAAATATCTACACACTTCACACAGACAGTCCTTTAACTACGACAGTGAAAGAATGCACATAAAAAAGGTCAAGGTACCTAAAAATAGTAAAACTTCTAAATAGAAAAATTTAAATGCAATTTTTAACAAGAAGGTGCCCTTTTTTCAATTGTTTAAAAACCCAAAAGAAAGAAAAAAAGGTTGCGGTGTGACATTTTCCTTTTGAAAATAAAAAAAAAAAACTGAAAGGGACACAAAGATTGTGGTAGGCATTGTCTTATATAATCTATTATTATGCTCACGTACGATTTTTTTTCAAATATCTTGACCAAATTAAAGAACGGACAAACTTTCAAAGGAAATTCTATGGTTAATGATCATCAGTCAAGAAAATGCGTGTCAGAAGAAAAGCGCCCCGCACCTTCGCGTCGCGGAGGGGTGCAAAAAAAAATATATATATATTTCTCTGTAGTCAAAATTATTCTTAAGAAACTAATTTTTTTGGGAGTAGCGCAAATAAGTGTATAAATGAGGGTTGAGAATGTCATGATTTTGTGTTCATAACTCAGTTGTTTTTGTGTTTTTACTAGTTTCATTATTGTTACTAATATTATGTTATACTTGCTGAATATTAGTTTTACTTTCTTCTTCTTAGTTTTACACTTTCTCGAATATGTATTATATACAGGGTGTATCTATTTCAGACCACAATATTGAAAGGGGTGTCTCAACTGTTAATTTGGAGCATAAAAGATCATATACAAGCTTATACACGTTCGGAAAAATCATACTAAATAAAATGATCGAGTAATGAATTTTAGCTCCTAATTTATAGTCGCAACCACCAAAAAAACTTTGAAAAAAACGGTTCCGACGATTTTGTTAAAAATTTAAATAAGAGTATAGTACAAGAGGAGGTTATTAGATCAATTAAGAGATATTATAATAGGATCAGTATACATTATGCGAGAAAATTTTATTTTATTTTTATACATTTGGCTACTCTACAAAAAAAACCCTATTAAAGTAAGCAGCACTGAGAACTGAGACAGCTGTTAACAACACATTTGAAGAAGTTAATATGTTTAGGTAAATTCAATATTTAGCAGGTAGGGAGTCTATGGAAAACAAAAAGTCGGCAACTAGTATACGGGGCAAAAAGTTTATCATTTGAAGTCTACTATACAGTATGTCCTAGGATCGACTCGACGATACGTGAAATGACCAAAAAATTTCATTTTTCGACAAAAGTCATTCTTGATCATCCCACCTGCATGTCTTAAAATTAAGATTTATCGCATTCAAAATGTTGTTCCATGTAACCTGTTTCCAAAAATTGAGATTTTTTTTAAAAAATCGCACAAGAGGGAACTGGTCTAAATTTTAATTTTATGAAAAAAGTCATTCATTATAAAAAAAAAAAATATGTGTGAGTCTCTCACGCATTAGAAGTGAAACTTAAGTTCTAGAATGCATTGCTCTCTTTCATTTTTTGACGAATTTATTAATTCAGGATTAAGAAATTGTTATGGGAAATTTAATTGAAAAAAAAAATATTGCTACGCTAAGGCAACCACATTTATTCCAATAAAAATAAATGTTTGTTTTGATTTGCTGGTCTTTAAATAGATATAATAACGACTTCCGTTACACAACTTCATTATACCGCCGCTAAAGAAGTTTCACTAAAAAACATTACACTTGGACGAGTCTCGAATCGCAAACTTCGTAACACGATTTCGCCACATCGCAGACAAATTCACTCTACCACGCTAAAGAAGTTTCACTAAAAAAATTGATCATTTGTATTTCACCTCCTTATATTACGTTTTATTTGTTGCAGGTTTGGTTTAAGAATCGTCGAGCGAAGTGTCGTCAGCAAGTGAAGCAGCAGCAGGCGCAGCAGCAGAACGGAGATACAAAGCCGGCCAGTGCAAGACAGAGCAAACAGAACAAAACAGTCGTAGACAAGACTCCCGTCATCAGAGAGTCCAGTCCAACAAGTCTCCCTTCATCTGGCGTTCCATACAGCAGTAAACCTCCAACTCATCCAACTTCCACAACACCGACACACTCACCCTTCACTTCCGGTCAGTTACTACTCAAATGTCTTTGTTCAAAATATATAACATTTACACATTGACTATAATATATCTTTGTATTTACTAACAAAGGAGATACAGAACATTCCTTCAATTATCTGCCAGCGTAATGCGGAGCATAACACATAACACATAAGTTATAAGTTTTTTTTAATTGGTCTTGCAATATTTTATATCTGAGATTCAGAACTAAAATACAACACAGTTAAAAATTGTATGTTTACAAACAAGAGTTTAGGTAAATTTCAGAGAGTTACATTGATGTTGCAGGTTGTAACGGAGGCATTTGGAGCCCAGCGGTACTAGAGTCGGGTGAACAGGCTCGAGTAAGTTCAGGCAGTTCCAGCTTGAGTTCAGGCACCTACTCAAGTTCAGGAGCCTACTCACACAACTACACATCCTACTACACCAATATGGACTACCTCAATCCTCATCCATTACATAACAACGTAATTATAAACTCAATTATAATATAGTAGTAGTAGTGGTTAGAGGACGAACCACTTGTTCGAACCTATACCAATCTGGCCGTAGTGGGCCCATTTTACTAACCCTGTGGTGGAGTTCCAGCCACTTCCCATATCATACCTGTACATAGTACCACCAAAGCGGGTATGGTGTGGTTTTTAGAAATGTTTGCTTCCAAAAGCCAGTTTAACACTGTTATTTGTGCTTAAGATTTATTTCTTGCTATTGCTTTTTACTAACTGTTAAATTTGTTTAGCAGGATGGGAGTTTAGAGAGTACATGGCCTAAGAGGGAAGACCCATCTAGCTGGTTCTACAACACTGCTTGCTGGGATCGGAAATGAAATTGATTTAACAAACAATTTCACTACTTTGACAATTAAAAATCAAACTTGAAACATTTAAAAAAAAAAATAAATAATCAAAGTATTTGAAATCAGAATAGACTGTTAACGAAACCTTAAGTTGTACATAAACAGTCCTACTATAATAGTATTACTCGTACCTTGATGGGCGTCGTTACAGCTAATATAATTATTACATCTTATATGTGTGTCTCAATGTCTTTGGTAATATTAAAAATCAAAATTAGTTATATCTTATAACTGCTACGATCAAACAATTGAATGCTTCAGTGTCTACAAATAGCCAATAGTAATTTACAGGATTTCACTTTTCAATGTAAAACACAGTATATCATTATTTTAGAGGTTAGGTTTGAAAATTGAAAATAAAATAAAATTTTCCATTTTCAACTCAAATTCTAAAATATTAGACAAGAAAAGAGTACTAAACTACTCTCGACACTATATAATCAGATATGTAAAGTGGCCTATCTCAATTTGAGTTTTCAATACTAATAAAATGGATTGGTTCAGTTAAGAGATATGTCTCCTATCTCTTGTCACCAATAAGATCTTTCTCTCTGGAGAGGCATGAGTTCATGTCTCTTTAGTGTGGAATCAGTATTAGTTTTCAATAATAATGTAATGGATCGGTCCAGTAAATATACATGTCTCCTGTCTCATGTCTCCAACAAGATCTTTCTAACAGGGTAGGTATGAGTCTGTGTCTCTTTAGTTTGGAAGCAATATTAGTTTTTAATAATAATGTTATGGATCGGTTCAGTAAAGAGTCATGTCTCTTGTCACTAACAAGAGCTTTCTCACTGAGGAGACATGAGTCTGTCTTTTTTGGTGTGAAAACAATATTAGTTTTTAATAATAATGTACTGAATCTGTTCAATGAAGAGACATGTCTCCTTTCTTCAGTTCCCTGTATTCTCATTGTAAAAGCCAGTTATCAAAGACAAATCAAACATAAAAAAAAATCATAACAAAATTAAAAATCATGTAAATTTCAAATCAAAATAAATAAATACAATTGAAAACACAAAGAAAACTAAAAAAAAAAAGGGGAAAAAAAAATTGTAAAATAAATATTTCTAGATAAAAATACATAAATAAAATAAAGGGCCTAGTAATAGTGGCCTATTTAAATAAATAATACACATAAAAATATATATATTGATGATAATAATGGGGAAAAAACTAGTCCTAGATTTTAGAATTTATAAATTAAACAATTATTAATTATGTTTTGTTTTTTCTTTATAGAACCAAAAAAGGTTTAATAAATTGCTGTAAATAGGAGGAAAAAATATATTAAGCTATAAATAATTGAATGTATAGCATTTATAATTAGTTTTATATTGTTGATTTATTAGATTTTAATGTTATTGCATTTTTGATGGGAAAAAAAGGTTTGATGAATCAGAGACTGTGATTTTTTCATCATTTTTCATTTATTTGATTATGAATATTGATAAATAACTAAATTTGTAAAGATAATATATAATCTAAATTTAATGGAATGATTGATTTTTTTAAAAAAAATATGTTTGTATGAGATTTTTTTTTCAAAAATTACTTTTGGTGACTTATTTTTGCTGATTAAAAAAACTATGATTCATTTTAATTTTAGAATTGATCACTTTATTTATTTAAAAAAAAAAAAAAAAAAAAAAAAAAAAAACACTTAAAACACTTAAAAACTAAAGGGTGGGCGGAGTCCAAAACTTTAGAGTTTTATTTTGGACTAAGCCTTGCTGTCCTCAATTTATATTAAATTTACAGTTGATATTCACATGGTTATAATACCTAAGGCCCCCTTCACATGGAGCCACCACAGTGGTGCTACCATGGTGTCAGGCACCACAATTTAAACACCCCCTTTCACTTGAGGCCACTAAAGTCACGCGACCAAGGGATTAAGTAAAGAAATAACTCAGTAATTAGGAAAGGTAAGGTGGAACCACCACCAGTGGTGGCCGCTCTGGTCAAATGTAGCAGAGGGTGAGTGGTTTGACATACCAAACTCCCTAGTGACACATCCCATTGTGAAAGAGCCTATATCATTTCTATTTCTGAGTGGCACGACCAAGGTGGCTTCTAATGAAGGGGGCCTCTTGTAGTGGCCCTAAGGCTTTTTAGATTTTCAAATGTGGAAGATAAAATATTATTTAACAGTGGCTAGATTTATTAACCCTGGAATGCTAATGGTAGTCGAATCGACAAGCACCGTTTGAACCTTAACCTTTTACGCTCGTATGCGATGGTGATGGGTACCCCATCCTTCTACAGTGCTTGCACTGGTTAGTAACACACCTGCTAGTGTAGCGGTAGTAGTCCTATTGAGCATACACTCTTTTCTGGCAAATTCCCGTCAAAGCTACTTCATCGATTCGACTAACGTTTAATAATAAACGTAGGGGTTGTCAAATGAGCCTATGCCTGGGAAAATGGGCCTGGGGTATGGGACAATAGGCCTAGGGGTAAGGGGCAATGGGCTTAGAGTAATTGGCCTTAGGCCAGAGATCAATGTCCGATAATCTGGGGCCTGGAGCACTTAACAAAGGGCCTGGGGCATGGGACCTGGTGCATTAATGTTCACTCAATTTCAGATTCTTCTGATGTTCCTACTAAGTTATTTGTCATCAAATGTTTGTATATCTCACTAAAAGATATAATAATGAGTTCTTAATAGTTTTCTCTTTATAAAAGTGTAGTTTCAACCCAAAAAATGTATTTTCTGCAAATGTTAGTCGAATCGATGAAGGTTTAGTAATACCAGCCATCCAATTACCATTAGTATTTAAGGGTTAAACATGATAAACTGTTTTAATAATTTGTAATTTGAGTTTTGTCAATAAACTGATCAAGTTCAATCTTATTATTTTTTTTTAATCAGCACAAACTAATAAAAGAACAAAGAAAATAAATTTTAATAAATAATTAAAACTCAACAGGCTTTTTAAATGGAAAATTCAAAGAAAAACATCACTAGTAATACATGGGGTGGGCAAAAAGTAGGTGTACAATAGTCAAGTTACATTTAAGATAGCAAGGCTCAATCAGGGTTTGAAATTAAAGAATTAATATATTGTGGAAGAATATATGTCCTTGAATACTTCTATTAATAATTCTGTAAATTCAATCACTGTTCAAGCTTTTCTTTTTAATAAAATAACTTAAACACAATAGGTTTGTTCCACCCCTCCTATTTGTACCGTCCTATATATCATCCCGCAGATCGTTTGGGAATCGTTTAAGACAGGTTTTATATGCATGTGCAAACATTGTAGGTTGAAACAGGTTTAGGACTATAATTCACACCGTATTAAAAACATTCAAGGAAACCTAACAGTTAGGGAACCTTCCTGTTGACATGTGTGACAATTGACAAAACTAAACATGCCATAAAAACCAGTACTTGATATTGTCACAGGATCGTTTGGATCGAACAGTATACGGTTCGCAAACGATCCCTGCACAGGTTGGAAAAGTTTGGAGGATGGTTCGAAACATGTCACAAGTCGGGTTTTGTAGCTGTTTTTATCCATTGCCCATGCTCATGACGATCCCGTGGATGGTACACAATCTTGGTTGGAACAAACCTATTGTATACAGTAATCCTTAGATATCCGAAAGTCTTTTATCCATGGCTATGATTATCCATGAAAAGTACCCAGATCGCAGCTAAAATATGTTCAAAAGTCAAGTATGTTAGATTGGAGGGAATGAAAAAAAAAAAGCCTTTAACTTGTGGGTTGAGGATAAGTCAAGAAAAAAGGCTCATTTGAGATCGCAAATCATCAGAGAAAATGCAAAAACACTTCACCATCTGTTATCCTCAGAACACTGTGAAATGTAACTTACGGATATCAAGGGATTCCACTCCTTATTTTTGGCCCACCATGTATATGTATTATTCATGATTTGTCAACCAAAAAAAAAAAAAAAATATCTAAAAAAAGCGCTTTAGATCATTTCTTTAAATTAAATTATAAATTTAAAAATTAACTAGAAGAATAAGAGGAAATTAGTCATTTCTTTTCAAAATAAATTTGTTCTGTTATTAAATTCTATAGTAGGATCTAGAGCAATTTATTTACTGATAAAATTGTATTCCAACAAAAATTATTTTTTAAAAAAACCTTATTCACATCTTTTAAATAGTCAAAGCAGAATAACTATAATACAATTATTGCAGGAATAATTAAGAGTGCTATAGGAGAAGATTTCGCTTAATACCTGTTTTCTGTTTCTTTTGTTAATTTTTTTTAAATTTTAGAACCTGCAATTAAGAATAAAAGAAAGAACAAAATGATCAAATTATTGTTCAAAGAACCCTCAATAGCTATAACGGTCATATTATCTATAGGCCTATACTATATTATCTATGATTAAGTGATAGATTCAAAAGACAAGATAACAGACCGAGGCTCTTTGATATTTATTCACTAGAAGTAGATGCCCAACAGCTCAGAAGTATATTTTGTTGTGTAAAAAACGGCCTACCTCAAAATTTACCATTTTACCTAGATTATCTATAAATTTACCATTTTATCTAGATTAGAAACAACTTAATTAGTTTTATAAATCCATCTTGAAATGATTTTGTTTTGAGTAACACGTGTATATTCTAATATATAATGAAAAGAGAAAAAGCTTTTTATTCAAATTACAGCTATACTGGACTTACAATTAAAGTTTGCTTTGACAGGACGAGAAAATCCAAAAAATTAGGGTGGGGAGCCAATTAGAGGTCAGGATTTTGAATTCTAGAAGGTCGGGCCAACTAGGCAATCAAAAATGTCACTGGCCCCACTCCTCCTACAGGACTCTACAGCCTAGTGGCTTTATTTTTTTCCTCATTAAGGGTGGCCAATCTGAGTGTCAAAAGTCACATCTTGTAATGCGCATACTATAGGCATCATACAAAAATATCACTGGCAGAGGGGAATCCCCCCTAGAAATCGGCATAGTGGCTTTATTTTGACCCTTATACAGGTTGGCTAAACTGAGCTGTCAGTGTAAAACACTAATTGTAAGACCAGAATAGTTCTAAAACTTCTTATTTTCAAAAATGAAATCCAAATAATGTAATTATTTACACAGAAGGACAGAACTTTTAATAATTTCATAAATTCAACATCTCAAACAAAACAGTGTTGATATCAATTGAGAGGGTGAGAAGCCAAAGTACAAGTGACATCTTTGTTTAAATGGAGCTAAGTGCAGAAATAGATATTTAATACATATGAAATGCACAATGGAAAAATGCTGGGCCCATAACCTTTTGTAATAGCAATGAAAATATAAAATCAATAAAAATATATCAAAACAAAATATGGTGGGAAAAGTCAGCCAATGTCAGCCTCTAACAGGTGGCAAAGGGATACAAGTGAATTTCTAACACATGCAGTGATCTAGCAGCATGAAAATTAACTACTTTAAAAATCAGCTGTTTTGTTTGGTGGACAATTAAACTTTAAACTAAGCTAAAGTTGTACTCTTTGTAATGGTTCAGCATGTAGTGTGGATCCTTAAGGGTAATACAAAAACTTTTATTTAGGTGGCAACGTGTCTGCTCGATAAGCCATTTTCAAGAAGTGCGTCATAATACATTGATTTAAGAAGTTTACTTTACTAATATTCAGAAAGTACCTGTAATAAGTTTAATGAGGATCGTTATGGTTGTGAATAAGGATCCACACTACAGGCTGTTTAAACTAAGCTACAGTAGAGTCTCGCTAATCCGTGTTTAACGGGACCTGACCCTGTCCGGATTACCGAAAGTCCGGATTAAACGGTATCAGTTTTAAAATATAATATAAAACAAGTTTTAGTTGAGAAACACTATTAAAATCGATGTTATTATCGTAAAAGTTACTTCTACTAGTCTCAAAAACATACTTGTACAACATATGTTCACTATTTTAGGACTGTTCTGTCACCAGTCCAAATATCAAATGAATTAAAATAAAATTACAATCTACTAAGCAGGTGCAGGTATAGAAGGGACTTCCAGGGAAACGAGCTGTGTTCCGATATGAAATTCGAGCAACGGCTAATCATTTCACAAAAAGTGGAGACATTATACACACGCGGCTTGGCGAAATTTCACGGAAATGCGTTGAGCCGCCGCTACGTGTTTCTTAAAACCCTCTTACCATCTTACTTGTATTTTATTGTATTTCCTGGAATACACTACCTTTATATCTTCCGCCCTACATTTCCAAAAGATGGAAGCAAAAGAGATTAGTCGATGTTCTTACTTATTCTAAATCAGTTAATTTTTAACAGAATTCAGAAATACCGGGTATTCCTCGTGTCGGAACGTTGGAATGTACACCTGTAAACTATTCTAGGAACAATTTTATATAAATTTTAATAGACAATAAAAGCAGAAACTTCGATAATCTTAACAATTCATAAATCTGAATTAGCCCTGGTTCCAATTTGTACATAGTTTTTAGCCTGTCCGGTATACGGATGTCCGGACTAGCGGATAAGCGAGACTCTACTGTATTTTTAAAATTGTGTAAACTCACTTGTACTTGACTTCTCATACACTTAATTGTTAATAAATAAAATAAATACAGTAGTTAGAGTGAATAAGGTGAACATGTAACTGCTAACATCAAACCAGTAGATTATTATGTTTATTTTTAATATTTGTGTAAATAAAAGTGTAAATCATTTGTACATTTTAAAGAAAACAAATAATAAAATTACCAGTATTGTTTATTACGCCTTTTTATTATTTTCCTCCCTTAAGCAGGCCGCACACGATCAATAGTATTGTCAATAAATAAAAGTATTGTCAATACTATTGACCGTTTGCGAGGTTAGTATTGATATAAAAAAACAGTATTGATGAAAATTTGTTACTAAATTGACATATTGACAATAGTATTGTCAATAATGGTATTGACAATACTATTGATCGTGTGCGGACGGCTTTATGTACATGATTTTTTTTTTAATGTGATTTAACTTATTATAAATAATTAAATTATTATTATTATAGCTGTTTTATTTTTATGATCCAGATCAACATAACATTAGTTTACAGGACAAGAAGTCAATTTACACATATTATGTGTAAATTGACTCTAATGAGTATAATATTATACTCAATGTGAATCATGTCTCACCTTTCTAGGAAAACTTAGGACTCACCATATATATTGGTGGTGTTTGAACCATGGTTACATATATGTACTCCAAATAATATAACCACTCAAAGTCGAATCTTGAAAAAGCAAAACCTAACTAACCACTTACAGTCAACTCTTGATAATTCAAAACCTAATATACCACTCACAGTTGACTCTTGAAAATTAAAAACCTAAGAGACCACAAAATAATGTGGAATTATGAAGAAGGATAATTTCAACTTGATGTGTCTAGAGAAAGGCTCATCACTTCTTAGTTAAAGAACTAGCTGTCTTTGTGCTTTTCCACTCTTCCATTACTGCTGACGGCTAGTAACTGTAGACTAATCATTATTTCTATGTGAATATTGTTCCCTCTCTTGCTGATTTTGATTAATTTTGGACTGGCATTGCTCTCAAGGTCAGAAAGTTTCTTATGTTGAAGGGAGTCTTGTTCCAAATAAATCGCCGTTCCTCTTAACCCATTCAACATAGCAGCAATTGTTGAAAATGTTTTAACCAACTCCCTCTTCCATACTGAATTGTTTACACAATTAACAATTGGTCCAATATACTTTATTTTTACATGCTACCAAATTCACAACAATTAGCAATTGCTTTTAAGCTTTTAACATATTGAGATACTGACTGTGTGTACTATCCCTGGTATGTAAGGTAAAATCCCTTCATTCACTATGTATAGAAACTTTCCCCATTTTTTTTTTAAAAACAAATGAATAGTCCTATAATTGTCACATTGAACCCTTTATAGACCGAACAATAACGACCCTGTTTTGAATCTAGATATATAAAAATTCTCACTCCTCTCTAGATTGAATGATCAAACAGTTGAAATTTAAAGTTTTTTAATGCTTGATCAATAGCATTTTTTTTACCCGAAGACGCAGACCACTCAGGTGGGTCCATAGAACAAAACCCAGGTTAGGGACCAAAATCTTCACATTCGTGAGATGATATGGTTGTTAACCATGACTCCCCTCCTGGTTGTATTACAACCAAGAGTGTCATCATCATGGTTTCCAGGCCGAAACCTGGTGGCGCCACTCTTTCGAGGAGCTTCCCATTTGTTTAAACAATGCTGGGTAGACATTGAGCGGAGGGGGGGCCCGGTCTGATAATTGAACATAGAGCTGTGGTCAGAAGCAGTCACCCATCCATCTTCTGACCCTGCTCGAAGCTGCTTAACTTGCCTTATCGCAAGGCAAGCGCTCTAGCCTCCGAGCCACCCAGGCTCCCCGATCAATAGCATAGGATTTATTAATCTGAAAAGAAACACCTCCCCCAAGACCACTAGAACTATTAATAGGTAAAGTTAAGATCATAACATCAACACTGAGATAAGATTGATTATCATCTGATTCTCAACCTTTTTCCTGAAAAAGGTTTTGCGTTTGTTTTCCATTGCAATACTTCCTTTGCCGCTTTCAATTCCTCGCCAATTCTTTCTAATTTCTACCTAGTATTTGATAATAGTATTTGAATATATAGTATTTCACATCAAGAATTAAATACTTATATTTTGACTCAAAATATACACAAATAAATAATAACTTAGTAACTAATAAATATTATATACAACACTAACCACTTTTAAATTATTAAACATAATTGGATTATAGAGGTTTGAATTAACCAGTCATCTACATATTATATAATTTTTATTAAAATAAATAAATAAGATATATAATAATAAATAATCCGTAGTGCAACCAGCAATGGACAGCTAGGGTTATCCAACTATATTTAGTGGATTGCATGCGGTCGCTCTATCAGCCTGTGGTCGCAAAACAGATAACTTAACTTAAATAAGAACCCATTTCTATCACAGTGCTGGCTGAAAACTAGGGTGGGTCGAAAAAACAAAATTTTTGAAAATTCAAAAAACGCCCCTCCAGAAACTTGCCATATTGGAAGAAAGTCCCGAGGAAAAAATTTGAGCCAAATCGGACTTCACTTAGGTCTCCCGAGGGGGGGTTGAAGTTTGGGAATTTTCGAAATTTGGAAAAATCGCAGATTTAACAGGGTTTTTCGACATTTTTGCGTGCTAAGCTACTTTTAATATACATTTAATGAATATTTTTGTAATCTACAATGCTTATTGTATAATAAAAACCCTTAACATATTACGCAACTTCAATATTTTTTATTATAACATTTTTTATACAACAGAACATTTTATTATAACATTTTATATTTTATATTACAACAGTTTTGTTAGTGGAGGTTCCGTCACTTTTATTGAGCTCCAGTCTATTATTTCAACATAACTCGTAACGTCAAAATTATTTTTTGGAACTGTAAAAGCTGTTGCTTCTTTATTTTCAACACGGTTACTTCTCGCAGTGAAGATTCTCTTCCATCCGTCCTTTCGTATTTCAATATTCTCATCAGTCGACTGCCTCAAAGTCGACTACTTCCATGGTTTCGCATTGCAAAAGTTCTGATCCAATAGGTCCGGAAAAGGAGTATGGACCTTTAGTTTTGCCATCTAAATGTTCCACTAGATGACGTGGTGGTAATTCATTGGCATGTAACTAGCATATAGACCACTGAAGAGGTCGTCCAAGTCGGCACTCGACAAGTCTTATCACTCCTCTTCTAATGCCTGTGTTCAAGTTGGTCCCATCACAGCCCAGTACCATTAAATTAGAGGTATCTATATTTTTTTTCGTTGAGGCAGGTAAAAATTGATGAATCCAAACTTTCAGCATTTCCGCTTATAGGTGAAACAAAATCCAGGTAACTCGAGCCTGGTTCTCGTATGAGCACGACATGTTTTCCTTTCACTTTATATAGCTTTCCGCCTTTTTTGATTGACACTTTAACCATGTCATCCCTCCTACCATCAAAGTATAAACCTGATAACATAATATCATTTGTTTCTTCTAGTTTCTTAATTTCTTTACACTTCAGTTGTTTCTCTCTACGAATTTTGCTGTGATCAATGACACTACAAGAACTGTCTGGTTGTAAAACTCCAGCGTCATTTAGGGCCCCAGAGGTTATCACTGCTGCCGCTCTTTTTGAAACTACTGTTCTTACGGCTACTTCTGCTTAAGTTGGAAGAAATATCCTCATTTGAGAAGTAGGTGTCTCAGAAAAAATCCTTTGTGGCGAGCAACTGATCTCAAACTCAGAATCAGTGGTACTGGCTGGAGTATCAAACGAAGAAGATAGTGTTTCGGCGTCAGTAATATTTTTTTTAGTCTCTCTCTCTCTTGTGGCTGAGTGATCTCTTTTATTTCGCAAGGTTCTTCCCCTTAATTGATCTGAAATCTTAACGTCAATTTTTCCAATCACCATATTTCTTGTTGTTCTTTAATCAATCAAAAAATCACGCTCGTTTTGTGGAACTTTTTTTTATCTAGCACACGTGCAAAGGGAAAAATCCTTACATTCGCAGGCACTTATGCAGAATAATTTATGCGAATCTTCAACAAATTGTTTTATTTTATTAGAACTTGGTATATTTGTTTTTTTCAATGCACTTTTCTTTAAATCTTCATATTTTTTGTGGTATTTCAAAAGGCGGTTGATCACTCTTGTCTGTGAATTGTTGGGCATGGAAGCTTTTAACCAAATTTGAATGATTTTTTCCAAAAACTATTTTTTGGTAATAATAGATTTTTTGTATATATGTCATGTGTTATAATAAAAAATAATGAAGTTACGTAATATTTTAGGGGTTTTTATTATACAATAAGCATTGAAGATTACGAAAATATAGATTAAATATATATTAAAGTAGTTTAGCACGCAAAAATGTCGAAAAACCCTGTTAAAGCTGCGATTTTTCCAAATTTCAAAAATTCCTAAACTTCAACCCCCCCTCGGGAGACCTAAGTGAAGTCCGATTTGGCTCAAATTTTTTCTTCGGGACTTTCTTTCAATATGGCAAGTTTCTGGAGGGGCGTTTTTTGAATTTTCAAAAATTTTGTTTTTTCGACCCACCCTACTGAACACTGAGTGTGAGACAAGTATCTGCTTCTAGTTCAAACAAAAAAACATTATTTCTAAATAAAATAAAGTTTATAACTTTAAATCAGTCTTTGACTACTTGGGAGGTTTGCATAACACAGAATAGTTATTTTTCAAAAAAAAAATGACTAATATTTTTACCATCAATGACATTATTTTTTTATAAATCCATATTATTTATTTTATTTGAATTATAATTATTTCTAATTTCAATCAACTACTTATTATCTTTATAAAAATATTTTACAAAACTATAACTGACAAATGTCGATAATTTGACTAGAAATATATAGACTAGAAAAGAAATTCCAATGACTAAAAATTATCTTGTTAGATACAATACTGCCTAACTCCAAATATTTTACTAAAGAAGTTATTGGAACTGTCAAATATAAGTTAAATTACTGTTGAATTTATTATGTGCTGAATCAAATGTCACTTGGCAAGAAACAACATATAATTCACCAAATAATTCTATTATTTTATTTTATCACATATCAATTAATTTATTTACTCACTGTAAATTTTAACGTTATAAACTATTACAAATATTTGAGGAGCTTAGTATCAAAGGCGGACAAGAGCACATTTCAAAATTTTACAGGAGAACCGAAAAACTGTAGCTCAAATTCTACAGGTGCTAGAGTTATGATTTGTTTGTCTGTACATTCTCAATAGACTCAAAACTCGTTAGAAGTTCTGAAAACGTGAATTTATTTGATATTTTAGCTGCTAAATGGAGTTAAAAAGTGGAGTTGTCCGCTTTTGAAACAAAAACCAGGTGAAGCAAAAATTATAATATTGGAGAAATATTTTTTTTTTTTCACGTTTTTCATAGTTTTTGGGGGGTAGTGCCCCCAAATTTAGAGCTAAAATTAATTTCTCGATTTCCCCTCGGGGTATCATTTTTCTAAATATGTATGCCAAATATGGTAGGAGTATTCAGATGTTAAAGGCTGCAGTGCATCATGGGAACAAGTTAGTAAAATGCAGCCTCCTGATTGGCCGTTTAGGTTGTGTCCACTTTTGAAGCAAAACGTGTGTTGACTTGTCTGTATTTGAAACAAAACTACAAATATTATTGCATTTTTACCCCTTTTATGTTCGTTTTTGTTTTTAATGCAAATGGATAGCAGAATCTGATGCAGCGGCCAAAAATCTATAAGAAACAATTGATAACTGAAATTCGGAAAAAATGTCGAATGTCCGTCTTTGATACTAGGCTCCTCATTTAGTTGTTAAAATAGTATTATTATTACAAAAAGTTTGACCATTCTTCAAATTATTGATCAAGGATATAATAAAACCACTCTTACTAAGTGCTCAATAATAGAAAGTTTACACAGAATGATTCTCTCATTTTAAAAAATATCTCAAACAATATTGTCAAACTACTAGCAATAGGACACCACTAGCCAAGAACATTGATTTTTTTGTTGCGACAAATAATAGCATTATGACACTACTAACCAAGAACATTGATTGCTCAATTAAATTATCGTAGTAATTGCATTAGATCTACTTAATAACATTATCATGAGATCTTTATAAAGGAAACTAGAAATTAAAGGTGATTACAAGTAAGGATTTTACTTGCAAGCGTTTGAGTTGTCGAAGAGTTTTTAAAATATACATCCAAATTGTAATTCTCAAAATGTGTTAACGATTTAGAAGCTTGTTCCGATGGTTTCATCCTCGATAATGTTATCCTCATCATCTATAAGTGAATCTTGTTTGGGAAGTGGTTCGTTCAGGCCTAGTCTGCTCAGTAAATCTGCACAAATAAATGTTGATTTTCAACCATTGATAAAATAAAAATATTTTCCCAAAATTATAATGAGAGTAATTCATGTTATTAAGCCTTCATGTTTCAAAATTTCAAGCAGTAAGTAGTAATGTCAGGAATTCAATTAGTTTTTTTAGCGTTAAATCATGTGAAACTTTATTAAAGGAGCTTACGGTAAATTAATTGTTAATAATAACTTGAAATTCAAGTCTGTTCTACATAGGTAAACACCATGTTAATTCTTTTACAAATATTGACACTTCCACAACTGTATTTTTATGGTTTCCTTTTCCTCCAGCCAGCTATGAAATCTTAATGTCATATTATAAGCGGTAAATTTAAACTGGTTAGAGCTTAGACTAGAGTGGTATACCTCTAGAAAGAACATCAAACGTTAACTGGACTATGTCAAAAAGTTGATAACCGTAAAATTTGTCATGGTTTAATTTACCTCCAAAGAACAGAATTATCAACCAGGCCTTGAATTTAATTACTATTGATGTTTTTCCAGAGATAAACAATTATTAAATATGGTATAAGGGTAGTGACACACTTTGCCACCTGGGTGGCGCTACCTGGACACCAATGAGAATAGAATGCAACCTGCCACACGAGGTGGCGCCACCCCTCGGGTGGCACTACCTGGTCGACCGTCCCACGGTATAGCCACCACCTAAAGGTGGCGCCACCCGGTCAGCCCATGGTTTTCAATTGAGCCCATCACACGGTGCCACCCAAGCCCCTGCCATTCAGCCCCTACTCCTTCAATCAAATCATCAACTTCTAGTCTAGATCAGTGAGCTTACAAGTGTTGATTAGGATTACTGGTCAAACTGTTTATATTCTAAGCAATTCGTCGGAAGTTCCGCAACATTCGGCAAATATTGAACATTTTTTTCACTATACTCTTTGATACAGGGGTACACTGTATGAAACAAACCAGGATAATTTTTGTCTGAAATTATTGGGTGAACCCAAAAACGAACTTTTTTTTCCATCTTCTTTCATGAAGCAAGCACAGCTGTCTCCTTCGGCTCCATTTCTTAGGACAATAACCACTTTTTCCGATAGGTCAAAAAATGTAAAAACTCAAGTGGCGTAAGACAGGTGGTGGAAGCAAGTGGCATCAACCAGGTGGCGCCACCCGGGTGGCAAAGTATGTCACTACCCTAAGATGAATGGCTTAACAAGAAACTTGTTAATTGACAATGGAACAAACAGCAACAAAATAGCACATATAGTTTGTATCAATGATATTATTCATTGTTCACTCACTAAATAAGTGTCAGTTCAAATTTTATGGCTTGGACTAAGGAGTTAGAGAAACAGAGTTGACACAAGAGAAGAATAGAGATACGTTATCAGGGAAGAAGCCCGTCTTGGGCTGTACCACAGCAGAAAGTTAAAGTCTAATATAAATACCCTGATGAAGGTAGAAGGCGAGGTTATCTGAAGGCTGTGCATGCTGTAGTTGAAGAGCGAGTTGTTTGGCTCTGTTCCAGTCTCCTCTCTTTGCTGCTTCCTCTACCATCAGAGCGTAGACATCTCCACGCCTTACTAACTCACCAGCTACACTCAGCAGCTGCTGACATGCTGCTAGTCCTGTCTCACTCTCACCTCGCTCAAGCAATCTGAAACAAAACAAAATACATGTAAGACATAGAAGGGGTTCAGAGTAACCGAGATCATTAAGGCATGGTCACTTCTGCTAAGCAATATATGAATCATTATAGAGGAAACAAGTTGGATCCCAAACCTAGGCACTTAAGATTTACATGGCTCACCATTGATTAAACCATATTCACTTCGGTAGTACATTGAAGTGTGAAGTGGCTGAAATCTATAAGGGGTTAAACTCCGACAAAGAATTCATGGCTAGTTTTATTGTTATTGTGTCAATTATAGACAGTTTTTAATAAAATATACAAACCAAAAATCACACTAGAAATTCACTAATACAGTTTTGTTTTAATTTTCATTGAGAGCTGTCATTTAAAAAATAAAAGTACCAGACTGTACCAGACTTGGGCAATACTCGGGAGTTCCGATTTTAAACAAAGCTAAGTTTACAGTGTTTCCCAAGTTCACTTCTTGGTCAAAGATTTAGCAAATAGGGTCCAAATAAGTAGTATAATTGTAGGCTTGAGCAAGAGGTGAACATTTATCTAAGTTGACTATAACTAAGTTTTTGATTATAAATTAAATTTTAATTAATTTAGACAGCTCTTATATAAAAAAAATAAAAAAAAGTTTCCACTTCGTGAAAAAACATTGAGCCATAGAATGTTCAAAGGAAATTCGATTTTGTTCCTCTAGGCTGTGATACCATTTTATAAAAAAATGTTTGAAAATATTTACTTCAGCGCTGTTGTCGGCGCAATATAGTACTAAATACTTCAGCGCTCCTATTAGCAAAACATAGTACTAAAAAGTGAAAACCATGCTACTTCCTTTAAGATCCTAACTTTCTGGAACTATATTTAAGTCACATTTTTCATGTCTTCTTTGTTTGATAGAAACTTCTTCTGTCCCCAAGCCCAAAAACATTTGCATGCTAAAAATTACAATCCATTTACCGCTTGTCAAAGTAGCAGTTCGCCATAAAATTAGTAAGTTACCTTTTGATGTCGATGAATTTATTAACAAGGGCTATCTTCCTGGTAACTGCTTCCACTATATGGGAATGCTGTTCAGTGTTTTTTCCAAGACATCTGAGAGCTTCGTTCAGAGCTCCTAATGCTTTTTCATAATTTCCATAATCGTCCACTTCAACCTACAAACATTAACAATTCAGTATTAGTTTCTTTGACAATAATTTGTTGTTTCAGAAAAACAAGCATAATAGTTCATAGCCCCTTCCTCACTCTTATTGCCTAAACTATTTTGTTTATAGCCTCTAAAGCTTGTAACTTTATTTTAAATTCTGCAGCGCTACAACCAGAAATCACCTTTGGATTTCCCTGACAACGTATCTTCATTCTTCTCTCGTCAGCCCTCTTTCCCAACTGCTCACACCAATCTTTTAGGTCCTCTTTCACACCCTGAAGCCACCTCTTCCTAAAAACACCCTTGTCTTGAAGGTCCATATATTTTTCAATGTAATAAATTCTTAAGCATTCTAACTTCGTCCATCCTTTAAAAATGTCCCAGCACTCATAATCTGTGAGTCTTCACAAACCTCATAATATCTTCTTATTCCAAGATATCATTAAATTCCCCGTTGCTCATTATCTTCCATACATTTCTCCATTATCTTCTATACATTTCTCCATTAAACTCCCCATTGCTCATTATCTTCCATACCTTTCTCCATTATCTTCCATACATTACTCCATTAAACTCCCCATTGCTCATTATCTTCCATACATTTCTCCATTAAACTCCCCATTGCTCATTATCTTCCATACATTTCTCCATTAAACTCCCCATTGCTCATTATCTTCCATACATTTCTCCATTAAACTCCCCATTGCTCATTATCTTCCATACCTTTCTCCATTATCTTCCATACATTACTCCATTAAACTCCCCATTGCTCATTATCTTCCATACATTTCTCCATTAAACTCCCCATTGCTCATTATCTTCCATACATTTCTCCATTAAACTTCCCATTGCTCATTATCTTCCATACATTTCTCCATTAAACTCCCCATTGCTCATTATCTTCCATACCTTTCTCCATTATCTTCCATACATTTCTCCATTAAACTTCCCGTTGCTCATTATTTTCCACACATTTCCTACATTCCATACTCCATTGACACCAATTAAAACTGAAGTTAATTATCTAGACTATAATGGGGAACAACTTTGAAAAGGAATCTATTAATACCTGAGCACAAGCCTGGTAGAAGTTGCTCAGGAGATGAGGTGCCTTGCCCTTAGTATAGAAGGAGACAATAGTTTTAAGTAGTTCAGGCTTAGCTTGCCAGTCCAGCGTCTGAAGATAGTTCCCAGCCATTATGTACATCTCTTTCTGTCGAGATACATTGGCAAAGAAAATTATCTTTTCAGTGTCACCGGATTTTAACAATGCTTTCATTGCTTTTAACTGCAACATAAGAGAGTAAATCTTAGATAAAAACAAACATTAGAGATAATTTGAATGATTAATAAAATTTTAATTAAATAACATGGCAGCAAAAAGAAGAAATAAAAATATAATAAGATATCATCCCACTATCTCACAAAAAGAGGTAAATAAGGATTAAAATGAAGTACAGACATTTTAATAATGGTGCAAATTAATGGCTATTTCACATTCACCTCATTTTTTGTAATTGGGCACATTTTTTATGGCAAATTTGTATAGTTTTGATGCATTTAAAATCACTGTTGTTCTGCCGACAGCAACATATATGAGGTTAAAGTGAATACATTTAATACCTTAGAATAGGAGAAACCCTCCTCTAAGAACTATTGGCATAGAACTATTAAATGAATATTCCATACATCCAATAAAATCAGATGATCAACTCTGCTTCAAACACTGCTTCCATTATAATTTCTTAGTGAATAAATTAAAAAGTACTACCCAGTAATAACCAGTACAGATTATGGCTGAATTTTCTTTGTTAAAATGAGTTCTGAAATATACAAAAAAAACAACAGTGTTTTCTCTCTTTCTGGGCCTAGATTAGCAACACTAGAGAGGTCATTGCAGAGTGTTTTGGGCCAAATTTAAATATTTATTAATATATAAATCTGACAATGAAATTTATCTAAGTGCATAGGCTTCCGCGGATAGACACGTAATGAATAGCTTGGTTTTGAGGTAAAATCCGCATCACGAAGGGATGTGGCGCATCGTATGTTTACGTCTTGTTGTTGCTTCAAGGAAACATCAGGATGCACCACACCCCTGAAGATGCTTCCAGTAGTGGAAGCGAAATGTCGGACTTCAACCCTTTGTGAGGTGGATTTCACCGGGAAACCAAAATTGTCCAAGTTTAAAGAACGGTTTTATAGGCAAATGCAATATTGGCATAGAGTTTATGTAGTGTCTATAACAATTTGTTGCTAAAATCCTCCAATTAGGCAAATGCTATATTGGCAACACTGCTGTTATTTTTATGACGATTTATAGATAAAATCCTTCATCACAATAATGATAATGCACTAGTAGTACTACCATATTTTAAAACCTTAAACTAAATTGATTCGTCCTACTTTGTCTTTGTTCAGGATCATAGAACAATGTTATTTAAAGTACACACGAGTGCCCATATGAATTTTGCCAGGGGGGGCCACCGACACCGGGGAGGGGGAGGGGGTAGGTTTCTTGAAAGCAAAACACCTGACTTGTCTACGGAAATATATATTTTTCCTCTTTCCTGAGAGCTAGGGGGCCACGCCCCCCCCCCCCCCCCCTGCCCATAGGTATGGGCGCCCATGAAAGTACCTTATTGCCAGACTGGGTGTACTTCTTAGTAGCTAGATGGTAGTTGGCCTGAGATAGTGCACAGTCTCCTAATATCTCGAGAAGTCTGGCCTTGTCAGGGTGATCGACACCTGGAGTCAGCACTTCACCTAGGTCATCATTCAGCAGAACATTCCTCTTCCAGCACAGCTGAATGGCATCCTCAAACTGCAAAAAAAAACACAGGATCATTTAGCAATCTGATATATATCTAAACAAAGATTTTGAAATCATGATGTAGATTGTGTAACACTGATTGTTAGTGTGTACCATTTCAAAATCTTTGTATATATTCACATCACAATCATATGTCTGAAAACCAGTACACACAAGAAAGAGATTATTGTTACATTATAGGGTTTTCCCACATCTAAAGTCAGCCAGACACATTGTGGTATACCTGACAGGAAAATCAAAGTGCGTGTGTGAGTGTGCTATCATAACTTGATAGAATACACACTTAGGCTTACCTACCAGGTATTTGGTAACATGCATGGCGGCTTTATACACATCCATAAGTATCTGACCCAAGACTAGGTCTCATAAACTACACTTCACACTCCAACTTAAAACATTTTGTAAACAAACTTGAAGCTAAATTTAGGCCATTTTTAGATTTTTTTTTTCAATAAAAAAAATAAAATAAAAAGACACTTAAAGCAAGTTTTGTATTTAATGGCAAATGAAAACTCAATTTTCGCTATAAAAAAAACACACATAGTTTAATGCAGCTTACCCCAGTCCAAATTTGCTTAGAATCACTAACTAAAAGTGTTTAAAAAACTGATAAAAACTAAATCCATAACAGCACAATAATGCAGATTTACTCACTTCTTTAGCTATTGCCAGCAAATGAACTGCTTTCTCAAAATGCTCCTGCTCAATAAAGAATTCAGCACATTTTATCAACAGATCCTTATCAGAGTCAGCTGTCAATTCTGTTGCAATTATTTCAATTGCATCGTACAGATTATTTCTAAAACAAATTAAATAGTATAAATATATTTTATATTAATAATTAACATGAGATGTGGTTTCTAATAGACACATAATCATGATGAATGCTCAGCGATAAGATATTTAATAGTCCACATAAATTATGCTTTAATACTCAGGTTTACAGAGTGGATTTTTATAATTACAGGTTCATGGAGTGTATTAAATGTTTTGTTCTGCTGCATTAAAATAACTTTTCTAAAAGTTTAGATATTAAAGAATAATAAAATGAATAATATTTACACGAAGGCTAGATCTACAGCTCTGTGTAAGAGCCCAGCTCGATGGTAAAGTAGAACGGATCTCTCAGGTGAAGATACTTCCAGGTATTTAGCTGCGTCCACCTGTTCCCTCACACCTGCTGATAGAGCCAGCGCCCACAGCTGGTCATCCATACCCTGTTCCTAAACCAAGAGCAAATAATTATATTTATAATGCAATGCATAATTATCAATTAAAGTAAGAATTAAAAACTACAGTCAAATCCCACTATCACTTTCTACACCATTCTCTCACAATAAAATAAACGAACTTTGTGTAAAATCAATCCACACAAAGACACAAACGGCATGTTTGTGTCTTTGTGTGGATATGTGGACACATGGAATTCTAGATAAAAACAAGTTTGTCTTTATGATTTTTAGAGAATATCTCTAAATCTGAAAAAAAAAAAAAAAAAAAAAAAATCAAGAATGTATCAGAATTCATTCTGAAATAGGAATCCAAAATCAGTTCTGCCCGAGTTAAAATTAAATTTTTGATGTATCTACATACTACTTTTTACCCCTGTTTATTTAGTTTTAGGTTTCTGTACAAAGTACAAAAAGAAACCTTAGTCCACGCTCTGTCTGTCCGTTGCTTGTTTCAATTCATAAACTACTATAGCTAGGAACATGAAATTCGGTCCACAGGTGCATCTCGACATATGACAACTATACACTTTTTGGAGTTTTCATATTTAATATTTCCAAGATGGTGGCCAATATGCCGTCGACTAAAAAAGAGTTTTCAGACACCATGACATGTTATACATCAATTTAAAGGTCGCCTTACTAGTTTAATATTATTTCTAATTACACTTCAAGTATATCTGTGTACATTTTTCCAAGTAAAATGTGAACATTTTTAGGACTTTTATTTATGGAAATGCCATTATAATTCGGTACTTGTCGATTTCGACAGTCAAAACAAAACACTGAATGAATAACTGATGAGTACCAAGGTGTATTAGAAAGTATTGATTACCTTGCAGAGCCTGATGGCATTGGCGTAAGCAGTACCTCTAGTAAAGAAATGTATGGCCTCCTGATATTTACCCACATTCTCCAGGGCTCGGGCCAAATGATAACAAGCTGCCTTATCACCACTCGTATCAGCTGAAATATACATTATATCTAATAAATATACTGTATGAGAGCTTTAAGCCGCTCCACCAAAATGGAATCAACTTATCTGATGAAAAAGAAAGGGAGGAAAACAGATAAAAATGCACCCCACAGCCTGGCATTAAAACACAGAACCCCAGAATTAGATTATAAAGCTCTAAAAACTGAGCTACAGTGGAAGATGATATTTCCTTCCTCTAATTAAATCAAAGATCCTACACTGGAAAACATTTTTGAAAAATAAAATGTATTATAAATTAAGATGCTACCTTCGAAATCATTTTTGTAATATAAAATGTATTATAAATCAAGATACTACATTCGAAATCATTTTTGTAATATAGAATATATTATAAATCAAGATGCTACATTCAAAATCATTTTTTTGTAATATAAAAAGAAACCATTTAAAAAAACCAAAGTTAATCGGACATTTGCAAATTGGTAGGGCATATAGTGCAGATTTACCCCTCACAATAAATAATAGAGTAACATGGTATCGATGTAAATGACAGAGATTCATTTCGATACCATGTTAATGTGAACAAATAATTTTTCTAATCTGAAGATCGCGGTTGGACTAGCCTATATGGGGCATCATGTATAGAAATGCAAAAACTAACAAATGTAATGCATACATAATTAAAGTGTTTCCTCTATATTGATATAAATTGCATTATTTATGTATTCTTTTTCATTTCATACTCTCTTGAAAAACCAGATACGCTACATCGAAGCCCAGGTAATCTACAACAGGTACATACGCCCAAGATTCCCAAAATCGACCTGTATACAGCTGTGTCTCAAAATAGAGGACTGAAGATGGAAATTTTATTAAGAGAAAACTTGAAATGAAGAAGAATCCATATAGAAAAGACTTTAATTATATGTGCCAGTGTTTTTGCATTTCTATACATGATGCCCCGTATAGGCTAGTTCAACCACTTAACTTGTTTTGATTATTTTTGTTATATAATGTCAAAAATGTCATTTTGTTATGTAAATAAATAAAATATAATCATGTAAAATTTCACTCTGATACAAGCAGAAGCTGTAGAGTAGGAAAGAGATATATTTTATAATATTTTAAATTAATTGGCTGGGTAGGTAGAAAACAGTCCTATTTCAATCCAAACTCCTAACAAACATACTCTATCACTATAAACTCATCATGATCAACTTTTCTCTTATATTTAATATATATTTATAGTACTTTAATTATACAAATAATGATTTTCTTTTAATTTTGCCTTAACTCTGCCAGGTAAAAACAGTTCGTTACTTTTAATTTTGTATCTTTTCTAAATCCGCCATGTATAAGTAGTTAGCAATGTATACGTCCTTAGCAGTGTGATTTTAAAATGTATATTTAATGAAAAATGTAAGGAACTTTGTTCCTACCGGGTGTCCCGCGACACCAAACATTTTTTTTTTCTTTTTAAAACGATGATGAGAAAATATTGCACAGTTGATAAGCAAACCGTTGATAAATAACATATTTACAAAGATTGGAAACGTCTCTAACTCATTAAGTATGGAATAAGTTTTTCATTTTAGCCCGACCATTTGGAAAATGTTCCATTTAAAAGCAGGACATTTTCGGAAACCAATAGGATGCCTTCAAAAGCTTAAAATAATGGAACTGTCTTGGTCAAAGCGGGACATATGGTCACCCTAATTATATCTTTTACCAGAAGATCGTTTTTTCTTTGTCTCTTTAACCCTTAAATGCTAATGTTAGTCGATTCGACGAGCACAGTTTGAACCTTAACCTTTTACGCTCGTATGCGATGGTGATGGGTACCCCATCCTTCTGCAGTGCTTGCATTGGTTAGTAACACACCTGCTAGTGTAGTAGTGTAGCGATAGTAGTCCTTTTGAGCATACACTTGTTTTCTGACAAATTCTCGTCAAAGCTACTTTGTCGATTCGACTAAGGTTTAGTAATAGACATAGGGAATTAATTGGTCGTTGAATGAGCCTATAGCCTGGGAAAATGGACCTGGGGTAAGGGGCAATGGACCTAGGGTAATTGGCCTTGGGCCAGAGACCAATGGCCGATAATCTTGGGCCTGGAGCACATAGCAAAGTGCCTAGGGCTTTTGGCCTGGGGCATGGGACCTGGTGCATTAATGTTCACTCAATTTCAGATTCTTCTGATGTTCCTACAAAGTTATTTGTCATCAAAAGTTTGTATATCTCACTAAAAGATTTAATAATGAGTTCTTAATAGTTTTCTCTTTACAACAATGTAGTTTCAACCCAAAAAATGTATTTTCTGCATATGTTAGTCGAATCGACGAAGGTTTAGTAATACCAGCCATCCAATTACCATTAGCATTTAAGGGTTAATGCCAATTATATGCAAAATTATTTCAACAGTGTCCAGTGGGCAGAGGGTTTAAAGATCAACTAAACAAGAGAATTTGAGCTAGAGTCGTACACAACAAATGTTGACAAATTTAATGTCTTTCTCTCTTTTCTTTTAATAACAACAACAATTCTTCAATAATTATCATACCAATAACAGAAGCATTATCAAAGTCTTCCAGGTAACACATGACCCTGACTATGGCAAGATGATCACTTGCATCCTTGTAGTACTGCATGGCTGAATCCATGTTGCCAGTAGACTCCATATACTGGGCCCACCATTTCATCAGGATTCTGCAACAAACCCATCAAAAAGTTACAAAAAACCCTATAAATATCATCCAAATTAAACACTCTCAACTATTGGCCAAGAGAAAAGATAGATAAAAGAAAATCTATCATTGTGATGTAGAAAATAAATAAATTTATCAAGTACATGCTTCCTGCACACACACAAAGGGTCAATTTAACAAATATATAGATGAATTGGTACAAAAACGAAACCAAATATATATAATTTGTACTCAGGGCATCTTCCTCTTTTATCTAACGCCCTACATGATGTATTTGAGTTAAAAAAAAGTCAACCCCTTAAACTTAAACCCCTAGTTTTTCAGGGATGTTTTTTGAGGGTTTTCTATAATTTCCCTGTCATTACACATAATATAACTGCTAAGTTTAAAATTTTTATGTTGGGTACTTTTGGAAATCAGGAGCATTACAGACAGACGGACAAGCACATAAAGACCCTAATATGATCAATTAAAAAAAACAAAAAAAAAAACTAACCATTGTAACCTTTATGAAAAAAATAAATGCTCTTGATAAAACATGCAGTGAGCTAGCTTAAGTCACTAGTGTGACTTACGGATCTTTGCTGTTACTGATGTATTTCTCTAGAGCTGTATTATCACCAAGAAGCATCCTCGGTACTTCATGTCGATGTGTCTCGGCCTTGAAGTACATCTGCATTGCCTTCTCCACATTACCTTCTCTCTCCAGGTGCCTGAAAAAATATAATTAACTTAATTTTGGTAAAGGGTAAAGTTTATTGTTTTATTTTGTTTGGTGTTTGGTACCAAGCACTACCTGGTACTTAGCACCAGGGGCTGATCCAGCAGTAGAATTTGGAGGGAGAACCAGGGGAGTCTGGGGTTTACCCCTAGGGAACTTAATCCCGAAGACATAGACCCTTATGTGGGTCCTTTGAACAAACCCGGGTGCTCCCTCTATTAATCTGTGCACCCTCTACTCCTTCAACAGTCTGATGCCTTGACAGAATGCTAACCCCTTGTTGATGGATATATCTTTTAGTTTCCTTATCGGAATGGTTGCCTCCCCGAAGGTAAGCCATCTGTGATTTAGCAGCCCGGGACCACGGCTAATTAGATGTAAGGGAGTTTAGATTAAAACTAAAAGGGGAAATTAGATAGTTCCTCAGGATCTTAGCTAGATACCTCTGAATCAAGTTCAAGCCTTCCTGCAGCATTCGGGGCCTAATTTCGTCAAGCCTTGGTGACTTGAAAGGAGCAAAGCTGTTGACAGCCCACTTAACTTTGCTATTAGTAATAATGGAATTGGCTATAGACTTATCCTCCACCGTAGGGACAGCTCGACTCTGATGCCAAATATTACTGCCATCTGTGAACTTACAGTCTACCAAGTGAGACTTCATTAGATGTCTGAGTGCCTCTTCTTCGGAGGTCGTAAACCCCTTCCCCTCTATGAGAAGAGGTCCATTTCCTACTGCTGGTGACAGAGAGGATCTGATAAAATTTAGCTGTTGGTGCCGTCTCTTCAATCTCACTGAAGTAGTTCTGCCAAGAGTCACTCTCATGGTCGCAATGAACAGGGGTGTTGGCCGTGATCACTGGGCGTTCCCCCACAGTTACAGAGATGGGAGCCAGGAGCCTGCGACAGTGCCTGCCCCAGCGCCATCACCATATGCTGTCGGGAATAAGCACTCTAGTTGTTGTTCAGCATTAAACCCATGAGTGGGTTGAAACCAGGCCAAAAAGAAAAGGGGCCCGAGTTGTTGCCCAACAGCCCACTAGGATGGCCAATGAGAAATTTTATAATAGTCAATTGTGGAGTCTTAGTCACTAATATAAAATTAACTGATTCTGAACACAAAATAAGAATGAATATACTTGTAAACACCAGATCTTTGTATACCAAAAATGTTTTGATCCTAGTTCCTAAGGTGACAATTAATTACACCAATTCTAGTCAACATTAACTAATAAAAAGTACTAACTGAAATAATAAATAAAACGAGAAAATTAAAATTAATATAAGATGCTCCATCCACAACATCTCAAAGTAAGGAAGGGGTAGAGGGAACAATATATAATGTGGATATCAAAAAGTGGTTCATTATGCTCTCCCCCAGTACTAACACTTTCAAGCGGCAGTTTGGTAAAACAATATCAATATCTTGATAAAAACTCAAAATTTATCGGATATCAGCTGATAAGAATAAGTGATATTTTCTTACAGCATTAAATATTTTTATTTTTCACATAGTTTTCTTTATAAATATATAGTTTAATGTTTTATTAACCTTGTTAATTATGTAAAGGCGGTCACGTCGTAAATAAACATGTAACAGTTCCTAGATAACCAAAAGCAATCTTATATCAAACAAAGTCGTCTTTTAAAGTAATCACATCATATTTGATATTTAAAATAATTTTTCTTTACTTTTAAATTAAAATATTGGCAGATGAGTAAAGAATATAAGTAAGTTTTAATTAAGTGCAAATGAAGGATTTGATTTACATTTTATGAAACAGTGCACTCATAGTTAAACAAGTTTTGAGTAGGGCATCAAATAAATGCTACTGATTTGTTGACAAGCATCTGTGGGGATGGAAGGACAAGGAATGGACAAGGACCAATGACCACGTGATCGTGCTGTTGTCACTTTAGTTCGGGTTGAGCTCGCTTGGGAGGTTTAGTATCGGGGGAGAAAATAATGAACCACTTTTCAAATCGGATTGTTTCTTCTACCCCTTCCTTGCTCCGACCACAACATAATAAACATAAACTATCAAGTAAGAGAAAGATATATGGAAAGGTGATAAAACACTGACCTGGCGTAGTTATGGTAGGTGTTCCTCAGGTGTATCCTGTCAATATTCTGACTCAGTTCCAGAGCCTTGTCCCACTTCCCTGATCTCTGATACAGTTTATTTAACAAAACACTGACCTGGCGTAGTTATGGTAGGTGTTCCTCAGGTGTATCCTGTCAATATTCTGACTCAGTTCCAGAGCCTTGTCCGACTTCCCTGATCTCTGATACAGTTTATTTAACAAAACACTGACCTGGCGTAGTTATGGTAGGTGTTCCTCAGGTGTATCCTGTCAATATTCTGACTCAGTTCCAGAGCCTTGTCCCACTTCCCTGATCTCTGATATAGTTTATTTAACAAAACACTGACCTGGCGTAGTTATGGTAGGTGTTCCTCAGGTGTATCCTGTCAATATTCTGACTCAGTTCCAGAGCCTTGTCCCACTTCCCTGATCTCTGATACAGTTTATTTAACAAAACACTGACCTGGCGAAGTTATGGTAGGTGTTCCTCAGGTGTATCCTGTCAATATTCTGACTCAGTTCCAGAGCCTTGTCCCACTTCCCTGATCTCTGATATAGTTTATTTAACAAAACACTGACCTGGCGTAGTTATGGTAGGTGTTCCTCAGGTGTATCCTGTCAATATTCTGACTCAGTTCCAGAGCCTTGTCCCACTTCCCTGATCTCTGATATAGTTTATTTAACAAAACACTGACCTGGCGAAGTTATGGTAGGTGTTCCTCAGGTGTATCCTGTCAATATTCTGACTCAGTTCCAGAGCCTTGTCCGACTTCCCTGATCTCTGATACAGTTTATTTAACAAAACACTGACCTGGCGTAGTTATGGTAGGTGTTCCTCAGGTGTATCCTGTCAATATTCTGACTCAGTTCCAGAGCCTTGTCCCACTTCCCTGATCTCTGATATAGTTTATTTAACAAAACACTGACCTGGCGTAGTTATGGTAGGTGTTCCTCAGGTGTATCCTGTCAATATTCTGACTCAGTTCCAGAGCCTTGTCCCACTTCCCTGATCTCTGATACAGTTTATTTAACAAAACACTGACCTGGCGAAGTTATGGTAGGTGTTCCTCAGGTGTATCCTGTCAATATTCTGACTCAGTTCCAGAGCCTTGTCCCACTTCCCTGATCTCTGATATAGTTTATTTAACAAAACACTGACCTGGCGTAGTTATGGTAGGTGTTCCTCAGGTGTATCCTGTCAATATTCTGACTCAGTTCCAGAGCCTTGTCCCACTTCCCTGATCTCTGATACAGTTTATTTAACAAAACACTGACCTGGCGAAGTTATGGTAGGTGTTCCTCAGGTGTATCCTGTCAATATTCTGACTCAGTTCCAGAGCCTTGTCCCACTTCCCTGATCTCTGATACAGTTTATTTAACAAAACACTGACCTGGCGTAGTTATGGTAGGTGTTCCTCAGGTGTATCCTGTCAATATTCTGACTCAGTTCCAGAGCCTTGTCCCACTTCCCTGATCTCTGATATAGTTTATTTAACAAAACACTGACCTGGCGTAGTTATGGTAGGTGTTCCTCAGGTGTATCCTGTCAATATTCTGACTCAGTTCCAGAGCCTTGTCCCACTTCCCTGATCTCTGATATAGTTTATTTAACAAAACACTGACCTGGCGTAGTTATGGTAGGTGTTCCTCAGGTGTATCCTGTCAATATTCTGACTCAGTTCCAGAGCCTTGTCCGACTTCCCTGATCTCTGATACAGTTTATTTAACAAAACACTGACCTGGCGAAGTTATGGTAGGTGTTCCTCAGGTGTATCCTGTCAATATTCTGACTCAGTTCCAGAGCCTTGTCCCACTTCCCTGATCTCTGATATAGTTTATTTAACAAAACACTGACCTGGCGTAGTTATGGTAGGTGTTCCTCAGGTGTATCCTGTCAATATTCTGACTCAGTTCCAGAGCCTTGTCCCACTTCCCTGATCTCTGATACAGTTTATTTAACAAAACACTGACCTGGCGTAGTTATGGTAGGTGTTCCTCAGGTGTATCCTGTCAATATTCTGACTCAGTTCCAGAGCCTTGTCCCACTTCCCTGATCTCTGATACAGTTTATTTAACAAAACACTGACCTGGCGTAGTTATGGTAGGTGTTCCTCAGGTGTATCCTGTCAATATTCTGACTCAGTTCCAGAGCCTTGTCCCACTTCCCTGATCTCTGATACAGTTTATTTAACAAAACACTGACCTGGCGTAGTTATGGTAGGTGTTCCTCAGGTGTATCCTGTCAATATTCTGACTCAGTTCCAGAGCCTTGTCCCACTTCCCTGATCTCTGATACAGTTTATTTAACAAATCGTATCTTTTGCACTGCTTGTACAGCCTCTCTGCTTCCTCCTAAAATCAAACAGAAATTTGAAAATAAAAAATAATAATAATAATAAAAATAAATTAACAACTTAGTTAAAAAGGTACTTCTTTAGACCGCTACTCCCTTATGTGATTTAGACTATAAAAAAAGACTTTAACAAAATAACTATTAAGACAAAGTGATGTTTAGTCCAATGTACTTTGGGACAAAGGAATATCACACTTCTGTTTTTATAAGGGGAGTAACAGACTAAAGAAAAACATTCCTTACACCTTCTTTAGATTGTTACTCCCCTCTGTTTTCTTTATAAGGGGAGTAACAATTTAAAGAAGTGCCGTCAAAAATTCCTTAATCTATATTCTTTTAATTTTTATTTACAAGTTAATTATTTTATTAAAGTAAATTAACCCTTTGAGGACGGAGCTCTGTAATGTTATAAGTACCCTGGGGACTGAGTGTATTTTTCAGTAATGAACCCCTGGGCCTGACTAATTTTCAACCATGCATTAAAACTATCCGGCTTTTGACTCACTTCACTATTTACTTCATATCTTCTACAATTTTCCTATTATGAACAAAAATCTTTTTTTATTTCGTTCTACATAGTTGTAGCTATATTTTGGTATATTGTAATAAACGAAATGTTATTTTTATAAAAAGATAGAATGATATATACATAACACTTTTTATATCTTACGTGTTATTTCTATTATTTTTATATCTTAACTTCATATTCTATGTTAAAAATACATAAAAATTAAATAATTACAACCAAATGATAATAAAACTAAAAGATTCAGTCTTTGGGTAGACAATAAAAAGTACGAAAGTGTACAAAAAAGAGTATAATGTACCGGCCGTCGGCCGACGGCAATTGTGAAAAATATCCCGCTTTTGACTAACTTTACTAATTACTTTATATCTTCTACAATTTTCCTTATATGAACAAAAATCTTTTTTTATTTCGTTCTACATAGTTGTAGCTATATTTTAGTATATTGTAATAAACGAAATGTTATTTTTATAAAAAGATAGAATGATATATACATAACACTTTTTATATCTTACGTGTTATTTCTATTATTTTTATATCTTAACTCCATATTCTATGTTAAAAAAACATAAAAATTAAATAATTACAACCAAATAATTATAAAACTAAAAGATTCAGGCTTTGGGTAGACAATAAAAAGTACGAAAGTGTACAAAAAAGAGTATAATGTACCGGCCGTCGGCAATTGTGAAAAATATCCCGCTTTTGACTAACTTTACTAATTACTTCATATCTTCTACAATTTTCCTTATATGAACAAAAATCTTTTTGTATTTTGTTCTACATAGTTGTAACTATATTTTAGTGTATTGTAATAAACGAAATTTTATTTCAATAAAAAGATAAAATGATATATACATAACACTTTTTATTTCTAATTTCCACATTTTATGTTGTAAACCATAAAAATAAAATTACAACCTTATAATAATTTTACTAAAAGATTCGACCTTTAGGCAGAAAATAAAATGTATGAAAGAAACCAAAAAAAACATGTCTTCTATTTCTATCAGACATCGTTGAAACATATAGAGTAAGCAATGAATTCAAAAAAGCAAGCCGGGTCGAAACGAACAAATCACAATATATAACAATCAAATAGGCAGAGAATTCCGAGAGTGAGCAAAGCGAGAGTGTAATGTTAGAAATCGAAAGGTTTATAAGCGTGGTAAATGGTTGGTGTCTCAAAAAGGACTGAGGTCCTGAAGTAAGTTTGGGATTTACGTTTTGGCCTAACGGAAAATAAATACTACAAATCTAGAGGGTGGGAAATGCCTAGGTATTACAAGGGTCAGGGGTCAGGTAAGGAAGGAAAATTTATCTGTATAGTGTATAGAAAAAGGACGGGTAAAATCCTTGGTGAAAAACAAGGTTGAATGCATAATAGAAGGGGTGAATGCGCGGAGTCCGGGTATGTTAGAGTTTCATAAATAGTTCGTTGTGACGTCAGTCTTGTCTACCCTTTTATGCCATAAACTACCTACATCGCAATCTATACAACTCTTTCAGAAGCTTCGTAGTACCTTAGACCTCTACTAGAAAGCGCTAAATGTCATTTATTAAACAGTTCCAGGCCCAAAAAAAAACGAAAAAGAAAAAAAAATAGATTGCCGAGATCTCAGCTTACAGGCCCTGAGCCCCGGTCTTGGTGCGCCGAGATCTCAGCTTACAGGCCCTGAGCCCCGGTCTTGGTGCGCCGAGATCTCAGCTTACAGGCCTCAAAGGGTTAATCTGTGGGGGAATGAATAAAACTTGAATGAAATTTAACATGTATAATATATAATATTCATAAGAGGTACATGGTACATCGCATACGGCACATGATAGCGTTACATAACCTTACTTCAGTATAACCTTTTCATACATTTGACAGCATTGCCCATGCCAACTGTTTAACTTTCAACATAATCAAACCATTAAAATCATTTACCTTTTTATAATATATCACTTTATCCATATTTTGTTTGCCACATTTCATCTAAATTTGTTCTAAATTCATTCTGTATTCCGGCTACATTCACCCGGTTCTTGGATTACATTCAAGATACAGTCATCCGGTTCTTTGATATAGAGAGACTCATTTGGAGGAGAATTTTTAATTTCATGAATAAAATTAATCCCTAAGACAACTTACATATAGGTATGCAAAAAAAAACCAAAATTAATAATAGGCTGGAATTTCTAATAAAGTGAATGAAAAGCTATGAAATATAGTTGTTTTATTAAACAAAACATTTTTAAAAAACAAAAAAGATTAAAAAAAAATAATAACAGTTATTGTTTACATTCATTCCAAGGTGAAGAGCTAGAGTCGCTAGTTTTGCTTCTTCTTCCGGTTCTTCTTCAACATCATTGAGAGCAGCAATCGCTCTGGTTAAATGCATGTGACCGAGACAAATTTTAGCGACATCCAATCTTCGCCCTTTAACACACATACGAGCCAGTGCAGTCCAAACACCAACACTGTAAATACAAACATTTGTACGGTTTTTTTTATTGAAAAAATCAAAAGCAACACTAAAATAATAAAAGAGGGATTCCTAATAGCTTTTTGCTTGATTAGTACAAAGCTAGCTAGTGACACTTCTTTAGCTTAGTTGTTCCAAAAACATATTTATAACATTCTATATTATGTATATATAACTCTCTTACTTTATTATCTTTCTAAATCAAATAACCCTGTCCTAATCACTTCCCGCTGTAATCTATTGAACGCGTTTGGATCCACTGTGATTCCATAGTGGATGGACAGAAGCCATGGCGAGGTAAACTTCTATCTGACACAGTTGTTGTCAGGACACGGGCTGTTCCGAGCGTACCTCTACAAAATAGGAAGAGCAGCAAGCCCAAGCTGCATGCACTGTGGGGGGGGAGAAGGATGATTCTTACCATACCTTCTTTACCTGCCCTAGCTGGAACAAGGAGAGGCATTGCCTGACAAAGATGGTAGGAGATATAACCCCAGACACCCTTGCGAAAAAGATGCTGGATAACAAGGAAAGTTGGACAGCAGTAGCCTCCTTCACAGAGAATGTACTGCGACAGAAGAGGGCAGCTGAGGAGCGACTAGAACACCCTGATTGAACAATCAAGAAAGCTAGAGCAGGTTAGGAAAACCTGAAGAAGATAAAAGGAAAAGGGATGTTGCCACAAGGGCCACAATAGAAGGCACCGGCAGGAAGTAATGTGAGAACGGTACCTTGCTGGACTCTGCCTAGGAATAGGGTGGTCTTTTTTTTTAGTGGGTCGGAGAGCCAACCCCACACAACCTATGGAGAGGCTTCTCTTCTCTTAGGGAGTCTGTAGAACAGATTTTTTTTGCTCACCCTATAAAAAAAAAAAAAAAAAAAAAAAAAAAAAAATGCCATAGTGTGCTGAGGTTGGATCCATAGTGGATCAAAGCACTCTCTTTTGGCACTCCTCCACTCTTTTACTCGAGCAGAACCTTCTTAAAAGGGTCTGCCAGATCTACAGAGGATCCAAACAAGACATTTTTTAAAAGATTACCTTTTTAATCGTGTAATCCTATTTGGTATTATTAAAAACTGCCGGAGAGGTAGGTTCCTGAATTGGAAGTTGTGTTGAATAGGTAATTCTTATCCTTTCAACATATTAATCCTATTTATGTATAATATCTTTCCTGGTACCCAAAGTAATACTTACTACAGTCGACTCTCGAAAATTAAAAGTTGGAGGGACTTTAAAAAAACTTCAAATTATCAAGAGTTCGAATTATTCGAATGGTGGGATGAAAGAAACGTATAAGGCGTAGGAAAAAAACCTTTAAAAAATACCATCAGACAAGGTGAGTGAGAAAGTGATACTGTAAAACACTGTACTAAGGAAGGAGGAGGAGGAAGGAGAAGCTTCCGATCGTAACATGTTCACGCATGTCTCTTCAGGAAATAAGTTTGAATTTTCGAGAGTTGGAGAGAAGAACTTCGAATTGCCCCTGTCTCTACTTTTACTTCGAACTACTGAGTGTACCAAATTGCATTGTTTTTCTTTGAAATACTGAGAGCTTTTCTAGAGACCAAGTATTTGTTTTGAATTATTGAAAGGTTTGTATTAATGAATTTTTGAATTATCGAGAGTCAACTGTAAATAGATTCCTCTATTTTCCTGTAGACTAAGATTTTTTTACTTCCTAGCCACTTTGCTTACACCTCCTCTCTTCCGTAGTCTATCAAGTTACAAATTTACTCACATTCATAACATTATCTGTACTTCAGAGATAAATTATAAATTCAAATTTTTAAGTTTTAGGTAGTATTCATACTACGGAAAGATTAAATTTTACTTTAAATCAAATTATAATTATCATTAACTACAGGAGACATACAGAGAAAAATAGACCTCCGCACCGGGACTTAAACCATGGGCCTCCTATATATCTGTTACAGGCGCTCTTACCAACTGAGCTATATGAGAGAATGATTTTACTCTGTCGTTACCAATACAAATTTCCCGAATCTAAACTTTCAATTACTTATAATTATAATTTGATTTAAAGTAAAATTTAATCTTTTCGTAGTATGAATACTACCTAAAACTTAAAAATTTGAATTTCTAAGTGATTATACAAGGTACAGGTACTAATTGAGTACTTTATAATTATAAGCGTTAATTCTCGGTCTAGTTCTATTGTCGTGAATATTTGGCTTGCTAGACTTGTAGAAAAGATTGAAAGCTTGGATTCGGGGAATTTGTAACGGTAAGGACAGAGAAAAATCATTCTCCCGTATAGCTCAGTTGGTAAGAGCGCCTGTAACGGATATATAGGAGGCCCGTGGTTCAAGTCCCGGTGGGGGGGGGGGGTCTATTTTTCTCTGTATGTCTCCCGTAGTTAATGATAATTATAATTTGATTAAATGATAAATTATTACAAATCCAGTGACTTGTAGTGGTATGTACAACATTACCCAGGCAGATAATTATTGTAAAGTATTCTAACTCCTGTTGTTATTAAATAAAAAGATAATAAATTTGAAAAAGTTCTGCTCAATTCTACTGCTAAATTTTTCCTTTTTAACAATTATAAAATAGCTCTCCAGCAAAAATTACTAAAATTTGACTTACACCAATTAACCTTTGAGATACAGTTATTATTGATCAAACCCTGGAATCTCAAAATCAAAATTATAGCACCACAATACTTTTTCTCTACATAAAGCCGGGTTCCCACGGGGAGTGAAGACTCTAGAGTGGCTCACTGTAGAGTGGACTCGCCCCGTGTGAACGCGTCGCAGTGAACTCTGCTCTGACGTCACCGGGAGTGAGGATAGTTCACTACCGCTCACTCTCCAAATCAAACCTGTTTAATTTTCAGGAGTGAATACTCCTGTTGCCAGCCGTTTCATAGAGGCAACACTTTGTTTTTTTTTATCTCTCCTCCACCCGCGGCTAAAACCTTTAACCTTTGCTTGTTTTATTATTACTTATTATATATTATACTATATTATATACTATTTTAATTTTATATTTATTACTTATTATATATTATACTATATTATATACTATTTTAATTTTATATATTATACTATATTTATACTATATTATATTATACACTATATTATTATACTATATTATGCTATATGTACTATATTATATATTATACTATATTCGATGGTGCTGCGCCAAAAGGGCCAATCTGCATTTTATATTTGAATTCTAAAACTTGAAAAGCTATAATGAAAAATTGATATTGAATGCCTTATATTTTTATTCATTTAAAATATGCTTGGATACCTAATTAATAAGTCAAATTAACCAAATTTATTTTATTAATTATAAATAAAAAAAACAAACGTGATATTAGTTGCAGATTGGCCCTTGTGGATTTTTTCAGATTGGCCCTTTTGGCGCAACACCATCGATATTATATTTCTTGTTAGTTTGCATGATATTATACTATATTTAGACTATATTATTATATACTATATTATATTTCTTGTTAGTATGCGTGATATTATACTACATTCTTCAAGTTGTTTTAAAAGGTAGTAGGTAACTATGTCTGAGCCTTCGGCGTCGGCTCGTATTCTTAAATTGCAAGACGGTGAAACTATGAAGTTTCTAAAGTTGTATTCCAGTAAGTCAGTTTTAAATTATTCGAGCTGTTCAAATTATAAAAATAGAGATTTTAGAGAAGCTCGTTCATGGTTGGCTCCCTGAGGTAAACTGAGAAGCGTGAGCACTACCCTGTGTGAACTCTCCACTGTTCTCCGCTAGTTTCACTCTTCTTCCCCCTCCAGGCGTGGGTCACAAGAGTCTTTACTCTAGCGTGGCACTGTAGAGTCTTCACTCCCCGTGGGAACCCGGCTTAATATCCATTATACATAGAGGAAAAAGAATAACTAAAAAGTGTACCTTTTGACACTGCGTATAGATTTGAAGGCTTGGTCGACATCGTTCACCAGCAGACTTATACTGAAATTGATAACTGCATTCTTAGTTTGTTCATCACACTCCTCTAAGCCTTCAAACTCCTTCATTACAATCTTTCTTATGGCTACTCTCTGTAAGCATACAAACCACAGTCACATTACATAACACAATGGAAAGAAACCATAATCATTTATAGGAAGGATCAGTTTATCTAAGAGGATTTAGCATCTCTCTCATAAGAATACAGAGTAGTCATGTGCGATAAGGCCTTGTCACTTCAATATCAAGGTCATGGGTCACCCTGAGCATAAGTACTTTGATTTATATTGCTATACCACACAATACGACCAGTGCCTTAGTGCCATAGTGGTTCTAAGAGCTGGTGCAACGTAGTGTGGTACTTCTTTTTTAGCATACTAAATTTTGCATACGTTTTACTGCTTTTTATCCAACAATAATTTTGAATTAATATCACCAAGAGATTGACAAAAGCCAGGTGGTTAACTAACTCATACTCATAGTGGCCTAAAACCAAAATCCTAACACTGATATATTGGGTTTCAAATTCCAGAGGGCAAGGCCATACTGCATAGCACAGTGCATGGTGGTAAAGGGTGGTGAGTTGGTCATAGAGAATGGGTGTTTCTAGTGTATCCACAAAGGATTGACCCTCTAGCCTCATAAAGAGTGACTATTCTGCGGCTAAAAAGCCTTGCTGCATGAAGGTTGGAGGGACTAATGAACTCAACTTATAATTTTGCTACCTGCAAGATGATCTTCTTAGCAGGGAGGAGGTATAGTGGGGTTCATGTATAGCTTAGGTTCCAAATTGCCTCAGCAGCCACCAGGGGTGCCACACTCTACTTTTTGCCCCCTGCAGTGCAGCCTTAGCTAGAGAGATAATAACGTTAAGTAGATTTGTTAAGTTAACGATCCCTCTGTAATTTACCTATCATAAGGAAACAAACAAACAAAAAACAAAAAAACAAAAAAAAAAACAAAAAAAAAAACAAAAAAAAAACCATAATATGTTACCGTTTTGTGAGAAGGCTTTTCTAAGATGATAAAGTAAGGAGTGTCAAACTGAAGAAATGAAATAAAGTTTTCATCCATGGGTAATGCTTCATGAAACAATAAACCGTGACTTGATGTCACTATGAAAGATGCTAATATCTAAAACCAAACATAATTCTAAATCATAACAATAATTGCAACTTCTAAAACTAACAACAAATATAAATCCAAGTATTCAATATAGGTCTTCCCATAGAATCTCAATAGAACCTATCTAAAATTGGTTTGTTTTAAAAGAGAATAATGCATGATAAATACTTTATTAACTGCTAAAAAATGAAAGTAATAAATGTTTGGAATCATAATAATCTCTTTGAGACAAATTTCTCTGAACTCACTAGATGAGTCCCGATTATCTAAAGCAGACTTACAGTGTTGGAGGCATCCCAGAGAGGAGAATAGTTGGAGAGTCTACGTTTAGTTTTACTAAGAGGTGTAGGTCTCTTGGCCGTAGCAACGAGGAATCTCGGCTCAATCAGATCCCAGCGTAAGTCCATTATAAACCTCACATCATTATCACTAAATCAATCAAAATTTATAATGTAAGGTAAGAAAAATTCAAAATTTATCTTACACAATAATATCTTCAAAGAAGTAGGTGTGACTAGATTAATTTGTAAAGTAAAATATTCATACATGCAGCACTATGTATCTTAATTAAGAAAATTTAAATAATACCTATAGCCTAATCGCCGTTAATACCTAGAAATGCCATCACCATACATACATACCTACAATTGCCATACATGTCTAGAAATTCGAATCCTTGAAATAAAAGAAGATAAAAATACAGATGCATAATTTAAAAACACCAAACATCAAAAGATGATTTTTCTGAACGTGTATGCAAAATTTCATCAAAATCAATCCAGTAGTTTAGGCTCCACGTCTGCACAGAAGACAGACAGACATTTTTTAACATCACTTTTTTGGACTCAAGGGACCTCAAAAAGTGTGAATCCATCAAAATCTCAAAATCAAATTTTCATGTCATCACAATACTTTCTCTTTATATGAGAAAGTAAAAATGTTATTAATTTAGTAGTGCTTAAAGGCTTTTACCTAAATTTAGTAGCAACAAACAATAAAACATTAATTAATTTGGACAAATTGTAACCCAGATAGAGTGAGCAGGACAAAAATGAATTAAGGAAAATGTTGAAAATCTATGAATATTAAAAAAAAAAAATAAAGAAAAAGCGAATTTTGTAGGCAAATGCATTAAAAATTAAATACCCCCCCCCCCCCCCCCTGAAGATGCCCTGAAAATCCTAACACTGGTTGTGAAAAGTCAGGACTTCAACCCAGGAGGGGGGGAGTCAATACTAGAGCACCTAGAACTTCATAAAGAGATCAATCGTGGGAGCTTACTAAATTATATTGATTACTATGGTTGATGGATATTAAGGTGATGCACCTTAATATCCATCACCATAGTAACAAGTAATCGTAGAAAGGTGTTTTCAACGTGATTTAAATTATATTGATTAAACAATATGAGTGAACTTACACTTCACTGGTGAAAGCATAAACAAGCATGGTATCAACGTCAATATTCCACACAAAGAGACAGGGAACAGGGCTGAGACTTGAGTCTGCTACGGTGAGAGCAACCTTAGTAGCATTGCAGTTAGCCACGGCCAGCATCACTTCACCAAAATCATCAATAGAGTCGACCAAATCCTTCATCTTACTCACAGGTTTCACTTCCCTGTAACGATTAAACCAAACAACATAGGATAATTTCATAATCATAGGAATCTCATGGAACATGTCTGACTTTTGGAAACTACAACATAGCATGTTCACTTTGTAGTGAACAAGCTATTTTGTATAACTAGAAGTTGTCAAATTGAGTTAATAAAGGTAACATAAACTACAGACATATAACTATACTCTTTTTACAATTAGAATTAACTTTTGACACTCAGACTGGCTAACCTATATGAGGAAAAAAATAAATCCACTAGGGGTGTGGGATGGATGGGCCAGTGACATTTTTATTTGCCTAGTTGGCCCGACATTCTTAAATTCAAAATCCAGTGAATTTCCTCCACATTTTTTTTACTGTCCCGCGCCGTCAAAAGTTAATACAAATTGTAAAAAGAGTGTAATCACACTTTTTTTTTTTTTTTTTTTTCCTCCGCGTCGACTGCCAGGGCCATTGGCGGGTATACTAAAATTGTCTTTAAATTTTATTGTATATGTTCACTCTTTCAAGAAACTCTTTTATCTTTTTCTTTCCAGCTTTCTTTTGAATGTAATCACACTTAAAAGTCAACAGGTAGCTATAGTATACAAATTGGACATTATTACATTTAAGTTTAATTTCTAACAATGTCCATCAACCAACACTTAAGAGCATCGATACTAACAGACCACATCCAAATAAGTATACCAAAAATAGATTTACTTTTAAAAAAAATTTTAAATGGAATTACCTCTTTGAAATGTCCCATACTTGAAGCATACCGTTAATATTGGATACAGTAAGGTAGGGACCAGTTAAACTCAAAGTAATGGCCTGACCATCAGTGTTAATGGTCTGCTTTACGGATCCTTGAAGACTTAGAATTTCAACTTTACCGTGAAGTGTCAACACTGCAAGACTTTGTTCCCAGATACCTGCTGTACCACATTCGTAACTAAACGATCCTAAACAGAGATATTAAATAACTGTTTAGATAAGTGCATTAATCAAAATAAGCTTACACTTATGTATGAAAATTTAAATGTGCTACACTGTAATAAATATTTTCTTCTTCCCCTACCATCTTCCTCTTTCACTTCTCAAACATAATCTTACATCCATTTTAACCTTTCCATATAAATAATGAGCACATGTATTACAGATATATGATCTCATATATTATGAGATATATAAAAACAAAATGAAGGGACTGTTAATATGTATTTTACAGAAGATCTCAGTAGCCCGAGCTCCGATAATCCAAGTCAAACGGAAGTTTATGGAAACAAGGAGGGGAAGTGGCTTCTCTGAATTAAACACAATTAGGACAGGACAATGTTAGTACTAGTAAAGATGGATCCCTATGATTTCATGGATCTCTGAGCTGTGTTTAATGTGTTTAGAAGCCTACTAATTTATTTCTTCTTCTTCAGTTCTAAGTCAGATCTTAAACCCAAAGCATCGTGTAACGTTTCTATTATGAGTGAACGAAAACATACCGAACTTCCATTAGTTGTGAAAATAGATGTGTTATTGCCAGGGGCATTAGGCTCCCCCCCCCCCCCCCCCACAAGAACTTTTTGGGGGCCCCTCGCCAAACAAAATCGATGAGCAAAAAAAAACCTCTTGCATTTAGAACTGGGAGCCCCCTGACAGCGGGCCCATAGTTTCGCCACTGGTTTATTGCATATAGATAAAGATGTGTCACTGAAAACAGGAGATAAGTGTATAATAGGGTGATTGGAAACAAAATAAGATAAAATTATTATCACATATATTGTTTTTGACGGATTTCTTAGGTGTTGATTGAATAAATACTCAAAGCTTGTTAGTTAAAGGAAAAAATAAATGAAAACTAACAAGTTTTGAGTATTTATTCAATCAACACCTAAGAAATCCGTCAAAAACAATATATGTGATACGAAGTAAAGAAGGTGTTAATTTTTAATAACGTCATTTGAAGATAAAATTATTTTAAAGCCTAATGAAAATAAAATATGAATGTAACAGTCCAGGAGATAGCATGTAAAAAAGTGTCTGGCAAACATCAAGCTAGAATTTTGTATACAAGTTAATCTTTTGGTGCCTTTTAAAATTATGTGGTTGGCCAAGTTCGTCTGTGGGACATAGCTTGGCAATAGGCATATGAAAAAAAATCAGGTTGAGAGCGCCACTTATTTGGTAACCAAATTATTAGGTAACCGCTTTGATTTGGAGTAATATTTGAATAACTAACCTATCAAGTGACAAACTAACATCAACTTGATTTTTTGTCTACTAACTAATTTGGTACTCAGGATCATGAAAATCACATTGTCCACCAAAATGGGCAAGACATGGCCGCTCTCCATTGGTTTTTTTTTTTTTTTTTTTTTTTTTTTTTTCAAATGCCTATTGCCAAGCTATGTCCCGCAAAGGAACTTAGTCGACCACATATTCTTAAAAGGCACCAAAAGATTATCTAATAAACAAATTTAAACTCTATCTCCTGGACATAAATAGTTAAAAAATAGAATTAATACACATTTTACATAAATTTTCAATAATCCAAGTTACTGCCTATATCATCCAACTCAAATTAATTATCGATAAACAACTGTATATTGAACATATTAAAAAAGTAATTCTGAGCATGTACCAATGACGTTAACAGCTGTAATAGGAAGTACTTGGTAAACAGCTACAGTCTTGCCACTCCAAACAGCAGCTTTGTCCTGACAGAGTGTGATACCGCTGACTTGAAGATCTGTGTTTAGATCGGAACTTTCATCACCACTATGCAGTACCATCAGAGATGAGGACACTTGAATTATCGAAACCTGAAACAATAAATATAAGGGAGTAAGTAAGTACTTATATCACTTCATAATTGGCACTCTTTTAAAATTTTCATAACAATCACGGTTATTGAGTTTTTAAAAGGAACATCATTAATCAGTGTTGGTTAGGGTTACAGAGCTTAAAAGCTTGCTTATTTCAATAGGTTGTCTGGATGTATGGGAGGCTCAGAGCCCTAAAACCCTAGTAATAATAATAATAATAATAATAATAATAATAATAATAATAATAATAATAATAATAATAATTTGGCTTTATTTAAATAATATAAAATACAATAGAAAACATTTTTCTTTGAGCCTACTCCAGGGTAGGTCTATCTACCGTTAGAAGGAGGTTTCTTTTTCTTATTTTACATAAGTAATAGATCCTAATTTAAATAAAAATTGATCTGTGTTTTTTATTTTGTTTATTTATAATTATTTAGTAGAGATTTATAAACACACATATATATATTTTTTATGCTTTTGTGGTAGAGGCAACAAGATTTGTTATTTTTATTTTCTTAATGTCTGAGTATGCAATCTAAGATTCCTAGATTCTCAATCCAAGAATTTCAGATTACAGACTCCCCTACATAACACCAACACCTCCATACATACTTATTAAATAACCATGCAAATACTTTGGCAGGGGCAAGATCTTGAAAAAGGACAGGCTAAAACAAAGATAGAGAAGTAAAAAGGTATAGGGGTTGGAAGGGGAGGTAGTCCTTACAATAAAATACTTATAATATTTAGTTGATAGTTAAATAAAACACGCACTGATGTAATAAATTCGTTAATATGAATCAAGACAAGACTAGACTCATATCTGTCATTTAAGAGTAAACAAAGCTAAAACTCTAGCACACTAGCGCGACCTAGTAGAGGTGGCCCGAACTAATAGATAATTAATCCCATAAATTGGTGGAGCTTTCAAGGGGTGAGCAGGGTCACTACCGGATTAAGTATTATATTGACTGATAAGGAATTATCTATAATTAAGAGCTCTTCTTATATACTTAATGAGTGCATTGCCGTCCGTCTCATTTAACAGACTTACATACTCTTGTATGTTTAGTTCTGATTTTCCTAAGTGAGTTAGTCTAAATTCTTTAAGGACAGGGCAAATTCCCTAGTAGTAAAACCCTAGTATCTAGGAGAAAAGAATTATTTGAAAAATTTCAAAACCATTCAATATCTATAGATGTGGAAAAAGTTTGTAACTCATCTTTCAATAAATATAATAGAAATATTAGTAGCCTTGGCCCAGCTGGGATCTATATATCTCAATACCAGAGTCAAATCAAGCTTGCTTGTAACGCCTCCCTATTAAGATTAGCTTCCAAAAAATTTACTAGAATATTTATTGATAGATTTAGGACTAGTTTCAATTCATCTGAATATTGCCCGGTTTGTCATGGACTTGAATCTGATAGTTTAGAACACTTCCTTTTAATATGTCCAGCCTATCTACATGTAAGAGACAAATTTTTGTCACAATATTTACTTTACTCTAAGTCTCAACACATAGAAAGTATAGTATCCTTATCATAGACTCTGAGATAAAACTATCAAATCTTTATAATTACACTCTTAGTTCAGTCAAAATTAGACTCTTTTAATTGAATTAATCATATTAGATTAATTGAGATTGGTTTTGAATCAATCAATAATCATAATACATCACTTTTACTTAATTTTTTTTTTTTATGTATAAGATTTATTTTTTTTTTTTTTTATGTAAGAACATATCATTTTCATTCACTTATATATTGTTTATTTTATTTTTCTTTATATTTTTATTTTGTTTAATTTTTTGTTTGTTTTTACTTTCCAGTAAAATCCAAAATGTAGACTAATATTGTTTGTGATTAAAATTATGTATTTTAACTAACATTATGTATTTTCAGCCAACACACTCCTTGCTAAAAATGTTTTGTAATTTAAACTGCGGATACTGATTACTGATACACTTGATACACTTTGATATGAAAGGAAAAAACTGCGAATATATTTTTAACAATTATAAATAATAATGTCACGCGCTGTCGACATCAAAAAAAGAATAATAAAAAATGCAAAGTTTATTATTTTATCAAAACCAATAAAGTTTATTTATTTATTATTTATTTGCTAAGTTTCAGCTCGATTGAATGGCTGAAAGATGGTTAACTTTTTTACAATTCATAGAATTGCACTCTACTCAAGTAAAAAACAATCGGTTCGAGACAACACAGACAAACTTTCTCACATGCGAATTCATAATTACTTACGCTCAGTGTTTTCCATTTATTAGTTTTTGAGTTTACGTAGATCGATCTTAATAAAACTTTGATAGAAAGGTTATAACAAACACCATGCATATGCCTCAAATAATATCTATATAAATAATATAGTTTTGCTACACCACAAATGGTTTATGAGGCTGGAATGTTTAACACATATTTCAAACCGCTTGCTCTTGAATGAAATTTATGAAGAATTTATTAAAAAGAGAAAATGGTGGTTGACCTGGTCAGAATAACAAGCAGATAGGTTGTGCTCTCTCAATACATAGGCTGAACTGTTTGTAATGATAGCCAGAAGATTCGGGCCCCAGCTTGCTTGCTTTATAACCTGTTTCAAACGACTGCAAGCAACCTGAGACCAACTACCATCGTATGATTTCCTCCAGAACATAACACTTCCTGTGTTTGTACACCCGACCAATAGTCCTGAAACATAACGATTATAAGGCTTTATATTCTCAATATTGTCACACGTTAATTAAAAAATAAATGGCTGATTCACAACCTTTGCCCTCACTGCACCAGAAGACATGGTGAGCATAGCCTTTACATGATCCAGGTGCTCACAGATCATGGATCCTTTCAGGAGTATTTACAGTATCATGGCAAACTGTAGAACCTATAGAGTCAAACAGGTGCAAATCCCTCACTGCTAGCAACGTAGGTGTCTTTGGAATATTTTCTCCTCCACCAAAGACAAAAAAAAATTAACAAAAACCAACAGATAGTAACTGTTTAAATGGCACTAGTCATGTCTATTATTTAAGAGTAATCCACTACATTCTAAAATTCATCATAGAGAACTATAAACAGATTGCCTTAAGCCTAGTCCACAGCAGTATACACGTTGCAAGACATTTCTATAGACAGTCTCATAGACCGTCTATAGAAATGTCCCGCAAAGTGTCTATAGACATCTGCTGAGACCGTCTATGGTCTGGGTCTAGCTTCCACACTTGTAGACACGTTGTGCAACATGCCTAACGTTGCACCATGTCTACCATTTAGAATGGAAAACCATAGACATGCGATTTTGGTCTAGCAACGAGACCGTAGACGCCTTTTGTCTAGCCGATGTCTATAGACAAATCGCTAGACATTGTCTCTGAGACCAAAATTGCGCAACATGTCTACTAGTGTGGACAAGGCTTTAGAGTTGTTTCCACTCATTCGCCAATAGGTCATTATATTTCAACAAAACCATCAATAGTAGGAGGATGAAGAGGAAAGAAAACAGGTAAAGACAAACATATGCAATAAGCGTACACTTATCAAGGACAATCTTATGCAACTATACACTAATAGGATATATTATGTAAATAAATTTGATATTATCAGTAAGATAAAAATTAACACCGTTTCACAAATAAAACTCTAAACCCAACATTTTGTTTCTAAATCATCTGTGTAAGATGGACAATTTGGTGTTTCTTTTGTTGTTCACTTTTGATAGGTTTGAGGTTATAAAAGGCAGCATTAAACCTATTTGATTATTTTAATTTTTCTGAATGGTTTTATTTTGTCGCTTTGATATCAAGAAATTAAAGAAATGTGGTTATTATTTTAACGAATCGTAAACAACTCAGGAGATGTAATAGTACATTACGCGTCGAGTGAGGAAAGTAGCATTTTGCATGCGAGTGTGGAGTTTGCACCCGAGCGACAGCGAGGGTAGTAAAACCACACGAGCAATGCAAAATGCCGTTTTCGCACGAGTTAACTCACTTTAATAAAACAACAGCAAATTAGTTTTGTTAAATGTAAACAAACTCGCTAATCGTGCTTAAAGTTGAAGAATTCCTCTTCTTTACCGCCCTAGCATGGTAAAGAAGAGGAATTCTTCAGAACTATGAGACGCCCATGCACAATGAATACAAGTACGTAAAGAATCACTTTCTACGCATCTAAACAGAGATACAATGTTCATATTTTGTATCAATCGTAGATAAAATTTATTATGTTGTTTATTTATTTCTGTGAGTTATTGCTGTCCAATAACTAACAACTTGTGAAGGATCATGTGAAATTTAAGATTATCATTAAGTTAATAATCATCTTGTAATATTACCTTTGTGGTGAGAGAAGATGAGGGATGAAATGGTTGACTTAGGTTTGAGTGAATCCTCACTTTCGTACATCCTTATAGAGAAAGAATCACCAGTCGAAGGCTGCCAGAACCTCACAGTGAGATCTCCTACAGCGCTGGCTACAAGGTTTACACCAGCCCAGCATACAGGACCCTTCGGCTCACTACCGCTCACTTTAACCTTATACACAAAAACATTAATAATATAATTATTTATGATGTAAATGAGAGAAGGCATGGCCGTGTGGATTAAATTGTTTACCACATCTGCTCGGCCATCAATGAATTAAGGGAGGCACGAGGTTATGGGTTTGATCCCTCGCTGTGGTGCTTTAACTTATATAGTCCACTAATGATCACACCACTCTCCCTTCGGTGGTAAAATGTACAGAGGTATAATGTGTGAAATGGCTGAAACTCTACCCATGGCTGAACCTCTAACAAAATGGGCTTAAATAACGCCTAATTGTTAGGTTCAAACAAGTGGTTCATCCAACTCGTCTAGTACTAGTACTAGCGCCTTACTACTACTATGTTATTTAAGTTTTTTTTGTTCTATTCAACAGTATAATAATAGAATTAAGTTTATCAAAGCACTTTAAAAGATAAAAGAGAATATAACACCCTAGTATCTGGTGATAACAACAATAGAAAATCCTCACACACCTGAAGACTCATCAGATCAGCTGATGTTATTGTATGATATCCAGTAAATACCATCTCAATAGTTGGTCAGTTAATCCAAAGACCTAGGATATTTTTAATATACAGTATAATCTCGATTATCCGAACTAATGTTTTTTGGGGTGGTTCGGATAATCAAAAATGCGGATAATCAAAATTCATTTAAAAATGAATAAAAATAAAAATAAAAGGGAAGATGTATAAATAATCAACCACGTTTATGCAAATATGTTTGTTTTATTTATCTAGTAGATAGTGGAAAGAAGAAAAAAAAAAGAAGTTGTATCATCTAAGTTTAATTTGGCATAAAGAAAGTTGTAATAATCATCTGCTTACTTTTATTTACTTAATTTTTCACCATGAATCTCGATTAGCCGAATCCCATGTTGTAATTTGAATTTTTTCAGCCACCCAGAACTGGTGATGAATGAAGAGTCACCACCAAGCTTCATGTTTAATTCCACTGCTTTTTCACACAATATGGGTCCAGGTATGGTCCGTTTTAGCAAAAACCGAAAGAATGCAGCATCTTTCAACAACTCGGATATCGGTTTTTTCGTAGTTTTACAAACTATGTAGTAAAGATTAAGTGCATACGTACTGACTGAGTAAGATTTATTTTTTTATTCGCAAAAGTGTTGATTTACCAACACCAACATTGATAGCTAATGCCTGACCTGTTTCACCTTTCTTCCTCACAATAATTTCCATTTTTTGTCGAAAAATGCTCCAAATGATTCCACAAATTATTAGCGTTGGGAACCAATCGATTGAAAACAGTCGACTAAAGGGTTGTTTTAAAATATTCATTCATTCGGTCGTGTATATCTAGTTTTCATTCGACTGATATCAGTCATTAGTATGGAGTTGTATTAGTTTTAATTCGGACGTGTATATGTGGACGTGTGTATAACGAGATAACAAATGTCATGCGCCTTCTCACCCCTCCTCCGCTCAGAGCCCTTTACCGTCGTTCCTTTCCCCTACCCAAAACCAAAAAACATCCGAATGAAAAATTCGACTGGATTCAGTCTCAGTCTATATTTTTTCATTCGAATGAAAACAATGTCGTAGCAGGCTGTAGTTTGGGACGAGATAACGAGTGTCAAGCGCCTTCTCACTCTCACCCCCCTCCCCCCCCCCCCCCCCCTCAGCTCTGAGGCCTTTACGGCCTCCACCGTACTACTCCTATATAAAAAAAAAAACCATTCGATTGAAACATTCGACTTGCGGGTTCAGTCTCGGTCTATATCTTTATTCGTATATCCTATACCCGCTATGAGACTGTTTTCAGTCGATTGAATTCAATCGACTGTTTTTCCCCGAATCGACTTATTCATTCGGTTGTTTTTTCTAGTCAGTTGTCCCAACGCTACAAATTACATAGACAAACAAACTTAGTTCTTAGTAAACAAATGTTAATGTGTGCCCCCCGTCAGTGAATTCATCGAAATCTGGTATCCCTTTATGTGGCTAACACAGCTCATTCTAGGAATTAAATATGCAGTGGCTTTTGATTTTTTTTTTTTTTTTTTTTTTTTTTTCCTGAAGGCAGTTCGGATAATTGAACATTCGGATAACTGACGTTCGGATAATCGACGCTCTACTGTAATTGGAACCAGAGGTAGGTTAGATAATTGAAAAATTCAGATAATTGAGGTTCGCCTCACCGGTGGCGAGTTTGGATTATAGAGAGTTCCGATAACAGAGGTTCGGAAAATCAAGGTTCCACTGTACACAGTATACCAACCTGACTCCAATCCCTTGAGAATAGTTCCTCTAATGGGTTCGAAACGTTGAAATTCACAAAAACTCTGATGTCTCCACTAGAAGATCTAGATTTATTACTTGAAAAGACATGGATACATCAATACTACTAATAAACTAACCTTTGTAATCTCTTGCAAAGTGCCGTCAGACTCTACTGAATAGTAACCCATGTTGAATCCTTCCGACACTACAAGTAGATAATCTTCTTTCTCATGGTACATCAATGTTTGAACCTTGCCAACAGCTTTCAGAACTTCCTTAATAGCACCGCCCTCGCTCAGCAGATACACCGAACCTTTGCACCAAAAAACAAATGAAATTAGCAAATAACATAGTATTTATATTTAAAAAAAAAAAATCATATATTGTCAATGAGATTAAGGCAGGAAAATTAAGATGGGTGGGCCAGTGTAGCAATAAGCTTTGTTAACAAATATCAAATGAAAGTTATTATACTTGAATTAAACTACTATACTTTAATCCAATTTATTATACTGTACAATAATTATCTTTTCAATATTTTCTGTGGTCAATTTCAAGTGATGTTTTGCTAGTATATTTTTTAATTTCGAAAATGATCTTTCCTCGTTGGCAGAAACAATTGGCATATGCTTCAATATAGAGCAGTCTTTAATACTTGCGATACTGCGTCTCCGCCTTGGATTATTTTAAATATATTAACTAATTCGTTCTATCTGGATTTCTATTTAAAGCTGCATCCAGTTATTTTCTGGTTTGCTCTCCTTTTTGGCTTGGCCACTCCATTGCAGCTTTTTGGAGCTCCAGGACAACTTTAGCAGCTGAAGTCAACGAAGTGCCTTGCACCTCCTTTTCTTCTATCATCTGTGGCAACTTAAACAAAATGAGCTTGTATAAAATTTAGCTGCGTCAAAGTTTGAAATTTTCCAGTGCCTGCTTCACTTTTTTAATTGCCATGTTACCTCTTCGTCGAATTCTTTTAATAGAACTTTCACTTTTCTCCATGTTTGGCGTAATAAAGGGCCTCTCTTATCCACGTTCCCCATCTTGTTAGGATAGGCTCTGGAGGAGGGGTCCCTGACAGCATATCCTTGAAGATGGACAGTCGACTTGGAGCTTTTATTAAAATTTGTTTACCCGCTGAAATTAAGTCATTTAAAGCTGGTAAAAAACAGCATGGGCCAAGTAGGTTATATAGACCATTTTTACATTATAGACCAACACTTTTACTACTACTATAACAGCGCTTTAAATATGTATGCAGCTCTGTCAGAGCAGGCCAGTTCGGTTACTTCTATCCTTTGGCATGGTCAAAAAAAAATTTAAAACACAAACAAACAACAAAGTTTAAAATCACCGAACAATTTTGAAGACTATAAGAACACAATAACTGTTAACAACCAGTCAGAGGTGGAATGATATTGGTCAAGTATCTGACTCAGGTTCACCTGAGACTGGAAGGGGAAAGGCACCGTTAGCAAAAAAACCCAAAATATAACACTATGTTTCTAAAGGAGGAGTTAATCCCTAAACCATTCAACATTACTACAAATGTGCCAATGGTTATCCTATAAGTACGCTACTTATGCCTTAGCCTACTTGACTTAGCACTACAACTTAATCCAGATTATTTGCTACACGTGGCTTAAACTTGTTTTCTTACCTCAGAATTTCATTATCATTAAAATATTCCATAATATTCTCAAATGTGCAAAATATGTGAAAATATTCTATGAACCCAGAAATATGCTTTTATATGTCCTTATAACTTTTGAAGGGGGGAGTAGTAGTAGTAGTAGTTACCTAGTACTTCCTACTAGACGGGTAGGACGAACCACTCGTTCGAACCTCGCAATCAGGCCTACAGTGGACCCATTTTACTTCCCCGTGGAGGAGAGTTCCAGCTACTTCACACATCATACATTTGTACATTGTACCGCCGAAGCGAGTATGATGTGGTCATTAGTAAGCTATATGAGCGTGCTTCAAAGTGTGGGGGAAGAGGACCCCTCAGGGGGTCCCCTCGCCCTACTCCGACCTCGAACCATAGATACAGATCACATCTCATGACACGGATCGAACCCACTAGACGACGTGGGGGAAGAGAACCTCTCATGGGGTGCCCTCGCCCTGCTCCGTCCGCGATTCATAGATGCATTCAGTGTATCACGGCCCGGGATCGAACCCACGACCTCGAGTTGCCTCGACTCAGTGATAGCTGCCCGGTGTCTTTGCCACCTCGGCCACCCTGGCTCCCCTTTGAAGGGGGGAAGGCAGAGCCTCCAAAATTAGGCATTTCATTAAAGCTAAGGAAAAAAAAAAAAAAAAAAAAAAAAGAAGAAGCTTTTTATGTCAATTCCTAACCCTAGTAATTAGTAGCCAATAGATTACATATTATAACAAATACAAATTGATGTAACAGTGTGTACAAGTTAAGTGCACTTTTACATTGGGAGTTATACATTTACCAGTATCAGAAGCCAAATAGTATGCCACGTTATCTGTCATCATAGTGGTTCTTCGACCAGCAGTTCTTGGACGCCATGAAGTGAATATATCCCGAATTTGATCCTCTGCAACTAAACATACAATACCAAAGATTATCTTGTATAAGTTTAATTCATTCAATAGATGATAAGATAAATTAAAAACACAAAATGGAAATGAGTTTTTTTTTAAAGGATATTAGATTTGGTTTGTAAAATAAAGTTATACTACAACCCATCAATTAAATATTTCATACTTTTATCTCTTCAATTTTTATACTATATTTTCATCCATCTTAACTCTCTATTCATAGACTTAATTTGTTTTTCAATCTTCAAAGAGGACGATAAACAAAAACAACACATTTAATTTTCCCAGATAATTATTAAATTCAAAATCACAATATTTGTAAAAATTGTGATTTAGTAAAAAAGTGGTTTTATAAAATAAGAAAAACAATAGCTATTTGAGAATATCAATGTCAAATTTATAGAATTAAATAAATGGAACAATAACTTGACCTAATACTATTGGGTTTTGGTCTATTAGTAAATTAATAGAAAGTTATACATTTTATTTGGTTAATAACCAATTTTTCTGTTCTCTTAAATATCAAAAACAACCAGGAGAATACCTGATTTTGGAGTTTTTGGTGCCAAGTCTGAAGTTGCTGGCATAGTTTTACGAATTTCTAAGCAGACAGGGCGACCTGTGTCAATCCTCACCCAAAATAGAGACATTAGCTGACCACGAGCATCCAACCTCCATCCTCCTATTTCTCCGCTCTGCACATATAAAATAGTATTACTTGCTTCATCTACACATTTAGTATTTAACAGTTTAGGAAAATTCTGTCAGGGAAGGTAAGATGAAGCTGTAGACCATGTAGCAACAAGGTATTCGTCCTCCACTCTTCAGAAATCAATTTAAAAATCCATAATTTGTTTTTTTTTTTTTTTTTAAAAAAAGTACATTATTGAGTTCAGTACCTCCAATAAGTGCTCTCCTAAGTAAAAAAAAAATGCTTGCATACAAGTCTGCAAGATAGTGAGACATTTTCATGTAACGCTATTTGGTGTTGTTTTTGGTAACGCTTGTGCAACGCTTTTTGGTGTCGTTTTTTTTAACACTTTTCGAGTTTATGTCAAAGTAAAGACATGAAAATTTCAATAAATTCGAGCATGCAGATTCTTGCGTTTGTAAATTAGGAATTAAATCGAACTTATGTTGTGCACGAAGAAAGAGAGTACTTTTCTTTTCCAGTTTATTAAGAAGTAATCGTTAAGCCTCTTCACCCATATTTTTATAATAAATACAAAACATTATAGTATAACAAAAAAATAATAAAGTAAAAAATAAATTTTATATATGTAAGTTTATTAGGAATAAAATTCTAAGGGGTTATGGCGTTTGTCCGATACAAATCGGAGCAGAACAGAAGTTGTAGTTGAGGGGGGGGGGGGGGGCAGGGGCGCCGCTAGGAGAGAGGAGTTGGGGCATAGAGCCAGTTACTGAGCAAGGTGAAAATGTAGCCCCTAAGATGGTGAGCCCACGGGGGTGAAGGCTGAAGGCTCTCTCTAAAACCCTCTAGACTAGACTATACTATGCGACTAGGAACTACCTCCTGCAACTGCCTACCTTCCTGGTAGCAGTGTAACTATTTTCGACTTTCTTCGGCCCTACCAAGCACAGTAGAGGAAGGCCTTACAGCTGGAGACTGGATTGCACACCTCCTATATCTTTCTAACTCCCTGTTACACACATGTAACGTTTTTGGCTTAGATTTTTAGTAGCGTTTTTCAATTTTATGTAGCTAAGCCAAGACATGAAAATGTTACAAACTCATGCTACAGAGTTAAGTCACAAATAATTAGGTCATTCTTAAAAATCTAGTTATACTCACTGTGTCAATAGTGATAAGGCGGGTACCCTGAAGTGACCATTTGGCCATGATAATAGGAGACTGTCGTGTAGACGGCACCAAGGTGTACTCCATATCAGAATCATTCCACACTCTCATCTCACCGTTCAACCACATGACCACCAGCATCTTCCTACCAGGGTGCCACAGCATGAACGTCACCTGTGAGACTGGGTGTGTGCCGGGGTACACATCTGGTAACTTTTCTCCCTGCATAGAAATAAACAATTATTAATCATTTTTTTAAAACATGACCATTATATATATTTAATGAGAGAGCAACTAATGGTTCTAACAGCTACATCAAGTAACAGTTCAATGATAATTTTGCAAAAATAACATGTGGATACACCAAGAGTACTTTGAGAAATGTTCAAATGGAATTTAGACCAATCTTACACAGACCAAACTCCACATAATGTATGAACCAACGATTGAATTTACCACTGTATGTTCAACAACCTCATAAGTATGTATGATGCATGAGAATTTCTAGTACAAGCTTATTAAAAACTCTGTTTATTATTTATTAAGAATTATTTCAGAGATAGTATCAAGTACAGTACCTTAATACCTATATATAATAGCCTACTACTATACATTTATTATCCACTGCACTAAAAGTCATACAAAATAAAATTAATACTTAATAATAATCCACCAATGGAAATTGCTACAATCTACCAATTGCTGGTACTTAGGAGTTTGAAAGCTTTGAGGATTGCCTAAGTAAAGTAGAACTAATAAATAGGTAAAAATGGAAAACCATAAAAGAAAGAACCAATTACAGTTTTACATTAATTGTTAGGAAAACACTGAGTTATTCTGATTTATTTTCTCCGCATGTTGGATCTTTTGATGTCAAATCTAAAGGGGACAAATACTGTGGAGAATCACTTTTTTTAATATTTTATTTTCAATAGTCATTTTACAATGAAGTACTACATATTAGTTTTGGAATTTACACCTTAAAATGGTAGTCAAATGAGTAGGGAAGAGTGGAAGAGTCTAAGCATATGTCATTATGTTTTGTAAATCTGATAGGTCAGATTGGCCAACCTATGTGAGGGAAAAAATAAATCCACTAGGTGGTTATCTTAAGGTTATCCAATGATATTTTTGTTTGCCAAGTTGGCTCAACCTACTACCCACCAAAATCTCCAGCTTTTATTAGCTCCCCTCTTATTTCTTTTTTTGATTTCCCCGTGCTGACATAATAACAAAGTCTATTGGCATATTATAGTCTCTATGTGTAATTACTAGTGTGGCTGAGCCTGAAAACTTCATATCAATTGATATAAACAGTAATTAATGCGGCAAATAAAATAGATAAAAACTTGTTTTAAGAAGGTAACAGTACACACAACACACAATTTCGATCCAAAAACTGTATTTAATGCGTATTGAAATATCATGGAAATATATTAAATAAGTATTAATTTAAATCAAATTATAATTATTATTAGCTACGGGAAACAAACAGTGAAAAATACACTCCAGCGCCGGGGATCCCGGCGCTGGAGTGTATTTTTCACTGTCTGTTTCCCGTAGTTAATAATAATTATAATTTGATTTAAATTAAAATTTAACTTTCCGTAGTATGAAAACTACCAATAACGTAAAAATTGAATTATTAAATAAGTATAAAATTCTTACCCAATGTACAAGAGTTTTTAAAAATGTTTTATAAATGCCTTAACCATGTAGAATGTTTATGATATCAATGGTATAAAGCTATGTGATTCTTGTAATAGATGATGTAAGAAACTTGATTTATCTGTTTAAAGATTCCTGTAATAAACAGTTTTGTTATTTTATCCCCAATATCTACAGCCTAGGTAAATCTATACGTGTCTCAAATCATTTAATAGGTATTGCTTAAATGCCAGCTTGTAAATCGTATAAAAATAGAATAAATATAGCAAGTAGATAAATTAGAATGTAAATTAACTCACGATTACAGTTTAAATACTAATAAAAAAATGAAATACCAGTTCGTCGCAGATATAAACAGCTCCTCCTCTATCAGAGTTATACGAAGCTACCGCCAATAACGCATGTTGACGATGCCAATCTAAATACGTATACACAGAATTCACTTCTCCCACATTCACTCTATAATCAAAATATAACGTCATTATGTTCCTTTCTTTTTAAAAAACTGATAAATTAATGGTAAAGCCGACTAGAAATACGCGTTTTTAAGCTGAGGCATGGTTTGTTTTTGTTTTGAAAAAGCGCGTCATGACAACAGCCAAACTTAAGTTCAGCGTACAGCCCTATAGAGATGATTAGTAATGACGTCACAAGATGGCGTAAGCTTTCGATAATTTATTCGATTCGGTTTGTTGTGTTCCTTTTCCTTATCATTTGTTATCAATCCCATGTAAAATGAATGGGAGAATTTTCTTAACTTTTTAAATAATTAATTATTAAATTATTATTAATTTATAAGACTTTTCAACCTTTGAACGTTATTATACTAAGTCTATTTTAACAATGTAAGATAAGAAAACATTAAAAATTGCCTTTCTAGTGGTTTAAAATAAGTATTATTGTGAGTGTGTTTTATGTATTGATACCGTTCGGGTCCGTTCTTATTTATTGTTTATTTTTTAAATAGTTTTTCTATTTTAGTTTGTATATTTTGTCTTCCACCTCCTCGCGCGTTATGAAAATTTCATCTATACTTAATTTTTTTCGGAGGACAAAGCTATTCTTTGTAAAAGTATGTCAGAGTAATTAAGTAATATTAAATTAATGTATTAAATTAGTTTTTAATCAAAATTTTAAACAAGTATACATGCGACGCACTCATATCTTAAATTATCATACTCGTTATTATAAATAAACAAATAAATAAATAAATAAAACAGTCTGGTCTTTGTCTCGTCATCAACGTCTTTTTCCTAGGCTGATCACTGATCTATTTTACAGTAGATATTATGTTCCAACATCAGAGAAATATAATGCACATTGTAAGTAACCAGGAACAAAATATTACTAGCAAATAATCTTTTATTACCTGGCAGATTAAGTATCACTATCTTTTTACAAGTCCTGTACCCTGAGTATACTTCATTGAGTTTTAAAACTTGGGGAAAATTTATTTTCGGACACACAATATGAACACGAACACACCCTGTGAATTTTTATGGCAACAGGAAATACAAAAAATCAAGTATAAAGATTAATAACTCAAATAGCTTTTTCGATGATATGACCCTTCACACAAATACTCATTTTAAATAACCGAAACGAAAGTTTTTAATGTTTTCTTTGTTACACTCGTTAAAAAAGACTTGGTACAACAATGTTCAAAGGGTGAAAACTCTTATAAATCAATAATAATTTAATAATTAATTATTTAAAAAGTTGAGAAAATTCTCCCATTCATTTTACATGGGTTTGATAAGAGGTGATAAGAAAAAGGAACATAACAAACACTGAGTTAAATTTTCGAAAGCTTTCGTGACGTCACACTAATATGGTTCAGCGCTTTCGTTTTCGTTAAATCCTCACAGCTGTTTTAATAAAAAACAGAAAAACATGTATGATTAAATAAAGAACACCGCTATAATTTTAGATTTTATTTTGGTAGTTCATGTCAAAATTAAATATTATATCTTTATTAAGATTGTTTAATTTAATTTAATATTATATTTTTTAAATCAAAGAAATCTTAATTTGTTATGTTAATGGATGTCTTAAGGTGTAGAAATTATTTTTTCTATCGTGAGACGTTTCGACCCTTTATAGGGTCATCTTCTGTCACAGTTCTTTATTACTAAAATCTGTATCAAAATAAAAATAATTAAATAGAAAGGTGTTAATCTCAACGTTTTATAGCAAAGAAATCTTAAATTTCTTTAAAAAATGCTAACTTGTTTTAAAGGGTGATTTTTTGAGGTTACCATAAAAACCATGGGCGCCCATATGCATTTTTGTAGAGGGGGGGGGGGGGCAACGCCTCCGGGGAGGGCTAGTTTATTTGGCCTCCTCTGTTTTTTAAGTTTTAAAGTTTGGAGATTTTAGGCTATGAAAAATGTGTTTTGAGGCCCTAAAAATCGAACTTCCAGTTCAGTATGGTAGGTTAAAATTGAGCAAGAACGGATACAGCTATAGTTTTCTTATATATTGCTGATAATGAATCATAAAGTTTCAAATGTTGAAAGAAAAAGATTTATTATTTTTTTTATAGTAGTCCAGTTATTTTAGTCATAAATATGGCTTCTGTTCCTAGCTAAAAAAGCGGAGGTAAGACTCCGTTATATGAGTCTTACCAAAGCGGGTATTCAATTTTTTTTTTTTTTTTTTTTTTTTTTATTGCTTCATTTTGACATTCTGAAAAACATATTGAAAAACGGCAACGAGATTGTGGTCGCGTTAATAGATATTCAAGGGCAAAAGTCAAGAAATTCGGTTTTTTGCAAAACCTAATATTACGGCTCCGACACCGATCAATGTGGTTTTCAAAATTATTAAAGATAAAAAAATGTCCCACAAAAAAAAATGTCTCATTCATTCTTTTACATACAATGGACGGTTTATGGAATATAGGGCGAAGAATATCTATGAATATTTAGTATCCGTCGCCGCACCACTTTTTACGTATTTTTACGAATATCTCGCTTGCTCTGGCTCGGAGACCAATTGAGGATCAAATCAAAATTGAAGAATATAAAATTTCACACAAGAAACGTTGTGTTCATTTTTTACGTACATCGAACCGTTACGATATCAAAGTATCGTCCATTGTACGTAAAGAATGAATAAGACAATTTTTGTGGGAAATTTTGTTAAATTTAATTTTGATAACCACATTGATTGGTGTCGGAGCCAAAGTAAGCGTGGTATTTGCATACAACCGAATTTGTGGACCTTGAATATCTATTAACGCGACCACGATCTCGTTGCCGATATTCAATTATGTTTTTCAGAAAGTCAAAATGAAGCGTCAAAAAAAAATGAAGCTCTAATTCTTTTGGAACAGAAAACTTAAATGACAGGACTATAATAGGACGAATTGACAATTTGAATCTAATTTATATCGGTGTAAACAGTGCCGGATTTTTATTTTATTTTTTTATAGGGCAGCGACCTTAGGGGGGCCGCAGATTGGCAATACATTGATATGGCTTGCCGCGCTCAGCGCCTTTCGCGCAGTATATTGTAAGGAGTATTTCTTGAATTTAAGTATGAATAAAATATTGCAATAAAAAAACTTATATTTATAAGTTTTTAAAAAAGGTTCTACAAATAAATATAAACAGGTCAAGTGTGTGCTAGTCAGCACACAGCGAGGGTCCGTAGGCAACCCTGCGTATAGTTTAAGTAGTACCCTATTGATGGTGTTTTTTAAAATGCTAAAGAGCTTACTTCGAACTATCCTATGGGTCTGATATTCTCAAAACACATAAACAAACTTCTGATAATGTATTTTTTGCCACTGAAACGGACTACAACCGTATAAATACATCGAAAAGACCATAGTTATAAAAAAAACGTATTTTGTCAATAAAAAATAAAATAATATTTTATTCGAAATTTCCAAAAAGTGGTATCTTTACTTTTGGTCGAAGAATGTTCAGGAATTTTTTCAGATTTTTTGCACTTCACATTAGCGAGATAGAAGGGGGGGACACGTTTCACACCCACTTCAAACTTGCCTACGCTCGCCCTATCAATGTTATAAGCAAAGAATTATATATTTCTGTAATCAGCTCGACGTACCCTTTCATATGATACCCCTCACGGTGTAAAATATAAGGGTCCTTGGTTTTGCCTACGGACCCTAAAAACTCAATAGCAAGTGTGAGTTTTATCGGCCTATTTAATAAAACCTAACCACATATTATATAGTACGTATAACCAAATTACAAAATAAATTAAGAGCAAACAAAAATCCAATTTATTATACCTTTTTGGCATTAGTTAAGTTGAGTTAGGCCTACGAGTATTAACTTATTGGTTTTGAAAAAAAAAAATCAAAGTAAACCCAATTATAGAACTTGTACAGTTCATAAAAACTAGGATAAAAAAACAATGGGGGGGGGGGGGGAGGCCACTAGTAAAATTTGGCCAAGGGCCTCATAAGTCCTAAATCCGGCACTGGGTGTAAAACACGTTAACTACATTTTTATTTCTCCATTTTTTGCTTCCGAGCTTACCGAAGGTAACGAAAGCTATGCGCGATCGTTTCGAAGAACGAAAATATTTTAGGGTCTCCGATTTCAAAAATTCCTAGACAGAAATCCGTTTCGACAATCAGGGAACATTTTTGGTTGCGTGTCTGTCTGTCGGTCTGTCGTTCGATTTTTGCGAATGCGAACCAACATATCTTAAAACTACAAGTCCGATTTTAATGAAATTTGGATGGTAGATCATAATTAGCCCATTGTAGGCAATAATGGCTTGTAAAAAAAAATCATAAAATCAATACAGTACGTGGATAGGATGCGAGGAAGCTATGTACCACACTAACTGGCAGTCTATTTTTGTACAACTCACCACCTGTAACGTCGTTAACTTATTTGATATTCAAGGGAACAGGAGTGAAGAATAGTTACTACGATTGTTTCAATTCAGGTACCTACTGAAATTTATTCTATGCTGTTATTCATAAGTAAAACACCTAATGCATACATAATAAAATAAATCAATAAACACTACGATAACTAAAAAATATATTTTTAATATATATTTATTTTGTATACAACACTTATCAAATCTATTCAGCTACATTATAATAATAATACTGTTATCTTTATCTTGAAGCCAGAAGATGGGGTGTCACTTCCTTTCTCTTCTTAAGTCACTCTTATTGTAATAATTGATTTGATTTATAAATGATATGCTTAACATTTTAACAACTATAATAATAATAATATACGAAATAGTACATTACGCGTCGAGTGCGGAAAGTAGCATTTTGCATGCGAGTGTCGAGTTTGCACCCGAGCGATAGCGAGGGTAGTAAAACCACACGAGCAATGCAAAATGCCGTTTTCGCACGAGTTGCGTACCGTACTTTATCTACGATTGTTAGATTTTAATAATAAATACAGAAAAAATGAATAAACTTCCTGTATGTAAGTTCGTATTTCTCTTTTGATAAAGATAACAGAGTAATTCATTAGTTGTATTTTGCGCGGAATTAATTATTTCGGGAGGCGTATTATTCTCCTCATATTCGTCATAATCACTTAAATTACGCATTGATTTTCACAAAAAAAAAACTCGATATAAACAGTTAATTTTATTAAACAAACATGAAATTAGTTTTGTTAAATGTAAACAAATTCGCTAATCGTGCGTCGTGCGTAAAGTTGAAGAATTCTTCTTCTTTACCGCCCTAGGGCGGTAAAGAAGAGGAATTCTTCAGAATTATGAGACGCGCCTGCGCAATGAATACAAGTACGTAAAGAATCACTTTCTACGCATCTAAACAGAGATACAATGTTTATATTTCGTAACAATCGTAGATAAAGTAATTATACGTAAAATAAGACATATGAATGTATTATTTTAAAAAAAATTATTCAGTCTTGTTAGCTGCTTGCTAACTATTTTCATGATAAACTATGATTAATAAATCAGTAAAACAGCTAATAACAGAATATTAACTATAGTCTATAAACTATATATAAGTATGTTATGTACTATATATATAGTACCTTAGTTAGAATCTATATAGTACACCTACCTTAGAATGTTAAATGAATATATAATTTAAATTGAAAGGAAAAAGAGGGAAAAGAATAGCTGGAATATAGCGATATTCGACTATGGCACTGCCAGAAGCAGATTATTAGCTAATGGGCTAATGGGGATTATTAGCTTATTATGGGCTAGGTTAACGCCTCACTGCTGCACGCTGAGTGCAGAAATTTTCATGGCCCTCAAATTAGAAGTTGAATGTGAGCCATATATGTTGGACAGCCATTTATGCCGCAACACAAATGTAGGCACAGCGACAGGTCTAAAGAAAATTCTGCATCAAATAGTGACATACGCAGTGACTATTTTGTTTTCCATGTCGCAGGTCATTTTGTACGGCCCACGACATTATATTTTTTGCGATTAAGCGGATAAAATTGCCTCTTAAGAAAGGGATGAGTAGGGTTTGAAGATCTGGATGTTTACACACTAATAATAATAATTAGTCCTACATTACTATTTTCACGCCCATGATTTACTATGGACTGCGGCCTGAATCCAGAGGCGTAACTATGGGCCCGCAATGCGGGGGGAACCCCAATGCCAGGGGGCCCCCAAATCTACGACGAGGAGGGACCCCACTTCTAAACGGAAGAGGTTTTTTTTTTTTGCTCATCAATTTTGTTTGGCAAGTGGCCCCCAAAAAGTTCTTGCGGGGGGGCCCCCAATGCCCTAGCTACGCCACTGCCTGAATCTTACGGACCTTAATTTAATTTGGATGCACACCTTTGTTGTAGATTATGATATTTTTACATTAGATGTTTCATTAAAAATAATGTGTATTTCTATTAATCCTAATCCTAGCCAAAAAAAAGAAGGTATTTTAACCCTAGAACGACTTATTGGGGTCCCACAGACCCCATACAAACTATAATTACGGTTTTTTTTGTTTTATTTGTATTTCTCTAAACCTTTGAACCTTTCTGTGTAAATACTGATAACAATACCTGTGTTATTAGCTTTAGTTTTCCTTCGGTAATCATTAGAGTCAGAGTTGGGGTCCCATAGACCCCTAAGGGCCATTAACGTAATTGTTATATATACCACTGTTAACTGTCTTATTTTTTTATTGTATTAAAAAACTTATTTTATATTTTTTTTGGGCTGCTGAAATGTTTAAGACTGTCAAAAATTCCAAAATAAAACTTTTATTACTATTAGTAGACGTATATAATTTCATCAAAGTAGAAGGTTTAGTGGGTCACAGTAAGCATTTAAGGCCAAATATGCTAAACTTTGACAGAGTATGTAAGAAAATCTATAATTTTTGTTCCTGTTTTCTGTAAAACAACTCTTAATTTATATAAATAAATATTATTAACCCAATCTAACTAACACCAAATTTTATACATTTTTTTTTTAATGTACAAACTTTTCTAAACTATTTAATTTTAAAATCCTTATTTATTTTGGTCAACATTAAATGGTATTTTTAGTATGACAAATTATATTTACAAAAAATATATAAATAATTGACAAAGAAAATGTTTAATTAATTAATTTAACCCATTAATTAATTGGGGTCTCTCTGACCCCTGTGTGGAGTTTACGTAAAAACAATATGTCGGGTCGTTCTAGGGTTAAGTTCATCCCAGCAGTAGAAGTGGAAGTGATTTATTAGTCTTCTTAATTCAGAATAGTTCCTTTGTTGCTAGTTCTCCTTCTATATTGCTAATTTCTTCCCCATCTTTAATTAATGTTATTTTGATTTTTCTACTGTTCTTTTTTACGTCCCGGCCAACTCATCATTAGATTATTACAGGACACGGTTACTTAACTCATCAGAGTTAAACACATCTCACATTTCCGGGATTCGAACTCACCAGATGCGGTTTTGATCTTGGTTTCAGCCGTAGCTGCGAATACTCTATTTGCTATCCACTCGACTACACCGGCCCCCTTAATTAAAGTAATTGTTTAACAATCAAATATATGAAATTTAACCCGTCAGTAAATATTTTTTGTATAAAATCAGAAATATCTAACGAACTCTGGTTCAAGTTGACATACACGCTTAACTGCTTCACCTTATGGAGGTGGTGGGGGAAACTGCCAGTACTGCGACCTTACTTCCCGACCCAGCGCTCTCTACCTGTCTCTAATTTCCTCTTCACGCTTTCTGCACCCACCCCGTGCTTCCTCACAATAAAATGCTTCATGCAATAAAACATCTCCTTCCAGTCAATTGAGGGAACTTAAAACTATAATTTACATAAATTCTAACTTAAAGTCTAACTTACACACTTTTATTTTTTCCTTAATTTATTAAATAGTATTTTATTATAAAACAAGTATACGAAATATGTTTAAATTTGTCTCTTTTTAGATTTGTTTTGTTTTGATTCGTTTGTTACTTCAACTTATATATTTGTTAATTAAAAATATATATGTAGAAAGGAAAGGAAGTTTAGTTATATTAAAATGAGCAAGGTGTGTCGTCGAGTGCCTTGCAGCCATGTCAGGAGGCGGAGTTGCCTGTCAAGTATCCTGAGTCCTGCGAGATAGAGTGAGACAGTTTCAAACTCTGACCGGGTCGCAATCTTGAACCACCTGTTACAGTGACAGTCTCCTTCGCCTGTAATTCACAAAGAAATAAAATAAAAAGTAACGACTTTCTATAACTGAAACTTAAAAGAACTAGAGATAAGGATCACTGTCTGGTCTTTATGTGCAGACAAAGTCAAGCCTCACTAAGATCGGTGAACTGCTGGACAATCATAGAAAAAGAAACGGTAAAACTGGCAGAAAAATGATAAAAATATTCAGTAAATAATACAAGACAAAACAACACCACCTAATTGCTTGTGTCAACAATTAGGTGATCGGAACTCCGCGCCCCCGGTGGACTTTAAGTGCTCCCTCACAAACCACCATAAGATATGTAAATTACATATTCGCATTTGCAATCCACTTAATAAACAACTATTCCAGTAACACAATATTATAAATTATAAACAATTATATTAAAGTAAAACGTAATACTGTTGAATATCCCATCACACAAAATAGCGTAGTCGATTGCACCCCCTGTGTGGCACCTTAGGATGTTATATAAAGGGGATGAAATGCTAAGAAGGGGTTTAAGGCAAAAGAAAGTGACCCCATGGAGGAAAGAGAAAAATCATACTGCGCATGCTCCACAACCTTTGAACTGGGACAAATTACCTTCTTTATGAGGTTATAACCTGAAACTATAAACAAATTCTTGGTAACCTATAACCAAAAGGAAGGTAATTTGTCCCATTGGAGCTTCTATTTTACGTATCTTCATGGGGTCACTTTTTTTTCCACAACCCTCCATCCCCTTTATTTAACATCCTTGGTTTATATACTGAAATTATAAACATATTCTTGGAAACCTATAACCAAGAGGAAGGTAATTTGTCCCATTGGAGCTTCTATTTTACATATCTTCATGGGGTCACTTTCTTTCCACAACACTCCATCCCCTTTATTTAACATCCTTGGTGGCCCCTGTGGCAGTGAGCGACTAGTGCCTATTAGTTATCGATATGCAAGGATTCAAGGATACCAGTTTCAATACTGTCATCAATGACTCATGACTCGGAAGCAAAGAGCAATTAATTACCTTGTGTATTGATACTGCAGAGTTGGCTGGTCTGAGGTTGGGTAGTGATGCTGAATAGAGTGGTTTAGGTTTGCCAGCCTGTTCTCTTACTGCATCTCTTGTGTTTACAACTGAACATGTCCTGATAACTTTAGTCTGAACCTTGCATGAGCTTGTCGACGACTGCTGTCGTTTCATTTGCACTGATTCCGCCCTTAGTGGGATCTTACTTCGAACTGTTAACATTCAATTAATTAATTAACGGTCAATTAATAATTTCATCATTATTTTCTATTTTTTTTAATCATTAATCCTCGCGTTCTTAATCGGCAATCGGCGTAATTGTAATTAAAAAATGGATATACATAATGGATCATATTATTAACACTTTGTACATGAATTTCTCAATACTGGAATTTCTTATGGACATGGAATACCTCGTTTTTGCATTGAACTCAATCATGCGTTGGTTTTTAGATAATTGTGTTTGTAAGTTCTTATTCGAGTTTTTTTTGTGCTCGGCAACACCTCTTATCTTAAGTACCTACACTCCTTTAAACCTAATCCTAACCTCTCAGCCACAAACTATGAAATTGATGAATAATTCGTGACATACTTTGCCTTTTCTGCGGATACAAGGAAGGCAACTGATTTTTCTGGTAGTTTCGTTGAAACGAACACAAGCTGTTACTTCTCCTCGTCATATCAGGAGTTATGTGCTCAACCTTGGTGCTGAAATCATACAAATAAATATTTATTATTAATTTTATTTACATGTCTTGTAAATATGCTAGGTTCTTCTGTGATAAACCGATCTCATCACCCGTGATAACGATGGCGCGGATTCGCTGTTGTGAGCAACTTTTTAAATAAAGAGGTAGGAGGTGTGCTTCAATTTGTAAGACAGAATCTATATTGGTAATTGATAAAGATCGAATACCTTTGTTGAAGTGGTGTTGGTGTAGACGTCTGTTTAGTATAGAACGAGTCAATGTCTTTGTAGAGGTGTTGCCGATAGCTGTCCACAGAAAGCTGTACATCGTCTCGTAGACTCAGCGTCACGTAGTGTCTGAGTGCGGGTGCAGCTCGTCCTTTAGCCATTCTCGACAAATAAGGGTGAAGAAGTGCTACAGCGGCGGGAGGCCTCTTGTCAGGGTTGAACACCAGAAGCTTCTGTACTAGATCTGATGCTAGGTGTGAGGCACCAGCATCTGACAGCAGCGTACTCAAGTTTCCTCTGCCCATGTGCTTGGAAACAGACAGCTTCGAGCCACCAAGTAACTTGACTGCCTCCATATCTGAAACAGTTGAATGCACACGTGCAATGTATTATTTTCAAAATGAAAGTTTTATGTATCATTGAGTTTTTAGGCTAGATAATTTGTGACATATTTTCAAAATACCTTTAAGTGAAGGCCAAGGTAAGGATGCCATGACAAGACGTAGTTGAGATTCGGTGTTCTCGCCTTTGAATAAAGGTGATCCAAGAATCATCTCAGCAAGGATACATCCCAAGCTCCACATATCAACTCCACGAGTATACCTAAAAATAATAGATAACAAATGCATTAACAGCAATTTTTATATACGGAATTGATTAGTTGATAAGTTATAATCGAGTCAGAAAAATTGTTGCGAGTATAAGAAATTTTAATGGATTTGTAAGAAGCAAATGAATCAAGCATTAACCACGTATCATTAGTGAACCGGAGCTATGATGTTAATACTAGTAACATCTACAAACTTCTGAACAACTTTTCTTATAATATAATATACACGTCTTTCTACGAAATTAAAGTTAAGAATGTAAAACGCTTAACTGGATTTCCTATAGAGAAAAATATTAATATAAACATAGAGAAGAGTATTTCGCCCAGAAGGAGAAGATGGGGAGTGGAGAAAAGGAGGAATGCGGTTGCTTGGGTTACTGCGAGATTGCGAGTCGAGCTTAAAAGAATGTAATTATGTGGACATTACTACTAAGGAGGACATTACTACATAGAGAATAGCTTTAATGCATTAGGTTTGTTATTTTAAAATATTATCGATGGGGAAGGCAATTATAAGATATAATTCCATCTTATTATTCATATCCCAAGAAAGAGTCAATAGCTAACTTAAGCAGCCCCTATACACGATCAAGCCGCTTGATCAAAACATCGCGTCAAGCAATGTTGTCAAGCATGATTGATAGTTAGGAACCCGTTTGATGCTTGAGTCAAGCCTTGACGGAGATTGATGGAAAGTTTAAATGAGTCAAGCGGCTTGATAGTCTGAGCAATTTTGATCAAGAATTCCGTCAATCACCTGCTCGACATCCCAAATCCTGATTCGAAACCATGGTATCTACACAATACTGGTTTATTACAGTCCAGGAGGAGCAGTTCACTAGTTAAAACTCCGCTACAAATGAGTGTTGATGAAAAGATTGATGGGATGCTTGATGCGCCCCAAGGTGGCTTGAAGCTCGTGTCAATAAAGCTTGACGCGATGTTTTGATCAAGCGGCTTGACCGTGTAGGGGCTGTTTTAAGTATACCCAGCTTTGTCCTGATTAATACAGGACGGGAGGAAATCGGGTACTTCACACATCTACTTTATATGATCATCAGTTTGAAATTTGTCTTACCGGCCTAGGATTTAAACCATAACCAGTACATTCATTGATATTGAATTGACCTTATTATTCAGGGCGAGAATTTTGCGAAAACACTAACCATTCAGCTACACTGATCTCCATCTCTTTGTTCAGTTACTAGTTACCTCTTTGAAGAGAGGAGTATTTCAGGGGGTCGGTACCACCTGGTGGCTACGTAGCCAGTCATCAGCTGATCCTGTGGGTTCCAGGCTTGGGAAGCACCTCTAAGCGTTCTGGCCAGACCAAGATCACCTACCTTCACCACGCATCCAGCATTAACCAGGATATTCGACGGCTGAAACAGACAATGCCAATTAGAATTTCGAGATGAACAAATTATTATTATTATACTATATTGTTAAAATTTGAAAGAAGTAGATGAACAAATATTATTGCAAATACAATGAATCTTGAATGAAATAGTTATAATACCCTTTCAGTATTTCCAAATACATACAAAGGTTGTCCAGTTACCTAAGTTCTGATTTGATCAATCAATGCACATATTCCATCCATAAAATGGAACAGTACTAAAGCACTCAGACTTTCAATTCCTGTAAAATTCCAAACAATCCCAATCCATAATCCTCGAAAGAATGGCTGACCCTTATCCTTACTAAGCCTTTAGTGTTGAAACGTGTCTTTCATCTCTGGGATTCGAACCATTATCAGAAACGACGATATTTGTTACCTTGGTTTTAGGTAAGTCAGTTTTAGGTTGCATTGTTGTGTATTCTTCTATTGATTAATAAAAATAAAATATAAATAAATAAAACTATAGATAGATTTCCATTTGTAAAAGTGAACCATCTCTAATTTGAATTACTTGGTTTTCTGGTTGATTTCTCATTTCGAAGGGTTTTTACGTTGTAGTTAAAACATTCGGCCAAGGATTTCACGGAAAAACTAACCTCAATACCTACCATCAGTAGATACGCGTCAACTCGCGGAAACCTACATACTAAGAGTATAAGTCATCCCTAATATGAAGGTGGGTTCGTAGCATGCGTTTTTACACGCGTTTAAGGTATATAGATAAAAATACATTGTTACGAATACATTGAAAAATACACGACTCGAATACATTGAGTTGTATAGTTAAAAGGTTAAAATTATACCATATTAGAACTCTCAAAATACACTAACGAATTTGTTTTTACCTTGAGATCACGATGCACGATTCCGCCCGAGTGAATATACTTTATAGCCTTCAGTATCTGATACGTGATCAGTCTGTAGTGATGATCGCACAGTGAAAAATCCTTACGATTTATCAATTGATGCAGATCTATTTCTGAAAAAAAATTATATACTTATATATTATTAAATCAGCAATATGATACCGTGTTTGTACACTGCAATAAGCTACACAATTTGAGTGAGTGAGAGACACCGAGGAATCACGCAAGCGTGACTCATAGTAACTGTTCCAACATCAGACATAACGTCAATAAGATGTTGGCTCGGCATTGCACCATTTCCTGCATCGTTTTGTCGCGTCCGACTCATCAGGGGCCCGACGATGCCCGCCCAACTCTGGGACCTGTACCAGCCTATGGCCTATACGTATTGTCATTGTCTGTAAACCAGTCCTTTTTATACTCTAGGGCGTGCCATAACTGTCACAATAGTATGACGTGCATGGGACTTGTAATTCCTGGTGATACGCTGCTGCACGGTTTTAAACACCGTGCAGCAGCGTATCACCGGGAAGTACATAGCATAGCTCATACGCTGCTGCACGGTGTTTAACACCGTACAGCAGCTTATGAGCTATATGCCCCCTTTGCCTAAAGTTAATTTTCTAAAGGAGCTCTATTAACACTCTATAGTCACAAAGATTCATGGATTACATGTTCACAATCATGTGGAGTCATTGCTAGAAACATATGTTTTACTGAAAAGCCTACCCATGTGCTCAAAGACGAGATACAGGTCCATGTTATTGGAAGCCCGACGAACTTCTAGAAGTGTCACTATGTTGGGGTGACGCCTAAATGCCCTGAGAAGCGCCACCTCTCTGTAGGTCCGCTGAGAGTCCTGGGGATTACGGAAAGCTTCCTGTATCTTTTTGACAGCCACGCGTCTCCTTGTGCCACGATCCAGGCACTCCCATACCGAGCCGTAAGCCTGCAACCAACCAACCAAGTTAAATTAAATCCCGTCAAACTCGCATTTCTCTGATAACAATAAAACTACAGTTATACGGACTAATTGAGAACAAGGGTGGTCCGGATAATAAAACATCAAATTAATTTCCAATTAAAATCAGAATTTCTAAATTCAATTTTTGCTTCCGAGCTTACCGAAGGTAACGGAAGCTATGTGATCGTTTCGAAGAACGAAAAATTTTTAGGTCTCCGATTTTAAAAATTCCAAGACAGAAATCCGTTTCAGACATCAGGGAACATTTTTGGTTCCGTGTCTGTCTGTCGGTCTGTCTGTCGGTCTGTCTGTCGGTCTGTCGGTCTGTCGTTCAATTTTTGCGAACCAACATATCTTAAAAACTACAGGTTCAATTTTTATGAAATTTGGGTGGTTGGTCATAATTAGCCCATTGTTGGTCCCATATAAGTTTCAACCTTCTGCGCCAATTTGTTTTTCTTCCACATGCGCACAAACATACATTTATTTACACCTATAGCATCAAAAGTACTTATCTGATTTGAATGAAACTTTTATAGTTTATCGAAAGTAACCCGCAGATGGCCACAGATTAATTTGAACAGTCTACGCTCTTTAACTTTTGCTAAATTGATACTTTAATTCGTGTAAAAAATCTAAACAATTTTGACAGATTAAAAAAAACGGGGGAAACAATTTAACCAATTTGACAATAATGACTTTTAAAAGCATAAAATCAATAAAGTTCGTGGATAGGATGCGAGGAAGCTAAGTGCCACATCAATTGGCAGTCTATTTTCTAGAAGCAATCATTTACAGATTAAAAATATACGGTACTAATTTCAAAATTTATTGTAAAAAGGTAACTATTATGTTCAAAAGAAGACCGTGATATTATTTTGTTTCAATGCGAGCAAGAGCTTGTTGGCTTGTTCATTGATCGCTCTCGCCAAATAAAATAATCTCTCCGATACAACTCATACTAAATTATGTGGGGCTATAGATTGCGTTAGGGTTGGGACATCGATGACGATTCAATGTATCGAAAACATCGATGTATCGGACTTTAAAACATCGATGTTTAACATCAATCTTGATCTTTCGATGTATCGGACAACAACGATGTTTTCCTGAAACATCGAAACGATCGATGTATCAGACCCCAAAAAACGTCGATAACGAATATCGGGAACGAGAACGACGGATTTTTTTTAAACCGGTGACTTTTTTTTTTTTTTTGCTCGTCGGGTTGGAGGTCCGATGTCGATGTATCGACAACATCGATGTTTTCTTTCGATGTTTAGCTATCGATGTCCCAACCCTAGTACCACGCGCCTCAATCAAATGGGATCATAAATGATTTTTTTTTTTTACATATTGTCAGATACTGATCTTGGTGCTTAGGCTTCCACGGGTAGATTCGTCATAAACAGCTTGGTTTTCCGGTTGAAATCTGCGTCACGAAGGGGTTGAAGTCCGACGTTTCGCTTCCACTACAGGAAGCATCTTCAGGGGTGTGGTGCATCGTGATAATGACTCGACGCAAACACAAGATATACTGACGACTTAGAGAGGAGGATACTTCCTTGGGGTACACCTGCTTTTATCAGGAAGATTGAGGATGTGGAGAGGTTACAAGAGACGTGGTAAAATCGGTTTTCGAGGAAAGATTTTAGGATCAGGTAGTATGTGGAAGGAAGGAAGCCCTTTAGCTTCCAAAGCCAAAGCCGACGTGCCAAACCCTGTCAAAAGCCTGAGACTCATCTAGGAAGACCGCCGAACAGTACTTTTTCTGTTCAAGGGAGGAGGAGATTATATCTACAACTCTATGACATTGTTGGATTGTGGAATGGAGTGAGCGGAAGCCTAGCTGGTGATTGGGTATAATATTGAGGGAAGTAATGATGGGGCTAAATCGACGGACTAGAAGCTTTTCTAGAATTTTCCCCATTACTGGAAGGAGGCTAATTGGACGGTAGGAAGACGTTAAATGGATAGGTTTGGAAGGTTTGTGGATCATTATTATGTTTGCAAATTTCCATGAGGTAGGGAAATAAGTTGTTCGCAGGACTGAGTTGTAGATGTAGGCATGTAGGTGAGGTAAAGAATGCCTTTTTTGGGAAGGAATTTTAGAATGTTAGATGTGATGAGATTGTAGCCGGGGGCTTTATTTCGAGATAAGTGCTTTATTGCGAATGACACGTCAGAGGGATTAAAGGGATTTTGGAGGAGGAGAGAGTTGGAGAGGAATTGAGAGGTCTTGGATTATATTTCTTGAGTGAGCAGGATCAGAAATGTCAGAGTGAGGAGTAAATTGGTGTGATAGATGTTGGGCAAAATGTTCTGCTTTGTCCCTATCACTTTTTGCCCAGGATTGATCAGGTTTGAGGAGAGGGGGGGGGGGGTTGAGGAGGGGGGGGGATTTTGTAGTTAAGGATTTTTCGGGTTGCATTCCAAAGGGATTTGTCTTCTGTAGTCAAGTTTTTAGTATAGTTTGTGAACTGTTCTGCCTTATATGCTGTCAGTGTAGAAGTTAACCGTCTAGTAAGTCTGTTAAAAGTCTGTTAGTCAGTCGGGTTACGAGTTCTTTGCCATTTTGGTCTAGCCCATCTTTTGTCCGTTATTAAGGTCCTTATTGTCATTGGTAGTTGAACGTTAGTTGTGTTATAATTATGTTGTCGGTAACGTTCTGTTAAGTCCCATATACTTGTCTGTATTGTGTCTGTCAAAGTCTGTACAGCTAAGTCTATTTCATCATGAGATTTTAGAGAAACTTTAGGTCAAGTCTGTCTTCAACTAGTTGTCTAAACATGGTCCAGTCAACTTGTCCGTCAATTTAAGGTCTGTTTTGTTGGTAAAGAGGAAGGACGAAGGTCAAGGATTAGGAGGACAGTACTGTGATCAGAGGGAAGGTCGTGAAGGTTAGAGAGGTTTTTTTGTAGATTATTAAGCGGAGAAGTTACGAATTAGTCTAGTAGATCTGGGAGTCTCTTCGGGTCTGAAGGCCAATATGTATACTCAGGAGGAGAAAGCACCTATTGATACCTAGAGGAAAGGATAACAGTACCACGAGGATTTCTTGTTCTGCATCCCCACTGAGGGTGTTTAGCGTTAAAATCTCCCGCGGCTATGAATCTAGGACCCAAGGATCTGAAAAGAGAGGTGAAATCTTGAAGGGTAACGGATTTACTGGGAGGGCAGTAAACAGAGGATATTGTGAAATCAAGAGGTAAAGAATTAAGGGTTATTGAGGTGGATTGAATCGATTCTGTAGGGGTGGAGGGGTGAAGAAAATGGGTGAGGGAATTTCTAATTTAAATCGCGCTGCTCCCCTGTGCTGTGTCATTTGGATGGTCGGTCCTGTACGTTTTGTAGTTTCGTATGTGGAAGTGTGAGCGTGTTGTGAAGTGTGTTTCGGTTAAAAGGACAATATCAATTCTTTTATCGTGTATTAGAGTGTCGAGCTCGAGTTTGTGTTGGGTTGCACCATTAGCGTTACAAAGGAGAATGGAGAGGGAATTTTGAGTTTGTGGGATCATTTTGGGGAGAAGGCAGGGAAGATTGAAACAATTGACTCTAAGATACAACTCAGACAGAGTCTGAAGGATAGTGAGGAGTGGTTGAAGTGCAGATCTTAGGTGGGTTAAGAAGGAATTTAAGGTTGATTGGAGTGTGTTTGTGATTTGAAAAATAAATTCAAAACTCGATTTCGCCAAGGAGTATGCTTTTCTGAACTTGTATGTACCAAATTTCATCGACATCGTCCCAGTAATTTAGGTTTTATTCGTCTTCCCACCACAGACAGACTATATAACTTATAACTATATACAGACTACGGAACAATTTATTTTTTACAAACCTTAATAACCTTAAACATGTTTTGGACTATAAGGACTTTAGAACGTGTACGTGTACATTGTTATATCTCCGCCTTAAAGGCGGAGATACACATGCCTGTAGCTTGAACAAAAACATGCCACCTACTTGCACGTGCAAGCTACTTGCACGTGTATATGTTAAATGGCATGCCAATACCTGGAAAGCAAAGTAGATTGCACGAGATTTGATTTTTTGGCATGCAACGAGCAAGTGGTGGGGTGGGGGCTACAAACCGCATGCCAAAAGGAATGTGTAAATGCATGTGACAGCTACAAGGGCGGTCATTCCAGTAGCTGGCTGCCACCGATTGAGGACGTAAACATTGCGTTATTTATTTATTGTTTTGATTTGTGTGTTAGTAGAATTTGTGACAGTTCTTAAAAAAACTTCTGAGTTTGTGTTTAAATAATGCCACGAATCAGCTTGCATGCAATTTTACTTGCAAATGTATCTTCAGTTTGCCATTTAGGCATTGTACAATGCAGGTTGCATGCAAGTAAATAAATAAAAATCTTTAGCGTGCTAGTTACTAGCAAATACCCTCTTTTGGCATGCAAGCTACTTCCCCAATTTGACGGCATGTATATCTTCGCCTTAAGTTTATCATTGTTTTTACGTTATGGGGTCTACAGTCTACACAATAGTCTCTATGACAAGCTGAAAAAGATACTCGAAAAGTCCTATATTTTAATTCCTCCATTTCCTACCATTCCTGTCTCTCGCAATTTCCATATTTTTTGACAAGCTTAACTTTAATGAGTTTAAAACTTTCTATGAGTTTTGATCTTACTGAGAGATAAAGTTTTGTGTACAATATATTTTGATTATAAAAACATCTGTACTGATGATCAGTTATATTATACGAGTCCTTAGGCCCGTGGCAGCGGGCTTAATTTTATAAAGAGAAGAAAAACAAAATTTAGTAAATTAATTGTATCTATTTAAAAACTAACATAAGCAAACATTTATTTTCGTTGGAATAAATGTGGTTACCTTAGCTTAGCAATAACAAATCATTTCGAGGTGTGTCGTCGGGACACTACTCGATTATATACAGGGTGACTGGCGTTATATGTGAAAAAATGAAGTAGGTTGTTCTACGTCTTAGGGGCCACAAAAAACGCTATATAAACCATGGGTCAAATTTTAACCGTTTTCCCGCAAGGTCAAATTTTATGATTTTTTAAGATTGCATACCTTTTCTTATAAAAACACTTATTACTCCAAAAATATAAAAGTTAAAACAAAATGTTTGGTATCGTTGTAAAGCTGACAAATTTTCCAATAAGAAAAGTGTAATTTTAATTTTCATGCCCTCAAATTACATGACGAACAATGTATACAAATTTTATATTTAAGAAAAAAATTTAAAAAATCAATTGCTTTGAGTTTCTATAACTAGGTAAAGAACCGAGCTTAAACTTTTCGGACTTTGGGGAAAACTTCCTTATTTACTAAGGTTTCGATCAATATTAATATTATTACCTATTCATTGGGCTGAATTTTTATTAAACTCCGCTGAAAGTATAAAAGGAACGTGTTTATTGTTGCAGTTCATGACTTTCAGGTGAGTAAATAATTAAAAACAAGCAAGGTTGGTTTAGTATACTCATCTTTGTGTCAACAATAGCAACAATAAACATGTTTCTTTTTCACTTTCAACGAAGTTTACTAAAAATTCCGTCATATGAATGGGTAATAATATTAATATTGATATAAACGTTAGTTAATAAGGAAGTTTTTCCTGAAGTCCGAAAAGTTTGAGCTCGGTTCTTTACCAATATATGGGACCTCAAAAAAATTATTATTAAATTTTTTTTCTTAAAAATAAAATTTGTATAACATTTTTGTCGATTTTGTGGGCACCCGGTTAAGATTTGACCCATGGCTTCTATAGTGTTTTTTGTAGCCCTTGAGGCGTAGAACAACCTACTTCATTTTTTCACATATATCGCCAATCGCCATTCACCCTGTATATAATGATTAAATTGTGATTTATTATTTTATTCTTCTAATAAAAATAAACTATTGTTTCTTTCTAATTCGTTTATTGATTTACGACGTACATGTTTCAAAAGAGGTTAATATAAACGTTACATGAATTTCCTTGTTTTTAAGAAAACTTGGTGGATTCGTGGGCTCTTTTGATACTAATTATTATAACGTAATAAAAGTTTAACTCTATCTTCCCCTTCCCCTGCTTGTTGTTCTTAAATGTTTCCCCCTCCTTTTATAACTTTATTAGAGTAAGTCACATCATACAACCCAATCTATCCTCCATTACAATTATTTTATTGTATTTTTATTTTTTTAATAATTCTTTTTTACTTGATAGTACGACATGAAACTAACGTTCTTTTATCAACGAAAACATCCCTAAGATTTTATATCCAGTATCTCAGCATTGTTGTATCTATATATCCCTATACAAAAATACAGTATAACTCGAGACTCGAGTATCCATTATTTTTACTTTCTCAGCGGCATATCTAGAGAGAAAGTATTGTGATAGCGTGAAAAATCGATTTTGAGATTTTGATGGATGTACAATACACATGCCTGTAGCTTGAACTTTGGCTTATGATTTTTTGGCATGCAACGAGCAAGTGGTGGGGTGGGGGCTACAAACCGCATGCCAAAAGGAATGTGTAAATGCATGTGACAGCTACAAGGGCGGTCATTCCAGTAGCTGGCTGCCACCGATTGAGGACGTAAACATTGCGTTATTTGTTTATTGTTTTGTTTTGTGGGTTGTGTTAATAGAATTTATGACAGTTCTTAAAAAAACTTCTGAGTTTGTGTTTAAATAATGCCACGAATCAGCTTGCATGCAATTTTACTTGCAAATGTATCTTCAGTTTGCCATTTAGGCATTGCACAATGCAGGTTGCATGCAATTTTACTTGCTACTGAATAAAGAAAAATCTTTAGCATGCCAGTTACTGGCAAATACCCTCTTTTGGCATGCAAGCTACTTTCCCAATTTGACGGCATGCGTATCTTCGCCTTAAAGGTTTGCCAGATTTCTGAATGTAAAAACCGGGACACCCCCCTCCCCCGGAAAATTTTTAAAATATGACCTCTCAAACAGCGGCTTTTATGCATTTCTGAGGTGACATTTGATTTTAATACTTTGTTATTTGTCATAAAAGTAAACTTATGGTGTAGTTCGTTGGCAAAAAAGTATTAATATAAGAACACATTTTTCTTTTAATACAAAATTTAAAAAAATAGTTATTGTAATACAATAAAAGTTGTGCACCTAATCATTGTAGATTAAATAGATCAGTCAATAGCCATTATGCAATATTATTTAAAATCTATAATAAACTGTCATTCTATGATAATCGTTTTTCGATGTTGCCCCAACCTCAGACATTGGAGGGGCGTCTTCGTGGCGACGACGAAGCCCGTGCTGTAAGTTGTAACTTATCATATAATTTATGGATCCGCAATACAGTACAATATCGGTATCATATAAAATACTTCTTATCTATAAAACTATTGTACCTTTGCTTTCTAAAACTACGCATTTATGAATTATTTTATCTTTTTATCTTTTATCTTTTTAGCTTTTTCTTGCACCTAAATTATTATTTATATCACGTCTCCAGTAAAAACCGGGACATTTTGGCGTCCCGAAAAGTGTCTTCGGGACACCGGGACTTTCGAGTCCAAAACCGGGACAATCCCGGAAAACCGGGACAATCCCGGAAAACCGGGACGTCTGGCAACCCTATGATAAACATATACATTACATATAAAGATTGTTTTAAAAATCATTTTCGTTAATTACATTTAATTACTACGAAACTAACGGCAACCTTGAAATTAAAAAACTAATTGGGTAATCAATTTACAAATTAATATACATAATAATAAGGGTTTACGTTATGCAACCTTTACCCTTACAAGACACGCTACACGCTGCTCTTAGATCTCTTAGGACAAAAAGGGTGGTTGCCGGTTGCCCTCAGTGCGAGATTGCATGAAAAATGATTGCAAGTTTCCCTTTGCATCGTATAGATTCCAATCCGTCCAAAATTTAAGAGGGGGGGGGAGACTTTTGGACTACCCACTACCCTGTATATGCATAAATGTATATGAACATCTTATCAGCTGTCTTTCCTGTAGATTGTAAACATTATTTTTATCTCATTAGGAATTTTAGTTGTTACTACAGTAAAAATAACATTTCTGTTGTCAAATATAGATTAATTCGAGTTTAAAGCTGGAAATAATCAATATACCTATTTAAAGGAATGTTCAACTATGTTTATACCTTTCAAAATCAAATATTATATTATGCTAAGAAATGTAAAATAGTTATAATATTAATTTGGTAGCTTACCCCGCTTCCGATTTTCCGTTTGACATCGTAGTATTTCCTAATGTTGTCATCTACGGTACTCTTATCTGTCATTCTACGCGATCCGACAAAACTAAAACCGGAACTCAACCGTCCGGTAAAGATTATCTGGATTTCCGACAAGGAGAAAACAAAGTGTTATTTTTCTTTTCACCGTTTTATCCTTTGTTTGATTTTTTTTTTCGCACGAAAAAAAAACGCCGATGTTAAAAAAAAACAATCGAATAAATATATTTCTATATTTACCGGAAGATGGTCGATTTTTTTTTTTGATTTTTTTTTTTTTAATTGTTAATCGGATTATATTTGAATGATGAAAGGAAAAGTATAGTTTTCACGCCTCTTACCCATCTTATCAGGTACACTCACAAACTTATACTGATAATGAAACAGGAAAAATTAAAACAGTGAAAAGAAAATTATGAAAGAAAAAGAAATGTTTGTTTACTTATATCTCCGTGAAAACCTAGTCCACCCCTGCTTTGTTTACCTGCACGCGTGTCAAAAATTAGTCTCGTCGCCATGGTAACCTAACCAGGAGAATTCGTAGCTTGGGGGCTTGAAGGGAGTGTACGTTCAACCAAGACATGCCAAAACATAAACCACCCATTCACGATCCGATTTGGTCGTACGACACCGTCGGATGCAGCGGTCGGATCTACCCCACACACGGTCCTACGAGACTTCCAACCTCAGTCTCACTTCTGGAATTAAACTAGAACATTCTTATAACTTCATGATTTAATTCTTCAATTAATATGTACCTACCGATTTAACAACTATTATTTATTTAATTTAAACTTACTTAACCACTCTATGTTAGCAATTTCTTTAACTTCATAAGTTCACCTTTGTTCATTACATTTCGAATTCAACCAATCATTACACTGTGTTCGTCGTTTAAAGTATATTTTTCCTTAATAAGTACTATCTAACAACTATAATTTAATATAAATATTTTTGTGTATTTATTTTTAAAAATAAATTGTACACAACGCAAAAAATTCGGTCAAAGACAACTCACACAAGCGTTCTCATATACGAGTTCATAATTTCATGGCCCAGTGTGTCAATTTATTAGTTTTCGTTTTCGTTGGTACATTTAATTATTATTGAACATTTTATCAAAATATATCAAAAAAATAACTTAAGACGGGAATCGAACCTAGCCTCTCTCCCTCCGCGTTTAAAGACATTTTCTCAGGAACTAGATTTTTCCCGGGAAAAGGCTTATATCGTTAGATTCATATTTAAATGGACTAAATTTTAGAATTTTTATAATCTAAATCGTCGAAATTGTATTACAAAAAATTCACGTTTTTTCAGAGTTTTTGGGGGCTTGCTCCTCCAAATTTGGAGGTAAAATTGATTTCTCGATATCACCTTGGGGTATGATTTTTCTGAACACGTATATAGCAAATTTCGTCAAAATCGGCCCAGTAGATAGGCTCCAGGCGTCTACACAACAGACGACAAACAGTCATTGTTTAATAAGGACCTCAAAATGTGTAAATCCATCAAAAACCTCAAAATCTAATTTTCGCGCCATCACAATACTTTCTCTTCATATGAGAAAGTAAAAAAAAACAGAAAGTGGTTATTTGCCTTTTAATAGTTTCATTATAGAAAAAAGAATTATTAGCGAAAAAAAAAACAAAAAAACATTAAACCATTAAAAAATGCTTCAAGGGAAGGGTTGTAGTTTTTTTGGATGCGCGGGACGTACTACAGACCCATTCACGGTGCTACTTGTCGGACGCGGGTTGGGGGCGTGGCTTGTGGGATCCGTGTTGGATGCACGGGGAATCCGACTTGACCTTGTTGTACGACTTGTTGCCAACCACCCCACTCACAGTCCAACTGTTGTACCACATTAGCTCGTCGGAGTCTTGTTGTACGACCAAATCGGATTGTGAATGGGTGGCAATAATCATAACAAATGACCTTCTTCAGTAAAACTACTATTATTCAATTACCGCTTAAAGTTACGCGGGTATTTCAAATTTAATTAAAGTTTTTGTAGAAAACAAAGAATATTTTTAGTACAAACGTCAGAAACCGGAAATTGATTGAATATAACTATTTACCTAATAAGGTTTGTTCCAGACAAACTGAGAATAAATCTGTTCCAGACAAACTGAGAACAAATTTAAGGTTTGTTCCAGATAAACTGAGAACAAATCTAAGGTTTGTTCCATACAAACTGAGAACAAATCTAAGGTTTGTTCCATACAAACTGAGAACAAATCTAAGGTTTGTCCCAGACAAACCGAGAACAAATCTAAGGGTTGTTCCAGACAAACCGAGAACAAATCTAAGGTTTGTTCCAGACAAACTGAGAACAAATCTAAGGGTTGTTCCAGACAAACTGAGAACAAATCTAAGGGTTGTTCCAGACAAACTGAGAACAAATCTAAGGGTTGTTCCAGACAAACTGAGAACAAATCTAAGGTTTGTTCCAGACAAACTGAGAACAAATCTAAGGGTTGTTCCAGACAAACCGAGAAAAAATCTAAGGGTTGTTCCAGACAAACTGAGAACAAATCTAAGGGTTGTTCCAGACAAACCGAAAAAAATCTAAGGGTTGTTCCAGACAAACCGAGAACAAATCTAAGGTTTGTTCCAGACAAACCGAGAACAAACCTATATGATTTATTACTAATTTAAAATTTCCCTACCTCAATCGAACTCATATCACCGGACAGCTTCTGATAAGGGGTGAGAAGGGATTTTACAATCTTCATTACCCAGCTTACTCATTATGCTTAAAGCAAAGCAAGACCAGTGTTTCCCTACCGGTGTTCGGTGGCACTAACAGATAAGTACTAAGTCGTGCCCTGCTTAAAAGTAATTTAACCTTAACCCTTTCGGTCACCGCGTCCTCTACAGAGGACACTAACTTTCAGAGGCTGTCACTAGCTATGGGAAGGGAGAACATAGAATATATCGGTTGATACACGTTAAGTGATTAGTTCTGAATTCCACCACGAACAAGGTTTAAAACTAATACCTATCTTGTCATTATTGACAGACTTATCGCCGAGATGACAAAGCGAAAGCAGGTATACGATGAGTTGTGTGCGATGTTTGAGTTGGTCACATAGATTAGCAACGAGAAAAAATAACTGAAAGGGCTAAAAAACTTTGCAGTCTGCACAAGAGGGATTTGCCTGATTAGAAAACTTTTACCACCGAGTTTGTCCACTTCTTTGGGTTTCTGAAGAGTGCAGACAAAGAACCTCCCCAGTGTTTCGTTGATCTTGTCCAGCTGGTTTAAACACGGGACTTCAGGAGTTGTACCCGTACATAAATATAGATTTTTTTGACAACACCGGCTTCAAACTGTTAGGCAGGGAGATCATTTTCGGTGATAGGAATGTGTGTTAGGAAAGGTCGGGGGGGGGGGGGGGTTGGCCAGTAAAAGCTCAAGAAGGGCAGGCAAAAATGGATAGCCCGCTTGCGACCAAAACTAAAATAAATCCGGCTCTGGTGATCACTAATCAAATCAAAATCAATTTACATTAATCGACATTATGAAGACAATAATATACTCTATACTGCCCAGTTTAGCCAATTTATTTCGACTTTAAAACAATTTACCTATATCTATTTAAAGATTTGATATTTTCTTTTACAATTTATAGAATTCCTCTTTAAACATTAAATAATAGCTTTATAATAGTTTTATAAGAACATTTTTGAAATAATTTCAGTTATTTAAATAAATGTTCAATATGTGAAATTGAAATCTATATATATGGCAATGATGCGCTATTTTTGAGATGTTTATATTCCAAAATAGTTCATGTTAATGAGATTTCGGCAACTTTAAGTGCAATTTCTTAACTTAAATTATGAATTTCAATATTTCTTCTCTCCACATAATTAATTTTTCATATTTATTGTTATATTATTCATTCTTTAATTAGAGTACATGCCGTAAATTGTATTATCCATACATTTTGCAACCAAGTTAATCGAGAAATTATCATTATAAAAGTTTGTGATGACTATTTGAACACAGGAATTAGAATAATCACTTAAAACTTATCTTTGATCAAATCATTTGACAGTGTTCTAACGTTTTTATAATTTAAACTAAGTCCCGGGTTAAGTCGGGGGTGAAAGGAAAAGAACTTTTGCAAAAGGAATCAAACGTGTTGGAATTGAATTAAGATTATGCAATGCACACAATAAGTTTTAGACCATTCTTAATCGATTCCTGAAATTTTATCACTTTTTTCTGTATGTATATATATATATATATATACAGGGTGGTCCAAAAGTCTCCCCCCCCCCCTCTTAACTTTTGAACGGTTTGAGATAAATTAATGAAACTTGGGGGATCTCTACCATGCAAAGGGAAGTTTGTTTTCATACAATCACCCACTAGGGGCAACCACCCACTTTGCCCCCAGGCCACCCAACTTCAGAATTTCAAATTGGAAGGTATATTTTTGATAGCATATTTGGATTCTACAGCGAAAAATAATACGCTTTTACTTAAAACTATTTTTTCTATCTCCAATATTTTGCCCCCAGCAGGGGGGCAAAGATAGCGAAATAACCCTTCCGAAATAGTAAAAAAATAACACTTAGACCGTTATAAAATCTAAACGGTTTGAAATAAAGTAATGGAACTTGGGGGATCTGTATCATGTAAAGGGAAGTGTGTAATTATCCACTCGCGTACTAGGGGCAACTACCATTTTGCCCCCAGATGCTGAAATCTACCATTTTTATACCTTTGCCCCCCTACAGGGGGCAAAATATTGGAGATAGAAAGAAAAGTTAGAAGTAAAATATTTTTATTTTTTACCGTAGAATCTAAATCTGCTATCAAAAATATACATTCCAGGTTAAAATTTTGAAGTTAGGTGGTCTGGGGGCAAAATGGGAGGTTGCCCCTACTGCGCGATTGCATGAAAACAAACTTCCCTTTACATGGTAAAGATCCCCTAAGTTTCATTAATTTATCTCTAACCGTTTAGATTTTACAACGTATTATCGGAAGGATTATTTTGCTATCTTTGCCCCCCTGCGGGGGGCAAAATATTGAAGATAGAAAAAATTGTTTCAAGTAAAAGTTTATTATTTTTCTCTGTAGAATCCAAATATGCTATCAAAAATATACACTCCAATTTGAAATTTTGAAGTTGTGTGGCCTGGGGGCAAAGTGGGTGGTTGCCCCTAGTGGGTGATTGCATGAAAACAAACTTCCCTTTGCATGGTAGAGATCCCCCAAGTTTCATTAGTTTATCTCAAACTGTTCAAAAGTTTAGAGGGGGGAGGGTGACTTTTGGACCACCCTGAATATGTATGTCACTCCGAACGATATCTCACCCTAGGATGCACTTGAAAAAATCCAAACAATTTTTATAATGTCAATCATATCAAAAGAAAGGATGAGTTCGTAGGCCAGAATTTTTGGAGTTCATTTAGGGGTCAAATTTTGACAATTTAGGGTCAAAAATAGCATAAAATCCTGTTTCTTCCATTTTACCCCCCTCTTATATGAAAATATGACAAAAGTGTAAATAACAACAATAACTGTATTCTTAAAGAGCTTTCCAACGACCTGCCCCGATCGGGAGGGGAGGGGTGTGTAGGCCCTACCGAGCGCGGAAGGACCCTACCTAGAGCGGGCAGGTTTGATTGCACACCTCCGTGTAACGCCTTTCGAGTTACATGTGCCATAGCCAAGACATGAAAATGTCAAAAAAATCGGTCCGAGATAACCCAGACAAACTTTCTCATATACGAGTTCATAATTACTTACCCCAGTGTTTTCGTAGGTACATTTATTTATTATTTGACATTTCATCAAAATTTATCATAAAAATAACTTCTCCTCGGCAAGAAAAAGCAATTTTCTCAGGAACTAGATTTTTCCCGGACAAACGGCTTGCATTTAAATGGACTTCATTTTAGAATATTTTAATCAAAATCGCCGGAACCGTTTTCTAAATTTTTTTTCATGTTTTTTCAGAGTTTTTGGGGAGTAGTGCCCCCAAATGTAGAGCTAAAATTCATTTTTCGGTTTCACATTTTTCTGAAAATGTATATCGAATTTCGTCAAAATCGTCCCAGTAGTTTAGGCTCCAGGTGTCTGCACAGACAGACATTATTAAAAATCCCTTTTTTGAACTCAGGGGACCTTAAAATATGTAAAACCATCAATAATCGAATTTTCGCGCCATCACCATACTTTCTCTTTATATGACGACTTAGACCCTACGGGAAAATCAGGGCAAAGAAAATAATTTTATTTTTAGATATTTTCAAATATTTTTTTTTTTGTATTAAAAAAAAGAAAAGTAAAACATATATCACAGCCTTTACAAAATTAAAATAATTCATTAGTACACTACAACTTGAAAAACCTGATAAAACAGTACAATACAACTACAATAGTCTTAAAAACTATAAACAAAACAAGAAAAAAATAAATATATATATATATATAGATATCATAAAATTATATTGTACAACCTATAAAAAAAAAAAAAAAAAAAAAAAAAAATACCAGTAGAACGTAAAAACATTTAGCAAAACAATACTTATGTAGAGTAAAAATTAAAATATAACGATACAACACAAATTCTTAAAAGAAAATATGGATTTTGAATCCACACCAAGTCAATAAGTCAAACATTTGTACAAAAATATAAATTAATTTAGTTAAAATTAAAAGAATAAAAATAGAAAAAAGTCAATAAATAATCTCAATTTAAATCCAGTAAACAGTATCTCAAGTAAAAATAATATTAGAAATATTAAGGCTCTAGGAGGATCAAATATTTTTTTAAAAAAAAAAACCTGAAATTTTATATTTTAAACAAATTTATTTTAAATTAAAATGATTTTTTATCAATATGTACAATAAATTAAAGTAACATTGAATATTTTTATCTCTCTCTTCAATTTTTTAAGTATGAGTGATAAATATTTTTTTTATTCGGATATAGTTTATTTTTTTAAATTAGTATTTAATAAAAGACATTTTGAGAGCAGACAGCTTACCTAAACAGCTATCAGGTTTTACCTGAAGATATGAAAAACATCCCTTTTTTTATTGTTTGTCCTATAAAGCCCTTTTTTATTGTTTGTCCTATAAAGAACAGTTTAGGTTGGCTATACCTATAGAGGCAATTTTATGGCTGTTACTAACGAAATATAAAAAAAAATGTTTTGGTTTCTTTCAAAGCAAACGGACAAAAATGCAAACTTACTCAGGGCTCGGATAGTAGGGCTTGGATTTGAGCATATTTGCATATTTTTTTTCCTGAATAGTACACATTGAAAGAAGCCTTTTAGTGGTATTTTCACCTCTCTGGGACCAACAAAATTTAAATTTATCGAGCATATAAATGCATATAACGGCTGTTTTCAGAAAAGCATATAAATGCATATTCTTGTGGTTTTTCGTCTAAATACTTGGTTTTTATTCAAAGTCTCTCATTGACTCACCTAATACAAAACATTTTGTAAATAAACTTTTACATAAAACTTCTCATACATATACTTGAAACTTGTGGATATAGCAGTGTATCATACATACAACATGAAAATAATACTCGTATATAAACATATACGGTTTTGTTTTAAGATATACGAATAAAAAGATTAAGATATAAAGATATACAAAGATTTTTTCGTTTCACTGTCCTCTCTATAGTTTTAAACATGGTTTTTCGAACATATTCTGCATATTTAACAGCATATTATGGGTTTTTTCGTGCATATCTATCGAGCATAAAACAGGTGGTTTTCGAGCATATCTGGAGATTTTATCGAGCATATCGATCCGAGCCCTAGTCATAAACAATACACCCATATACCGGCAACCCAAACTGTCCTCAGGATTATCTGCAAGCATAATGCAGTACATATCACAATTATCTGTAAGCAATGCAGTACACAACACAATTACCTGCAAGTGTAATGCAGTGCATATCACAATTACCTGCAAGTAATGAAGTACATACCAAAATTATCTGCAAGTGTAATACAGTAAGTACCACAATTATCTGCTGATGTAGTGCAGTACATACCACAAAAAATTGCAATTACAATAATTAACCTCTGAGTTGATTGCATAATATATTACAGGATTGTACTCTTATTGCCATTATCACAAAAAAACATTAAAATTAGGATAATTATTTCCTCTTTTAAAACATTTGATCCAGTCGAGCATTGAAAATAATACTAAAAAGAAAAAATAAATTAACTTAATTTAAAAAAAAAACAACAACAGTATATATACATTACTATGAAAAAAGTATTATATATTCATAAAAAAAAGCGCTTAATATATTCATTATTAAGAATTATTATCTCTACATGTAATTTTAAATTTGTTAAAAGTTAAGTTCTTAATGAGAATTTTAATCCTATTTTATTTATATTTACAATTTTTTTTGTTTGTTCGTTTTTTTTATATTGTAAAAATTAAAAACAAAATAATAATAATAGCGTAATAAATATAAAGCAACATAAGTGTTTTTGGAAAAGTATATTCATAAATAAGAGCTCTTTTAAAAAAAAATATTCAAGAAGAAAGGAAGAATGTTAGATAAAAATGCTTCCTACTGGCAGGAATTGAACAATGAGTCTCTTGATTGAAGGATTGTCCCCAGATGTAGTTAGACTGAAAGCCAGAGTTATAAAGGAACAGACAAAATTCCTTTCTCCATTCATCACCACCTCGGAAACCTACCTCCAACTCAGTAAGCTACCTCTAACCACCTTCTTACTTTAAGCTACCTCCAACTCAGTAAGCTAACTCAAAACACATTCAACTCAGTAAGCTACCCCTAACCATCTTCTTACTTTAAGCTACCTCCAACTCAGTAAGCTAACTCGAAACACATCCAACTCAGTAAGCTACCTCTAACCACCTTCTTACTTTAAGCTACCTCCAACTCAGTAAGCTAACTCAAAACACATCCAACTCAGTAAGCTAACTCGAAACACCTCCAACTCAGTAAGCTATCACCAACTCTTTAAGCTACCCTCGAACCACATCCAAAATGGTAAGTTACCTCCAACTCAGTAAGCAACCTCTGCTATTCAAAGTTATAGAGTAAAAATTTAAGGATCCTAATTTCACCACAAGTAAATTGTAGTTCAAGACCCATCGACAAAATTTATTTTTATCTACCTCTTTCATCTTGAATATTAATTTTGAAATTTTCTGTCATGATTTGCAAGTCATTTTTCTTAATTTGAAATAATTCTTCACTTTGATAACTAAAAAAAAAAAATAAATAAGTTATAAATACAATGAATGAGCAAGTACAAAAAATAATTAAATTAACTTGTTCATAAAAACAAGTTTAAATGTGCAACTGTAAATGTAAAATTTAATTTGAGAAGCCAAATTCCTTTTTCTTTTCAATGCCATGTTAAAAGGAAGAACATTGTCATGTTTACCATACTCATTTAATTTTATAGCAGTCCTTAATCAGTCATAAAAAATAAAGACAAAACTGTTAGATATTCAGATAAATTATTAAATTTGTTTGTCTCATTACAATATATAGATAAATAAATAATTTTGTAATGTTTATCTCTGATTTTCTTATGTCATATATTTATTATTAATAAACAAATAAAATACATGAAAAAAAAAAATGTGTGGTTTGGTACCAGTTGTCAACACCATATTTTTTTTCAAACACAAAATCAAAATCACATTAATGTGACAATGGTTTACAGTAGGGTTGGGACATCAATGTTGATGTATCGAAAACATCGATGTATCGGACTTAAAAACATCGATGTTGATCTTTCGATGGATGGATAACATCGATGTTTTCCTGAAACATCGAAAAGATCGATGTCACAGATGTATTGGGACCCCAAAATAAGTGGACAATGAATATCGGGAGTGAGAACGTGGGATTTTTTGAAACCGGCCACCTTTTGCTCTTCGGGTTGGAGGACCGATGTCGATGTATCGAAAACATCGATGTTTAGCTATCGATGTCCCAACCCTAGTTTACAGTAGATATTTGACAGATTTTATAAAACAAAAAAAAAAAAAAAGTATTGAATTAAATGCAGTAAAATGAGAAATTAGTATTTCTAGCACCAAGCCACAAAAAATGGTGTCTCAATGTCCTTTAAAGGTGCACCTACCAGTTTGATTACCTATAAACTAGTCAATCAAGGTGGACAGATTTATTGAAAGTCTTTGGGTGTTTAAAATTAATTAAAATGATAAGATGGAGATCCAAGTGCATTTGGAGGTCTCTTATATTGAGTGAATGCCCATATCAGGCCACATCGGCCGATATCAGGCCATATCGACCCATATCAGGCCATATCAGCAGTGATGTGCAATGGAAATTATTAACATGTTACATTGATAAAGGTTTATAATTAAATACACATTTACAAAACTGTACTCCATTAGATTGTTACTCCCATATGCTGTTTTAGAATAAAAATGACTTCGAATAAATAACTATTAAGACAAAGAGATGTTTAGTCCAATGTACTCTGGGACAAAGGAATATCACACTTCTGTTTTTATAAGGGGAGTAACAATCTATAGTAGAACATTCCGTACACCTTCTTTAGATTGTTACTCCCCTATGTTTTTTTTTATAAGGGGAGTAACAATCTAAAGAAACAAAACATGATATTGCTCAGATAATTAGTGTAAGGGAGACTGAAAAAGATTTTTTTCAAAGCCCTGTGTTCTCTGTACTTAAAATCATAAAACCGAAAAATAGGACTTCCGACATGTCAGTGCTTGTCCTTTTGTCGACATAACTTTGCCCTCATTTTTCTCCTGTCAAGCCTACAAGCCATTAACAAAGAAAAATTTAATATAATATAAACATTTCTGTATCTCGGAGGAAAACAACAAGTTTTAAAAATATGGACATTTTGACATAGTTCGGTTAACTTTTTACGTTCTTTCAAGAAGTATGTCATACTATGTCACAGCTTTAACCATTTTAAAATTTAGCACCAATAAATAAAACGTTAAGTATACATAAAAAAAAGTCAATATTCTGTAAAAAATAACATTGTGTAGGTTTACCTCCTGGATACAGATTTATAGGCTGAGTTTCATGGATTAGGTATGGATCTAGGCCAAAAAAAAGCATTGCTATAACAGCTATTGTGGCCTATGGACCAGATAAGAAAATAGTACATTACGCGTCGAGTGCGGAAAGTAGCATTTTGCATGCGAGTGTGGAGTTTGCACCCGAGCGACAGCGAGGGTGGTAAAACCACACGAGCAATGCAAAATGCCGTTTTCGCACGAGTTGCGTACCGTACTTTATCTACGATTGTTAGATTTAAATAATAAATACAGAAAAAAATAAACTTCCAGTATACAAGTTCGTATTTCTCTTTTGATAAAGATAACATTAATTCATTAGTTGTATTTTATGCCGAATTATTTCGGGAGGCGTATTATTCTCCTCATATTCGTCATAATCATTTAAATCACTCATTGATTTTCACAAAAAACTCGATATAAAAGTTACTTTTATTAAAGAAACAGCAAATTAGTCTTGTTAAATGTACACAAACTCGCTAATCGTGCGTAAAGCTGAAGAATTCCTCTTCTTTACCACACTAGTGCGGTAAAGAAGAGGAATTCTTCAGAACTATGAGACGCGCATGCGCAATGAACACAAGTATGTAAATAATCACTTTCTACGCATCTAAACAGAGATACAATGTTTATATTTTGTATCAATCGTAGATAAAATACATTTCCTCCTTCTCTCTATTGCAACAAAAAACCGTAATATTAAAAGCATATAAATAAATAATACAATTTTTTTTTTTTTTAAATCTCCTGTGATTCTTCAAAATATCTTAAACTTAATAATTTAATTACATATCTGATTTTTTTTTTTTTTTTTTTTTTTTTTACAAAGATGTCATATAATAATTCGTAAATTATTTCTTTAAAAATAAACATTTATTTCAGCAATTATTTTTCCCTTAAAATCTATTTGACATTTTTTAACAGTATCAGTTGTTAAAAAAATGAAATAAATATAAATAAATACAATTATTGATTATTTTGATTGGCTTATTAATGTTACAATATTATTTTTCATTTATATTACACATCATAATTTTTACTAGTTTATATGAGACTTTCAGAGGGTAAAGTGACTATGTTGTCATAATTTTGAAAGGGAAGTAAGTTTGAGATGATACATTATGTCCGCATTTTTGAGTTGCTTCTGAAAATAGTGTCCCGCAGCTTTCCATAAGGTTTTACAGCAGACGTACTGTCACACATACCCCATTACATACAGGGTGATCCAAAAGTTCGGCAACGGCTTAATATCTTCGGTTATAATTGAGATATTAAGTTCCCGTTTGCGGATATCTTAATCATTTGTAAAAAACTACTTTTTTGGTGGGTAATCATTTTTTCCACCATATTGGTTGCCACCATATTGGATTTAACTTTGAAATTTTAAATTGGAACACCCATAAAGTGATACATTTTTGGAAAGCCCTTAAAAAAAGAAAACATTTGCCACAAACCCGAGCTTTCTATCTACTCCCGTTCCAAAATGGCGGACACTCAAAGTTAAAATTTGTTTTATTTTCAATAGTTTAGTTAGATATAAAAAAATCGGCCCGAGACAACTCAGATAAACTTTCTCATATAATCTCGGCCCCAGATCCCAGGAAACATGAATATAAAATTAAATATTTGTTGCATTAAGCTCGCTTCAATGATAAACCTACGTGATGCTTAGTTAATTTATTTATTTAAAATGTGTTCAACAGGTGGTTGTTTACTTTTTGTTTTTCGATTTTCAACCAAATGAGATTTATTTTCATCAATATCTCGGAAACTATGACTTGATAACAAACTAGGTTTTCTGGGATCTGGGGCCGAGATTATTTGAGAAAGTTATTCTGAGTTGTCTAGGACCGATTTTTTTATTTCTAACTAAACTATTGAGAATAAGAAAAAAAGAGTGAATTTTTTAACTTTGAGTGTCCGCCATTTTGAAACGGAAGTAGATAGAAAGCTCGGGTTTGCGGTAAATGTTTTCTTTTTTCAAGACCTTTCCAAAATGTATCACCAATTTAAAATTTCAAAGTTAAATCCAATATGGCGGAAAAAATGATTACCCACCAAAAAAGTAGTTTTTTACAAATTATTAAGATACCCGCAAACGGGAACTTAATATCTCTATTATAACCGAAGATATTAAGCCATTGCCGAACTTTTGGATCACCCTGTGTATATATAATTGTATAATGCCTTTGGTAGATCTAGGCCTTCCATAGGCTGTTGTACTATAATGTTAGTTAGTTTTAATGCCTCAGAAAAAATAAACATAGTACTTTGCCCTCTGAAAAAAAAAATTACAATGTTTAAAGGTGATATTCCATTCCACATTTGGGACAGTCTCAAATCTTATGAAGGATCATAGTAGTTGTATTTGCTATTGAACAATGTGTACCAATGGTAGTGAGTAGTCGTGGGGGCAAAAAGCAATAGTCGCATCTGCTTGGCCATCAATAAATCAAGGTTGATGTTACAGGTTCGATTCCATGCCAAGGCACTTTGATTTTACAGCTCACTTTTGATCACACCATATCCGCTTTAGCTGTACATTGATGTGTGAAGTGGCTTAACAGAGGCCAAATATGTAGACTTATTGTTAGATTTCAACAAGTGTCCATCCATTCTACTGTTAGCAACTAGCAACCCCTGGTACACAAAAAAGTACGAAAATTGTTGATGTACTCCTGTTAACGATGTTATTCAGTTGGAGGTAGAAACTGACTCAATTTAAGTGATTCGAGCTTGTTGACTCAACCTTAGGTACTTTTTAATTTTTAGTATAGGAATTATATGTAATAACAATAACAACTTATGATCCTTCAACAAGGTTTAAAGATTACTTAAATTTGGGATTAAATATTGCAATCTAAAAAACAATTTTATTATTTAATCCTTGTTGATAACACCTTGTAAAAATTATAAGAAATAATAAACGAGGACATTACAGCTAAAATTAATAAATTTTCAGTTTTTCTTTTCATTGCAAAATTTTTATAAAATAAAATAAATAAATAAATAAAAGTAAATAATAAATTTAGCACACCTGAATCTAAGATTTAATCTAGATGACCAAATTGATATATTTTTTTAAAATTATTATTATTATCATTATTAATATTATTCAGTTAACATTACTGTAATTTACTTATCCAAGATACCTATTTAAATTAATTAAAAATGAACTTAAAAAAATTGGGCCAACAAAAATTTCTTTTAAGTTTATCATTAACAATAAGTTATTTTTATTGTTATTATTATCATTATTAATTTTCAAAGATTTATATATAATTGGAGGAAATGAAAGAGAGACAAAGAAGAAATCTAACATATTTTTTTAGTAGCTAATTATACTACTTGTACTATGATTTTTTATAATTAATAATATTTACAGGTCAAAAGAAGGCCTAAAATATATTAATTGTTATCAGATCAAAATATATTAATAATAAATTAATTGTTTTTCCTTCACAATCTTTTCAATAGAGTCAATCAAAGGCTGTTAAAAAAAATTATGTTTATCAAAAAAAATTTACTGGCTTTATGATTCTAGTTTAAAAAGAAAGAATAAAGTAATAAAAAAAAATAAAAAAAAATGCATTGCTTAAAATAAATATAAATTTACAAAAGTGAAAAGAAAAATTATATTTCTATATTATTAACCTTTGGGAACGCACGACCCTGTGAGGCCTAAATTTGAGATATAACTGTGAAATTGAGACAGATGTGGGTGCGATTGGAAGCTAGGGATTTTTCTAGCTACATTTCTTGCTTTCATCAAGAGAATCAGTCACTGTTTGACATCGTACGTGATTATACTTAAATTCTGTGCTCATATTGTCCTGACAGGGGACCCGCGCCACTTTCACTCAAATTTTAGTATTACCCTAATTTTAGTGAAATTTATACATCTAATACAAAATAAATTAATATGGTACCTGAATTTAAAAATAAAATTATACAGAAAAAATTAACATTTGAAAATTATAATAATTGAGACTGACTAAATAAGGTGCTTATAATCCATGAGAATAAACAACAGTTTTTTTATAAATTAAGAAAATAATAAATTTTACGATTTTGGTAGTATTCATACTACGGAACGATTAAATTTTAATTTAAATCAAATTATAATTATTATTAACTACAGGAAACAGACAGAGAAAAATAGACTCCAGCGCGGGGATTTGAACCACCTATATTTCCAGTATAGCGCTCTAACCAACTAGAGGCCCATATAGAGGCCGGTGGTTCAAATCCCCGCGCTGGAGTCTATTTTTCTCTGTCTGTTTCCCGTAGTTAATAATAATTATAATTTGATTTAAAAGAAAATAATAAAACAATAAAACCAATTTAAATATGTTTTATAATATTTTGCTAAAATGATTTCAAGTTTATAGTTATTTTACCTACTTTGTGGGTATATACAACAGATTAAGTCCTATCAGGGGTCCGCGCCTCCTCGTGTCTGTATTAGACAGCGCGCACCTGAGGGTTAAAAAGTTTTGTAAACAAAGTAATCCAGTGAGTAAGAAAGGTAAATAAATCAATTAAATGAGAAATAATATATGTAATTCATTAGGTCAATGTAATGCCCACATAGGGCTGTCCAGAGACACCAATGGGGTTTAGTGGGGGCAGAGCCCCTGCTCATCGTCTGTGAACTAATGATCATACAGTATCCCTACGAACATTAGCTATTGAGGTTTTTAGATAATTAACTCATTTTTTGCTATTTCGATTTAAGTTCAGATACTTAAAGATTCAGTGAACAATTATATATCTTAAACCAAGAATCATAAGCCAGAAAAATATCCTAACATTATTAGAATTATTAATTTTGGTTATAACAAATATTTCACACGAAGTCTGATCAACAAATAGTAGAAATAATGAAAAGAAGTTTTTCATTTCTCCCAAAATATGTAAAAACATGAAAATTCTACACTTTTAAAAATACTTAATTACTTTTCATTGTCTAAGGGAGATTTTTGTACTTCAAGGTAGAACATTGATTAAAACACGAGTTGATATAACAAGAATAATCGCACATATTTAAAATTTTGATATTGTAAGACACATACACACTTTTAGGATTGACACTGAAGGGTATTACATCAATTATTAATTTTAAAACAATATACATTAGAATTTTTACAGTCAGAAAAAGCTTTTTTTAGTCAAAACTGATTTTAAAGAAAAAGAGCTCAAACAGCTGTGGACAATTTTCAAAGAGGACTTATCCTCAATTTACTACTACAGTAGAACCTCGATAAGAAGTGTCTCAAGGGGATTAGGGAAACAGTCTTGTTATCGCAGTGCTCTTTTTGTTGAGGGTTGTGTTATCAAGGTTATTTTGGCTATCAGTCGTGTTATCGAGGTAAATGGAATCACTTCGGTAGGGTTTTCAAGTCTAGACTTGTTCAAGGTAGACCCATTCATGTATAGCCGTGTTATCGAGGTTGACTTCTCAAAACTTGTTATAGATGTTCTGAGTTACTTTGTGAATTGGAAAAGATCCGTGTAATTGAGGTTGTTTGGATAATAATAGTCGTGTTATTGAGGTTGTTTGGATAATAATAGTCGCGTTATAGAGGTTAATTTAACATTATGTGTTATGGCAATCTCAAGGGTATTTGAAAATTACACTTGTAATTGAGGTTGTCGTGTTATTGAGGGTCGTGTAAGCGAGGTTCTACTGTACTACTATTACTGAGAACATGCTCTTATCTATACCACATTTGATTAGTTTGAATAAAGAGGTGTTTTTCAATGCCGATAGAGCTCAGCACTTGGTTGCCACCCCTCTTTGTGGCTGAACCCAGCGCTGTTCATCTCAACTTGACTCCACTTCATGTTTGGTGGACCACCACACTTGTATCGGTAAAAATGAAACCAAAAATGAGCAATGTGAACCTCAAATTACGGTTTAACTAGTCCTCAGAATTACATCAAATACATTAAAAAAAAAAATTCCAATACCAAAAAAAACTTCCTCTTAAGATATACAAAAACATGAGACATACATATATTTATAACCCTTGAGTACAGACTATAAAATCAAAGAGTGCAAAAACTCCCATTAAAATCAAATAAAAGGGAAATGTCCTTTTAAACAATACTTCAGAAATTTTCACAACTATGGTTTTCTTCTTATCATAACAAACAGTCTAACAATTAAAATAAATAATTTAAAACAGAATTACACTAATAAATAAATAAAATTAAAAAGAAAAAATACTAATAAATAATACAATTTGTTTTGAGTCCTTACGATTAATTTTTTTTTCTTAAGAAATATCCTTATACAACTATTATGAGTTCACCTAAAATTATTTTTATTTTTCAATATTTAAGAGCAGTGATCGCTTGAAATATACAATGAAATTCTTATATTACTTCTATTTACATGCAAAATTAAAAAAAAAAAAAAAAGCCAGTTTTATCGGCCATATTTAAAAATTAATAAAAAAAAAAAAAAAAAAAAAAAAAAATGCTTTAGTAAACAAGCAAAATGCAAGTCCTGAACTTAGTTTTAAGTTATTTGTCAGTGCGCTTAATTATAGATTTTGAGTTAGAAAAAAGGAATTAAGAGGAAAAAATTTTGTGTTTGGAAAAAGTGATAGTTGAACGTCCGAAAAGATTTTTATTAATTTGGATGCACCGAAAAATATCTATAGTATAGTTATCGTGAACATCAACATCTTTTGAAGGAACCTTTAATGAGTTCACTTAACCCATTGAACACGTTTGGATCCACTGTGGTTCCATTTTGTGCTAAGGCTGCTAGCGGTTGGATCGCTAGTGGATCCAAGCACACCTTTCTGACACTCCGCTGCCCTTTTCCTTGTGTCTCAGGCAGAACCCTCTTACAAGAGTCCGAACCCCCGTTACAAGGCCCGCTGGCGTTGGTATCCACAGAGGATTCCAACAACAATTTTTTTTTTTTTAAAGATCCACTTTTTAAATTGTGAAATCTCATATGGTATCAATAAAAGCCGCCACCAGAGGTACATTCCTGAATCGGAAGACAGGCTGAATGAGTTATATAAAAAGTGCAATCGATAGATGATCTTCTATTCAAAGTGGTCACTTTTATAGATTTTAAATGGTTATACATTTAAAATATATTTTGTAAACATGGTATTCCATTTTCTTTTACCTCAACAAGCAAAAATACACTACTTTTCTTTTGTTTAAAACCACTGTCCACAATCCTCCAAGATAACTCTGATATTTTGGAGTTTAGAGTAACAGTAACATGTCATACAATAAGCCGTATTATAATCCTGATGCCATAATCTCTTTAAATTTTAATACAGTCTTATAATGCCTTTAAAATTAAATTTAAACGTGGGAATTAAAAAAAAAAAAATGTGTTAAAATCTCATAGTACTTAAGTCTTTAATATACCTACATATTATTTTTTTTAACTTCTTCATATTCAAAGACTGTGGTAATTCCAGTACACACTTAGACCCTCTGTTAGTACGGCTGGGAATAAAGGATGACAAGAAAGACAAAGGTCTTTGTGAGGTCTTCTCGGAACTAAGAAATCTTGTGGAAAAAGAACATCATAAAATATAGTTTGGATAACTGTGTATGATCATCATCTAATGCTATTCTAGATTTTGTTGCGTACATTTTGATCGTAACATCATGTTACAATGATCTCACTATAGTTATCCTGATGAAGTAACTAAGATGATTTCATAGATATCCAAACAGTTTAAGATAATAGCCATGCTACATATATCCAAACTATCATAGATTATGTTATTTGCATAGTTATTCTAACAACTTCAGATAATGATCTTCATTTATTCTCAATATCTGTTTGCTACGTCTTTTAACTTCTGCTACACATATCCAAACTTTCAAAGTTGGTGATCTTTACATAGTTATGCTAACTGCGTCAGACGATGATCTTCTGAACATTTCCAACGATGTTCTCTGTATTGTTATCAAGACAACTTCAGACTTCAGATCCCTCTCCCAAAAATTCAGCATCAAATGCATTTCAAACTAAATCCTATGTTTTTGTTTTTTTTACTTCAAAACATAAATTTATTAATTTTTCCATTTTTATCTTTAATACTTCAGATACCGTTATTTAGTCAGTTATTTATTTACTTCAGTTGTTTATTCTCAACACTCCCTTTCCTTTTCCTTATTACCCGCTGCCCTTTTCCTTGTGTCTCGAGCAGAACCTAGTACCTAATCTAAGCCAATATTTTGTATCTTAACATTCTAGATTCATTTTAATTTCTTAGATGCCATTATTTTAACGACTTCAGTCTTGAGTATAAATTTTAAGCATTTTATACTTTGGGTTCTTATAAACTTTGCTTTTTTTACTAACACAAAACTAAACTTTCAGATATCGAACAGATATACAATAGAAACTAATATGCATGGAATGACAAACCAAATGCTGTTTCCTTAAAATTTTTTTCTTCTTTATTTTCAACTTTATTAGAATTTTGTTTATTAAAGAGCTACTCTAATTATGACTATCTACATCATTAGTTGTCATAATCTCAGCATTCTATACTTTCTTCAAATAATGTACATCTTGATATTAAGAGCAATTAATACGACCGAATTCACTTATATTTTATCCAGCTCATAAAAAGTAGTGGGCATCGATAAAGTCGATTTCGGGACACTTCAACCAAAGGCAATATGAATGACAACTTCAAAGGAACTTAGATCATTGGTAGAGGATTAAGTTCATAAAACCACAGTAGAGATTCAAAGCCTTCATTCAAAGCTAAAAAAAGAGAAGTTAGGATGAAATTCCTAAACGAAAGTTTGCGGCTTCAAATATATATCGTTCACATCTAGGAATTGCTGTAACTTTTCTTTCGTATTAGATTCATTCGGACTGCCAATTTTTTCATTATTTCTATTAATCGGATTAATGGTTTTAATAGTTTTAATTGGATTAATAGTTTTAATAACGGAATTAATACTTTTATTACTTGGATTAATGGTTTTAATATGTTTTTCAATTTTTATCGGCTCTTTAGTCGCTATCTTTTTCTGTTTTTTAACCACTATTTCTGGTTTACCGACTTTCGGGTCTGACTTCCGTTTGGTCGGAGTACTTTTGATGCGCTCCTCTCTAAAATATTTCAAATCGACTCGTTCCATGTCACGGAATTTTGGATTTCCTTCAATGATTTTCCTTTTTCTCCCACTTCTGCGGACTCCGTCTGCAGATTGGTCTGGGGATTCCATCGACTCTGACATCCCTGATTCCTTATTATTAGTACTACAACAACTATTGCTATTACTTAAACTATTTTCTTCATTAAACTTAGGTACATTTAAATTACTAGAGTTAGATTTCTCGTTAGTCTTAACGATAGGTTTTTCCACTACAACCTTACGAGGCTTAACAACTTTATTCTGAATTTCAGTCGGATTTTTGGGTTTTCCTCTTTTCTTTTTTTTCTTAAATTGAGGAATGCGTCGTCTTTTCTTCGGCTTGACAGGTAAATTTTTTGTAAAGCCTAATTCATCGGAGTCTAAAGTTTTATCAGTTTCCGAATCGATTATAATTATAGAATTACTGGATGAATTTTCAAATTCTACTTGCTTAATTTGTGTGGCCGAAGCTCCACTGTCCGAGCTAATTTTATTATTATTAATAGCTCGGTTTGCTGAAATTTTCACAGCTTTATTAATATTTTTAGAATCTAGAGATATTTCAGACTCAATTTTACTTTCATTATTTGTTTTTTCAATTTTTAATACACTGTTGTCTTTCTTAATCAAACAACTTGAAACTTGAGCAGCTTTAAGTGTTATCATGGTATTTTTAAAAGGTGTTGCTAAATGTTTTTCTCGAATATTCTTACACATTTCTGATAATTCAGAGTTTGATCCCAAGTTATCAGTTATTTGTCTTTTAGGATTCATAGTTTTTTCTGAAGTTACCTTTTCAGAGAATATTTTATCTGTAGTACCTTCTTTGTGAGCTCTTATCTTTTCAGGAGTCATTCCTTTGTGAGTTCTTATCTTTTCAGGAGTCATTCCTTTGTGAGTTCTTATCTTTTCAGGAGTCATTCCTTTGTGAGTTCTTATCTTTTCAGAAGACATTCCTCTGTGAGTCCTTATCTTTTCAGGAGTCATTCCTTTGTGAGTTGTATTTTCGTGAGTTATATTTTTTTCAGGAGTATTTTTAATGCAAGTAATTATATTTTCAGAAGATGTTATTTTATCATGAGTTATGTTTTTTTCTGGAGTCACTTTCTTGGAAGGTGTTATTTTTTCAGAAGTTGTAATTCGTTCCTCTCTGCAATTAGTTTTAGTTATAGAAACCATAGGAGTCTTACTGGAAGTATCGGGGATTGGTGGCCTTTTATCTACAAGACTAATTTTAACACTCGAACCAGTTAATAACTTTTCAGGATCGATTTTAACTTGTTTACTAGAAACTTGAAACGGGGGTTTAGGTTTTAAAACAACGGGTTCAGGGATTGCAGTAGGTCTAGGAGCTATTTCCACAAACCTGGGTTTAGGTTTTTCTAACCTCGGTTCCATTCTTTTAAAACCATTAGACAAAAGAATCGCGGTTCCAGGAGCAGGGGCTAAGGAGGAAACAGAAGTTAAAATAGGCATCGGAGGATTTACAGGTATCGGAGGATTTAAAGGTATTGAAGAATTTACAGGAATCGGAGATTTTACCGGAGTTTCTCCAATCTTCATGACAACCGGCGGGGCGGAAACAGTGGTCTCATTGATAGGAGGTGTAATAGTCGGCAGCACGGCTACAGGTAAAACCATCGGAGGAGGTAAAACTTCGGTTTCCGCAACTGAACTAATGCTGACACCCTGCTTAATTGGTTCCACAGGCTGACTCTCCATCCCCCCAATATCACTTGGAATCTTACCGAACCTCATGTATCTGAGGTCGAAACAGGAAGGGTCGATGTTGTTCTGGACACGTGCCATGAAGTCAGCTCTGGAGAATCTGGCATTGGCATAAGCGTCCTTCCTAAAGCCGACGGCGGCATACTCCGGATCCAAGGGGGGTCTCCCTCGTCTCCTAGAAGCACTATCTGCACTACCTTAAAAAAATAAGTACAATGAAGTTAATATCATGTTTCACGATTGAATTTTTTTAAATAAGTTTGGAAATAGTACATTACGCGTCTAGAGCGGACAGTAGCATTTTGCATGCATGTGTGAAACATTTTGCATGCGTATAGTTTTACTACCCTTGCTATCGCTAGGGTGGTACTCATCTAAAAAGAGGTAAAAGGTTTATATTTCGTAAACATATGAGGCGCATAGACTGCAGATACAAGACTTCTTTATTTTCAGACTACTTTTTTTGTAGACTATATTTAGCTGAGTCAGCCACACCTTAACCTATTAAACTATGCTTAGGTGGCTTCTGAATGCTAATACAATAGGGATATGAATGCTTCAGTTTCATGTACAATGTAAATGCATTCCAGCTTGTCTGGATAATCAGATATTCGGAATAAAGGAGCTTTACTTTATTAAGTGTTTATAATAATCTATAAACACTTAATATTGCCTAGTACATAGGCTTCATTGATATAGAATTTTTTTGTTTTTCTAAAAAATACCACAAAAATTCTTTTAAGAAATTATTTTTTGGGGCAAAGTTGGTTAGTTGATCATGGACTAAATCATTATACATTCATTGATAATAACCAGATTTAGTGGTTAAAATAGGTTTGAATTAAACATGTTCAATTTTGATTAAATTTTTGTTTTAATCGGAGAAAGGTTTTGGTATCCGAGAATAAAAAAAAAAAAGTAGATGTAAACTTACGATGCAGATAAGGCAGATTAGACGATTGATGGAGTGGAGTGATAGTAAGCTGTTGAGATAATGCATCTGCAGGAACCAGAGGAGGTATCGGAGGCAGAATCCCAGGGGGGAACGACTGACTACAGGGGTAAGGCTCGTTACAGTAACCTTGAGTACAAGGCTCGGATAAAAGAGGCATGGGTCCATAAGGTTTCCCACACTCGTCAAGCGGTGTTATAGTCAGACCACAATTCTCCTTAGAACTATCCCCCATCATGTGCCGTCCCATAGCAGGGTTCATCGGATGGTGCACCGGATGAGAAGGGATGTGACTTGGTGGTATCATCTGCATGGGAGAATGAGGCATCATCGGATACTGATAAGGACCATTTGGATAAAACTGAGGCACCGGTGAACTCATCGGCATGCAACAATTCATCGGTGGGTTACTTGCTGCATGATTCAGTTCGCTCTCCTTCCACATCCTTGATTCCATCATATCAAAAGCAAGTGCTTCCATGTCAGGAACTAACAAAACAAAAATTCAAAAATTAATTATTACAATAGAATCATGATCAAATAAGTGAAAAGACATAAATTGAAGAGGAATAGCATTTTTCGACAATTGATTCCATAAAATAAATACAACCAAAACTTGAAGTAACAAAATGCCATTCAAATTTACTTAAATATTTATTTATATAAAATATTCTATTATTATTTTCAATTAATAACATAATTATTATAATGTGTACAATAAGTAATTATTATATATGTAATATTATACTGACCCATGAAGTGAATGAAATTGTTGTACTTTTCAGCAGTATATTCATCAATGAACTGGCTAAAATCACTGTGACTAAAGGCATTAGATTTTCCCACAAGGGTGTTTGGGTGCATTTTGTTATCGAATTCAGGTAGGAACTGGTCGTACATGGACATATCGGGAATGCTTGAGTAGTAATCACTTTCTCTCACATCATGCCGTGAACTTTTATATACTTTGTTCATGCAAGGTTCCATGCCTCTCCCTGCGTACCCACCTTGATCCCTGCTCGTCAGATAATCTAAACCTTCGTAGTATGACTTTCCATAGTAACGATCATACATCCGTGTCTTTTCTGCGGTGCTGGGATGACCCGAAGGATAAAAGACCTGTGCCAAATAATCTTCGTAGCGTTTAGGTCTAGCTACAGAACTATGTAGGAATTTTTCAGTTAATGCTGATAATTCTTTGTCCGCTGCTCTATCAGTTTTTCCAGTCTCACACCTCCGACTGTAATCATTCATGATTTTATTAAATTCAGTCGTAGAAGATTCTTTGACATCAGAACGAATCAGGGCACTCCTCCTCTCGTTTATCGTCTTCTCCATTTTTAAAGCGATATCTTCTAAGTAAGGTTTAATGATTTCGGTTTTCTCTTTTAAGATATTGGCCTCTTTCTGAAATCCTTTTTGCATAAGAAAAGATTCGATGATTTTTAAATTCTTATTGACGATGAAGTTCTTATTGGGTTCATGCATTGTTGACGGGGATTTCTCCGAAGGAGCATTACTTGTAAATGACTCGATCAACTGAGGAATTTTAACTTTGAGCGTTTCTAAAGCATCGACTCCACTTTCGGAATCTTTTGGAGAGATGGTTAAATCAACATTGTTCTTCAATAAATTCTCATTTTTCAAAAATATATTTATAGTCCTCTTTTTGTCAGAGCTATCTTTATTCGTACCATGTTCTTTTTTCAAGTCATCTGAAATATCGACTATGTTATCTGTAACCTTGGTCTTTGATTCCGATTCTTCTGCGACTTGTTCTTTAGTTTCGTTCTTGGTGCAAGGAAGAAGAGGTGTTACACTAAGACATCCTATCTTCACAGTTCCTGTAAGGGTCTCCAACCTTTCAGCTAGACCACTCTCAGAATCGTTATTCCAATTATTATCCTCAGCGTTTAAACAGTTCCTTCTTCTTTCTCCTAATAATTTCCCATGGCCTTTAGGAACTAACTGAATGGTACATTTAGAATTTTTCAGCTTTACCGGATGACTTTTTTCAGGCTTGTCGACACTGGAAACTGCCTCCATTGAAACTCTTTCTATTGAAACTAACTCTTTCGAAACTGTGTCCAAAAACATTGATTCCTTTTGAACTATCTCCATTGAAACTGATTCCTTTGGAACTGTCTCCTTTGAGACTGATTTCATTGGAATTGACTCCATTGAAACTGATTCCTTCGGGCCAGTCTCAATTGGAACTGATTCCTTCGGACCAGTCTCAATTGAAACTGATTCCTTCGGACCTCTCTCAATTGTAACTGATTCCTTTGGACCTGTCTCCATTGAAACTGATTCCTTCAGAACTGGCTCCATTGAAACTGACTCTAGATCTGGCTCAATTAGATCCTGCTCTATTGAAATTGCCTCTATTGAAACTGGCTTCATTATAACTGGCTCCATTAGCACAGTCTCTTCTGAAACAGACTCCATTAAACCTGGCTCAGTAGAAACTGGCTTAATTGGAACTACCGCCTTAAAATCTGATTCCACTAAATCCGGATTTGTTAAAACCACCTCCATTGGAGCTGCCTCTAAAGGACCTATCTCTGTCTCAGATCTCTTAAAAACCTCTTTAGACAGTTTATCATTTTTCATTGCATTCATTAAAATTCCTTTAAAATTTTGACTTATAATGTTACGTTCATTTTGTTCAAAATTAGAAATAACATCTTTATTAGAGCTATGCTCTTCAATTTTGAACGAATGGCTATCAAACGAATCCTGGTTTGGAAATTCATCTTCCGTATTGGAATCATCTTTAGCAATCGATTCTGTATAATAAACTCCATCGTTTGATACGGTTTCAATAATTTCTTGTTTAATATGTCTGGCTTCGTAAGCCGGACTATTTGCTGTATAATCACCACTGTCGTCATCAGAATACATTGACAAATCAATAATATCAGGTTTAACATCGATTATTTCAGATTTGAGATGAGCCAGGGCTGAAACAGTTTCTGGTTCGTCGGTGCTCTTAGATTTATCAGAATCTGCCGTATCGTCCATCCTGATGTCTTCCATATTAATATTTTTAGAAACATTAGAACACGTTTCCATTTGCTCGTCACTCGCTAGTTGACAACTGTTTGAATTATCAAAATCTTGATCGCTATTAGCAGTAACGGAAAAAGACTCGGTCATTTCTTTCTCAATCGATTCATCACCACTAACTTCAATGCAGTCTTCAGTACTTGGCAGATTGATTTCTGATGAAGAGATGTAAGTTAATTTAGTCATCGCTTCAGAACTCTCAGAATCCGAATTAATCTGGATTAAATCTGATTTCTCATTTTTAACTAAACCGATGTTTTTTACTTCATCGGAAACCGTACGTGCAGCACTACAATTAGAATCATCACTTAGTAATATAACCTGTTCATTTCTGTCAGATTGGAAGTCATTAGAAGTGCTTTTAACATTTGTATCGGTTTTGTCAGAAGGTAATTTTCCACTTTTTTCATAGGAACACGTTCGATTAGGTTCGACAGGAGAAATTGAGAGAGTAAAACTATCAGACTTATCAGTATAAAGAGAAGGGTTGGCAGTAGAATCGCGAGGGACCGATTTTAAAGTCAAGTCTCCGGCTTTTAAACGGTTACTTAACGTACTTTGACACACCTTAAACGGGTTACTTTCAGTACATTCTTGGTTCAGTAGAATAAATCCCGAAGTTATTTCAAGATCATCCGACTTCTTCAAATCCTTTTTAATCAGCTTGTCGCATTCCGATACATCATTTTGATTTCTCAAAGAATCTTTACATTTTTCGGTCAGAACAGTCGCATTGCCCAGAGCACTTATACACAGCGGGCTGGAACCCATAACGCTGCTGCTCTTATTATGCATGAAGAATTCGTCCCTAGGAATCCCCTGTCCTTCTTTTCTATCTAAGCAATTAGCCATGGTGGGTCACATAGATTAACACAACACCATCTCTGCTTCGACAAAGTGCATGTTCGGACACCACATGTTGTTACACCTCCTTCCAACCTGAAAAAAAAAAAAAAAAAAAATCAGTTAGATCACAGTATCAAATGTCTAATATTATCTTATGTCTAAAAAAGATTGAACACAAATATCTAAAATATATTATTCATTGAAAAGCACTCAATTTATAAGACACAATCTTAAGTTCTACTGTTGTCTCTAACTAGTTACTTTATTTCCACAGTTTTTCAAACCGTTTTTACAACTGGTTCGGTTTCAAACCAAAAATGTTTCCATGAGGAGTATTAATAATAGTTTTCACTAGCGTTGGGAACCAATCGATTGAAAACAGTCGACTAAACGGTTGTTTTAAAATATTCATTCATTCGGTTGTGGATATCTAGTTTTCATTCGACTGATATCAGTCTATAGTATGGAGTTTTATTAGTTGTAACTCGGACGTGTATATGTGGACGTGTGTATAACGAGATAACGAGTGTCATGCGCCTTCTCACCCCTCCTCCGCTCTGAGCCCTTCACCGTCGTTCCTTTCCCCCACCCAAAACCAAAAAACATCCAAATGAAACATTCGAATGAAAAATTCGACTGGATTCAGTCTCAGTCTATATTTTTTCATTCGAATGAAAAGGATGGCGTAGCAGGCTGTAGTTTGGGACGAGATAACGAGTGTCAAGCGCCTTCTCACTCTCACGACTTATTCATTCGGTTGTTTTTTCTAGTCGGTTGTCCCAACGCTAGTTTTCCCGACAATTTTGAAAACAATACACTGCCAGACTTGTTAGGTTATCACATCCCCAGTCATCATGCTCACTGTGCATGTCTAAATTCTGTTTTCAGTTCAATACAGTTCACTCGCTAATCCAGACTCCTCTAGTCCGGACATCCGGTTAACCCAGACGTGATCTCAATCATTTTCTAATAATGTTTAATCAATAAACTTTGAAGTTTTATCAATAAGATGGAAAGTTTTTATCCTAAATCAGTTTGTAGGTTTCCAACTCTCTCCTATTTTTTAGGATCTAGGATTTGTTTATGTTACCTTGTTTTTAATATATATTTAATTTATAATTATGGAGTTTAAACGAATAGTGACAAACATAGAATAACTATGGATTTTAGAAAAAATAACCCCCTTGCTTAACAATTGACAACAACCACCCTGGTTAGAATAAAAAAGATGTTTTAGCAAGAATAGGATGAAATATTAACCTTCTAGTCATGGCTGGTATTACTAAACCTTTGTAGATTCAACTAACATATGCAGAAAATACATTTTTTTGGGTTGAAACTACACTTTTATAAAGAGAAAACTATTAAGAACTCATTATTAAATCTTTTAGTGAGATATACAAACATTTGATGACAAATAACTTAGTAGGAACATCAGAATAATCTGAATTTGAGTGAACATTAATCCACCAGGTCCCATACCCCAGGCCAAAAGCCCTAGGCCCTTTGCTTAGTGCTCCAGGCCCCAGATTATCGGCCATTGGTCTCTGGCCCAAGGCCAATTACCCTAAGCCCATTGCCCCCTTACCCCTAGGCATATTGCCCCTTACCCCAGGCCCATTTTCCCAGGCTATAGGCTCATTCGACGACCAATTAATTCCCTACGTTTATTACTAAACGTTAGACGAATCGACGAAGTGGCTTTGACAGGAATTTGCCAGAAAATGAATGTACGCTCAAAAGGACTACTACCGCTACACTAGCAGGTGTGTTACTAACCAGTGCAAGCACTGCAGAAGAATGGGGTACCCATCACCATCGCATACGAGCGTAAAAGGTTAAGGTTCAAACTGTGCTCGTCAATTCGACTAACATTAGCATTAGGGTCCAGGGTTAAGCAGCTGGAACCAACCCAACATATGCTGCTATCTGTTGAGAAATAAGATAACTTAATATAGACCACTACGGCACTCAAATATAAGCTAAAACCAAGTGTAAGGACCACTCAGCCTGTGTTGTGGGTTGGCCCGTTCTGGTTTTGAACACCTCAATTTACATACAAGGAAACAAGCCTCACTACTTACTATTAGTTACAATGATGTCTTTAATAACTCCAAGGTAGTACTAATGAAATTTAACAATATCGATTATTAGTGGATAGTGATACTTAGAAAAGTCATCTACATAAAAAATTTACAATTCTTTTGTTAATAAGTAACATGTTGAAATTTTTAAATGTTGATTTTAAAATGTATCATATAGAACACAGGAATAATTATAATCATTCAATAATAACAACACTATTAATACAAACACAACAAAATAACACTATGATCAAAAAATAAAATATCTGTTATATATTCTAATTACTAACAAATTCAACAGTGAGAACTTAAAATTTTCCTCGTGGAATCTCTACTAATTAGTTATATAAAGTTAAAAGATTAATGGATAATTTAATTGTTATTGTTTAGTTAAACATATAATATTAAGAAAAAAATTCTATAATTAAAATGTAATTAGATTACTAGCGCTGTCTGGTAGAGAAGGGTTGAACTAGTCAATCAAATTAATATTCGGTCTTTGAAACCTATCTTACTATTAATATAGTAATCAAATTGATCTTAATATTAAACTAGTGCAGGTTTTTATTTTAAATCCTAGAGCATTGTGTAAAAAATACTTTAAATTGTGATTATTAAAACGTGTTATTTATTTATTATTTTTAATTGTGTCATTTTTTTCTTTTATGTTGGTATTGTCAAATTAAAAAGTTGTGGATCTAATTATTTATTTATTTAAAGAATATTTATTTTAATATGTATCTATTAGGTTTCCTTAGAATTACTCTTAATTCTAATAATATGCAATTGATTTCGCAAGTTTATTAAGCTTAAATGGTACTTCTTTAGATTGTTACGCCCCTATGTAGTTTTAGAATAAAAATGACACTAAATAACTATTGAGAAAAAGGAATGATCAGTCCAATGTACTTCGGGACAATCTTATCGAGGTACTCTTTTAGTTTATACCCCCTATTTCATTACAAATTTTAGATGAACTGGGTGGGAATGAAAAATAGACATAGCGGTACTTTTTTTACTTTAGCACCCCCTATATCCCTTTGTGTTAATAGTTATTTAGACAAAGGAACATATACAGAATAGCATATATTCCTTAGTCTAAATTACTATTAAGACGAAGGGATATTTATTCCAATGTACCTTGGGACAAAGGAATATCACTCTTGTGTATATAATTGTGATCATATCCCATAGTCTAATCAACTATTAAGATAAAGGAATATAAAACTGCCCTAGGAGTCTCAATGTCTTGGGGAGACAAACACACAAACCTTAGAGACTTTTGTAGGGCACACTATTGATTAGAACCAAGGAGGGTGCAAAAGTAAAAAAGTGCCAACAAAGCAATAGTATTTGTAAATATTTAATTAGACTAGGGGATATTATCACACAGAAGTGTGATATTCCTTCGTCCTAAACTACTATCTCTAAAATAGACTAAATATCTCTTCATATTAATACTTATTGGTGGTACTCAAGTAAAGTTTTGCCTCGTGTCTTTTTTATTATTTTGGATACCCCTTTAAGAGGGGTACTAAACTATATGTGTAATTTTATTGATAACGTAAAACTTCTACAAAGAAGAGAAAAATCGTTTTTTGGGATTCAGATAATGGTTTGAGGAGGTTAAACCTCCTACCTGAGCTGCACCACAAACTGCAGATTATACTATCCTTTCTATAATTAATATGTTGCCAGCAGACTCCTACCTGAGCTGCCCCACAAACTGCAGATTATACTATCCTTTATATAATTAACATGTTGCCAGCAGACTCCGACCTGAGCTGCACCACAAACTGCGGATTATACTATCCTTTCTATAATTAACATGTTGCCAGCAGACTCCTACCTTAGCTGCACCACAAACTGCAGATTATACTATCCTTTCTATAATTAACATGTTGCCAGCAGACTCCTACCTTAGCTGCACCACAAACTGCAGATTATACTATCCTTTCTATAATTAATATGTTGCCAGCAGACTCCTACCTGAGCTGCCCCACAAACTGCAGATTATACTATCCTTTATATAATTAACATGTTGCCAGCAGACTCCGACCTGAGCTGCACCACAAACTGCGGATTATACTATCCTTTCTATAATTAACATGTTGCCAGCAGACTCCTACCTTAGCTGCACCACAAACTGCAGATTATACTATCCTTTCTATAATTAACATGTTGCCAGCAGACTCCTACCTTAGCTGCACCACAAACTGCAGATTATACTATCCTTTATATAATTAACATGTTGCCAGCAGACTCCTACCTAAGCTGCACCACAAACTGCAGATTATACTATCCTTTATATAATTAACATGTTGCCAGCAGACTCCTACCTGAGCTGCACCACAAACTGCAGATTATACTATCCTTTATATAATTAACATGTTGCCAGCAGACTCCTACCTGAACTGCACCACAAACTGCAGATTATACTATCCTTTTTATAATTAACATGTTTCCAGCAGACTCCTACCTGAGCTGCACCACAAACTGCAGATTATACTATCCTTTCTATAATTAACATGTTGCCAGCAGACTCCTACCTGAGCTGCACCACAAACTGCAGATTATACTATCCATTTTATAATTAACATGTTTCCAGCAGACTACGTTACTGGAACGTGGAGCTGGGCGGGCCAATAAACCGGGCCATCTTCTAACTACAATTTAATCTGTTTTTTAATTGGTCAGGTTTTAACTAACTAGTTAGCCCTGTAAAGCGCATCTATACTATACATACGTTTCGCACTCTCCTAGCTTTTTATGTTTTTCAGTTATTTAAAATTCATTTTAAGTTTGATTTCCCAGCCCCTGTGTTGTGTCAAGCAATTGTTCGTCCGCCAAATAGATTGAGGGATAACCAACAATTGACAAAAAGGTATTTTCACTTCAAGGAAATGAGTAGGATAACACTTCTCGTGAGCCCTTGTTATCACAAGAGCTAATCCTACACACGATTCTTAGAACGCTACAAAACACAATCACTTATTTAGTTAAGATTGTCTAAGAATAGAATATAATTGTAAAAAATTTAAACAAAGACTTACAGTTCATTGCTGAGATAACACAAGCATCCAAAACTGAGGTCTACATTATTTCAATATTTTCTTCAAATAAATCATGTCAACTTTCTTCTGACTCTTCCAAGGTACGATATCACTAAATCATTTCATTCACTCACATCACCTGCCTAAAAATAAATCATACATACTAGATGTTAGATAACATATACACAATCAGTTAACTTAATCCTCTTATTAGTATATTAAATATGATATAAACAAACTCGTACTAATTTCATAAACCAAAGTAGAATGCACTTTTTATAACTGTATATATTTGTTTGGAAGCATTTAAACAAATTTCAAACACTATTTAAATTATAATTATACAATTTTAATTAGAAAAAGTCACTTGAAATACGATTTAAATAGTAAAAGATAATGAAAAATATACCAGGCGAAAAATTTAACGAATATTTGAGAACTTAGGTATTGTGCGCAAACAAGTTTGAAACGTTTAAATATTCAAAAATAATAAGATAAATACAATTTTCATATCGTAATAGAAATTTGAAAAAAAAAATATATCGACAAATAAAACGACAATACAAATGGCTGACGGAATTGTCCTATGGTAAATAGGTAATTGAAGATCGGGGGGTTTTCGGATTCGCGCATCAAATTAATAATCTCGAACCACCAGCACCAATTTTACCGAAGACCTGAATAATTACACCGTAAAAAATGAGCCGAGTTAAAAATAGAATTGTAAAGGATGCGTACCGTGCCGAGGTGAACCTCGAAACATAATTATACAATAACGTCTGCAAACTGGTAAAAGGTATGTAATTAAAATAAAAAAATATTACGTTTTTTTTTCATCTAATTATTGAAGTAGCTCTGATTTAGTTTACGTATTCGTAACAGTCATAGTTTCCTCAAGCACAATTGAACGAGAATGTAATTTAAATGTCCCTTTTCGAGCACAATCTTTTAATCAAATAAGGCATTTAAAAGATACCGACAAGAAAAAAAATCGTATTATTTTTGTTAGGTATTCTTAAAATAACTTGACAGATAAATAAAAACCGGAAAAGTATCGATATATTTAAATGTCAAAAAATTTTAAATATCGATACTAGTGGCAGTGTATACACGACTTATATATTTCTAAACGAAGACCTAATTTATATTTTCATATTCACTTTTTGTTTTTCTTCACGTTGTAACTGATAAAACTAAATATTAGTGATTTAAAAATTTATTTCCTTAATTTAAAAGCTAAAATAGTATTTTTTAACTCGTTAGTTATTTTTATTCAGGCTCATTCTTTTTTAGTTGCTCGTCTTTTATACGTTCATTCAACTCGTTTTAATTCGTTTATACCACTTTCCCTTTCTAGCAGATCTTAAATCTCTTAAAGAAAATATAAGAGTTCATCATTGAATAACAAGTTTTAAGCGACCGTTTACAAAACAAAAGCTCATGTTTGTAAATCATTACAAATGTAAATTTATAAAATAATTAAATTAAGTTTGTAATTTTCTTTTTTGAGGTGAGTTAGTTTAGAGAAGCTACCGACAGATGGCAGCAGTGTACAGCAGGAAATCGCCGACTGTTCTCATTTTATCGACTGAATAATTAAATCTGGTTACGATTTAACTCGATTTCGTTCTGGTTTATTCACTTAATGCTATCCAACGAGAGATAACGAATAATTATAAAAGCAATCAACGCTATATATCCATAATTTTTACCATTATTTTTCGGATAAGTACATTATAAGATAGGTTAGAAATATTATATTTGATCTCTTGTAGGGGATTGTTTGTATTCATATTTGTAATAACCCTCTAGCTAGACAGACTCACTGCGTGGGTGTGTTACTATGCAATGTTCACTCTCCCGGCAGAGGGGGATGCTAATGTAGGCCACTAACAGCTATCTACTTCCAATGGTTCGCCTATAAATCTTTACTCTTTCTTTTCGATAAAATACTTGTAGCAAGTCCAAGCAACGTAACAAAGTCAAAGGACAATAAAGATTAACAGCCTAAAACCTTTAATATTTGTACTCCAATAAAAAACCAGAGCACAGAACTTCAGTTTAAAAAAGTACATAGTAGGTACAAACCAAATTGCTACATTATTATCGACTAAATTGGATAATATATCTATAATATTAAAAATACAAAACAATAAAGTATCTGCTTTATTTAAAAAGAACATGTTACAGAAGAGTATAAAATAAAAACTTTTTATTCACGAAAATACTTCACTATATACAACGTCATTGAAACAAATGAAATAGTCTTGATTCAAGATTAAACACAGGAATTGTTTTTTTATTTGCGAAATGTATTCTGTAATTTACAAAAGATCCGAACATGTGCTTACTAAAATGTGAATTATTACTACAGGCCAAGGGATATTCGTGACAGATTAGAGACGGCAATAGCTCGCAACCAACGTTAAAGTAAGAGCGTTGAGAAAAATGCGATCGCATTCGAGACTTACATTATTGAAATATTTGCCAAGTTAAATGAATCGGTCCAGCATAGAGGGCTGATATCAATTATGTGTTCATCAACTGAAGTATTGCTCGTATACTACGTCTTCTTGAATCTACCTTGACTGCTTATGCTTATAGAAATCAGATCATTTTTCCCGAAAAATTTAAATCGAGGTTTTAAATATGAAGCAAACAGTAATAAGCCTATTATTGACAAAGTGGGACCTTTCGTTACTGCCACTGTATAATCGTGTAGTTGCCATCAGCTGTGACTCCTTCTATCTTCTATCGAAGTATGTGTAATGGTCGCTGAAAGAATATAACTAGAAACTCATCTGTATAATTTGGAAGACTATTCTAGGACCTCGAGCATTTTTGCCTTAGATATCCAATAATATACACCTTTTACTGTAACTATAAGATAATGTAAATTCTCTGACTTAATACTTGCTAACGTCAATAAAATATATCAAAATTATTGTCTGCATTAAAAGGAAACTTCATTTTTTAGATAATGCCATTGTATATAATTATTTAAAAATATTTAATTAGCTGATTAATTTACTTATTAATATTTTATACTTCATATAAACGCAATACACCGCTGGAAGAAAGATTTTTTAAAATTATATTTGCGTAATCGATATCCTTCGATTGCCATGTTGGATTTCTTTAAATAACACATATGTAAAATGTATTGAATGAATTGAATCAATAATTACGCAAATTATTTTACGTATATGCCCGTGCAGTGATTCATTTAAATAAAATATTCCACCGGCAAAGAAAGACAACACTGTTTAACTAATTTGAGATCTAAAGTTCTGTAAATGTAATTTCAAACTTACAAACTATCAGCTTAAGTGTCAAGTAACAATAACAATAATTATTTATTTATGTAGTCTCGTCATAAATGCAATGTTGCTTTTAAGGATAAAAAAGTGTATTTTTTCGAAAGTCTGTGAAATTTAGCTAATTAATTAGTTTATTATTATTGTTTTTTCTTCTTGTTAAGAGCATATGTCTTAGAGAAAACTCTGTGGTCGTGGCGTCGTGGTCTGTTTAAATTACAATTACAGCCGATCGAGGTCAAGGTAAAGTTTAGTTACTTCGTTGTCGCAATTGATAAATTACTGTTCTTCTAGATATTAGGCATTTAGATCTGGTAAATTTGCACTATTTGGCCCTCATATTTCTAATTGTCCGACTTACTTTCCATTTTCTTAAAAGGTTCCTTTTTACATTATATAAACGATTCCAGTTGTAGCATCTCGATCAATTCAATAGTTTTAAAAAGAAAAAAACGTTGTCACTTCCTATAGAAAATGAAGGAAGGTTATGGTTAGTTTTGAGTTTAGGTTAACCTTTTTTTATGTTCTTAACGAAGTGACACTTTACATATTTAAAAAAACAAAACACTAATGAATTTATCGAGTTGATACAACCGGAATCGTTTTTAAAATTTAAAAAGGAGTTAAAAAAAATTGCAAGTAATTTGGGCATCTAGAAATAGGTGGGCCAAATAGTGCAGATTTATCAATAACGCCTCTGCGGTTACCCTGAGGAACCACACTCCTTCGCCAGTAACATTTTTGTTTTCCTAGTTGACCCGACCTTATTAAACTTTCCCCATTTGATTTTCCTGCGCTGTAGAGTTCTCTTTTCTTGGTCTGATTTTAGTATAACAGTAAGAATAACCTACTCTACAATGTGTGTTGCTGGTTTGAAAATCTTAGTTTAATAATAATTTGAGCTTGCAGTTCTAAAGGTGGTTTATTTGGGACCTTTTATAAATGACATTTATATGTTTAAATCAAACTTTTTTCATGAAACCTAGGGGTTCTTTTATTACCACTTACCATCATGAATTTCAAGAGCCTATATACTTGAACATTCTAAAAAAAATTAAATTTTTGGGAGGATATCGCATAGTATTATACTAATATTACACTGACAGCGTAGGAAAATAGAAGTTCGAGAGCCAATAAGAACTCAAGATTCTGACATATGACCTTGTTGATGTCAAAATCATGAGCTCTCATTGGCTCCCCTTCGATTTTTCCATGCTGTCAGAGTAAATACTAATTGTAATATCAATATATTATAAGGGTTGATGAATGAAGATGTCAATATTTTCATGAATCAGGCAAATACCTACTTTATTTAAACTAAACTACCTACTTAATATAAAAATACTTCATTTTGGGCGATTTGCTTAGCCCGAAACACATGGGTGTTCTGCTTTTTAGCTTGGTTACAATTTTCTACTAAGGGGCTCCAAAAGGTAGTACTTCACCGAGCCGAGTAGTGAGGGAACAGAACTATTCCCTTATTCTCAAGCCTACTCCAATTAAAATATTATAAAAATATATAACTATTCACTACACAAAAACTTCTGCTTGTATCAGGTTGAAATTTTACATGCCTGTTTCAATTGTACTTTAGACCAGGGGTTCCCAAACTTTATTGGTGGCGTACTACTTAACATATCTTGACTTTTTCATGTACCACTGATGTTTATATAGGAACAACCAGGGCGTTTTTACAGAAGAAAGGGGTGGAAAAATTTTGTGTTTTAAAGGTTCAAAAAACGCAGGGCTATTCTTTAATACAAAATGGGTAGGCATATCACAATTTTTAATGCAATTACTTTTTTAAATTTAAGTTGTACCAGGTGAGAGAACTGTGCCATTATTTTTTTTTTTTACCTTCAATCCCCTGGATAGAGAGTAGGTGTTTGAGGATGATTGTTAAATTAAAAAGGACTAAGTAAAAATTGTACTTTAAAAAAAAAAAAAAAAAAAAAAAATTCATGATGAACATAACGAAACCTAACAAAAGAATATGTCGGGATAAAAAATGTCTCACATGATGGGGCTGAGTTTTAAATGCAATTCATCCTCATCGCAGGACAGTCTGTTTCTATACTTGGTTTGGAGGTAATTAAGGGATGAATACATTCCTAACAACTGCAAATATTTATGCAGCACATACCACTGGAAACGATCCCGCATACCACAAGTGGTACACGTACCACACAGTTTGGGAACCGCTGCTTTAAACGATGTGTATGAAGTTTTATTAAAATCTTTGCGTTAGAACGTAAGATATCAGTAAAACCGTTGTTTTCTCTATTTTAAACGTGTAGGTCCGCTTTAATGATTTTAACGATCTTTAACACTTCATAGCGCTGTCGATGTTGGTTTTACTAAAAAAAATAAATTTATATATAAAAGTTGTTTGTCTCATTGAATAGATGAAGTTATAATTTTTTCCCATCCTAAAATTCTGTTTTTATATTTGAAGCTTACGTTTACGCGAGCGTACCAAATTTTAACTAAATCGGTCAACTTTTACTTAAGTTATCATCACTGGTCGATTTCGGGCTGGTCGTTTTTTTCCGATTCATTCCTGGGCTCCATAGACTATAACGTGCCATAAGGAACTTCGTTCCAAAAACAAGATAAATCTTCTTAAGTTCCAGATTAGTGTAGAGGCGGATCTGTAGTGTGAACAAAAATTATGGAACGTAAATTGGGAACAGATGGTTAGATTTTAGTAAGTTCAAAAATGTATGCAATAAACCTATTATTATGATTCATATTACACATTATTATTTATATTATTATTACAATTTACCAAATTTAATTTAGCTGGTGCAGTCATACTTCGGCATTCGTTTTAGAACTTGTGAGAATTGTGTTGTGCTGCCACCTAGGAGAGAGTTTAAGAACTACCAAATGTAATAGAATACTACAGTAGTATGAGTGCACTGTACATAATTTTACTCTTTATAGCTATTTGACTCATCCTAAGTGAATGTCTCCCTTCTTGTTTTATTACTCTGTGGTAGTCTGCATCTGCGATTTTTTATCATTAAATATAGATGTATACAGTTTCCTGTATTTGAAACTACATCTGATTTTTCATATTGATATTGTGATCAAAGCCGAGATTATTGTAAGTTTTTTTTATCATTTTCGGAGAAACAACTAGAGCTGTAGCACTGGTGTTTCGGTGAACATCCTTTTTCTCAGAATGTAAACCTCTCCTCACCTTCTCTTATTACTATGAAGGACCACAGTCAGATATTAGAACTCAAAGTGTTTTTATCTTTTACGGATTCATATACTTTCATCAACAAATTTATAGAAGAACTACAAAGTGTTTTAATCTTTTACGGATTCATATACTTTCATCAACAAATTTATAGAAGAACTACAAAGTGTTTTAATCTTTTATGGATTCATATACTTTCATCAACAAATTTATGGAAGAACTACAAAGTGTTTTAATCTTTTACGGATTCATATACTTTCAAGTCTAATTTTTAAACAAAGAATGAGACCTTTAAACTTTGTGATCATTTACATTTATTTACATACATATTATGTATGTATTAGTTTTGTCCCTAAATATTTATTTTGTATTGTTCCTAAAAAGAAATAATAATAATTTTATGTAAAATTGTGTACAGAGCAATTCAAATCATTATTGTTAATTTTTTTAAGCTGTCTTCACATCACTCTGTGTACGTAATTAGCACAGTCTTGTTTATAATTCTGTTTTGTTTTGAGTTTTACTTGCTCCTGTGGTACCTTTTGCATATTATTCTTAGTTGGTTAATGAGTTAAGGTCCCAAAATGATCACATTAAGCTGCATCTACTGTAATTATTTATACTTTTGCTAAAAAAAAAAAAAAAAAGAAAAGAAAATGAAGTGACCACGTAAACTTATTAATTTTATATTCATGAAAATTTAAGAATTTGATGTGATAATAGTTCATTTGATGATTTAAATTCATCATCTGTTGTAAGTTCGTCTTGTAATGTTTTCTCTTTTCTTTTTTAATTATATGTGATTAGTGTAATTGAATTATATTAAATTCTTTAATATGATTTGAGAATTTTATGTACAACTAGTATGATTAACTGAGTAAATTTAAGCTTTACAAGAGGCGGGTTAAAGGGGGCACTTACGGTAAGAGGGTCTGCATAAGACATTTCCGCATAATGAAGGTGTCGCTAAGGTTGTTTATGTCAAAATACTGTACCTTTAGGAGGAAAATTATTATGTCACCCTTAGTTTTTCAGGGGAGATGTTTTTTACTTGCTAAAAACAGAAGCAGTCTCTCTTTAAAAGATATATATTTTTTAAATATAAACAAATATATTTTTAATTCACTTATTTTTAATATTAGTTTTTACGTTGATTATCTTTTTATTTATTTAAAGGAGATGCAATATTTCCCCACAATAATCTGTAAGTGTAATGCAGTACATAGGACAAAAAAGTCAATATTTTTAAACAATTTGAAAAATTTGGACATAAATATTTATTATTAAAATTATTTATATCTGGGGTTTAGAATTATAGTTTGATCACTCAAAACTTCAATTTCTTTTAGCTGAATTATCTCTTGTTGAAGAAGAATAGTTTTGTTGAATTATCTCTTGTAGAAGGAAGAATTAATAGTTTTGTTGAACTACTTCTTGTTTGAGGAAGAATAGTTTTGTTGAACTATCTCTTGTGTGAGGAAGAATAGTTTTGTTGAACTATCTCTTGTACGAGGAAGAATAGCTTTGCTGAACTATCTCTTGTGCGAGGAAGAATAGTTTTGTTGAACTATCTCTTGTAGGGGAAGAATAGTTTTTTATTCAGTATAACCTCGATAAGAAGAGTCTCAAGGGAATTAGGGAAAAAATTAATAATATTAAGTTATAAAATGTATTTTGTTTTAAATATTAGTTATTAATTGAACTCAGAGTATACAATATCGACGCTGAAAATGAGGAAAATTTAGGCTGGGGTGGGAGCCAGCGTGACCGAGGGTCCTAAGGCGCTCGCTCAGCTATCAATAAGTTGAGGCGACTCGAGGTTGTGGGTTCGATCCTGTGCCATGATAATCTGAATTGCATCTATGAATCGCGGACGGTGCAGGGCGAGGGGCACCCCCTATGGGGCACTCTTCCCACACTCTTTGATGTGGTCCGATTGATGTGGGTCCGATCCATGTCATGATGATGTGATTTGTATCTATGGTTTGAGGACGGAGCAGGGCGAGGGGCACCCCCTATGAGGCACTCTTTCCCCACTCTTTGATGTGGTCCGATTGATGTGGGTCACACACAAAGAGGAAGTAATTATATTTTCACAAGAATCCAGTAACAATATCTATAGCAACATATAAATTAATAACAGTGTTGCACATATTCTAACACTCCTCCTCGATTCAAACTCTTATGTTAAGAAAAACTATAAAGTACAAAAGAGTACGAATCGCTCTAACGGATAACACAAAAAAATATAAAATACTGTCAGGACTTAAACAATCAAACTTTAAACATTGAGAGCCTGACTAAGTTACTTTTTAAATAAAAATTAATTAATTTGAATTAAGGAGCGCATCTTACAAAATTTTTCTTTGCCTAAGGCTTTTGTAAAGCAAAATTATCACTGGTATTGATATAATCAACTTTTATCAATTTTTTACATGTTAAATCTTTTAGGTAATGTTGTTTTATATCGATGTGTTTTCCACGCTTGGAGTTTTCGTAGCTGCTCGACATAGATATAGCACTTAAATTAATAACAGTGTTGCACATATTCTAACAGGGTCCGATCCATGTCATGATGATGTGATTTGTATCTATGGTTCGAGGACAGAGCAGGGCGAGGGACACCCTTTATAGGGACTCTTCCCCCCACGCTTTGACACACGCTTATATACCTTACTAATGACCACACCATACTCACTTCAGCTGTACAATGTACAAATGTATGATGTGTGAAGTAGCTGGAACTCTCCACCACGGGGCGTAAAAAGGGCCTAAAAGATGGCCTAATTGCAAGGTTTGAACAAGAGGTTCGTCCTACCCGTTCTAGTAGAAAGTACTAGACTACTACTACTGCTACTACTACTACTACCACTAGGCTGGGGTGGTTTCGTATACCTCGCGACCTAACACATAAGAAAACAAGCGCGAGCACTCCAGGGTTAAAGATGTGAATTTTTTTACATGTTAGATTAAATTTGTTTATTTAATGATTGTGAATTTTAATGTTTTCAATTCTAATCATTTATTAGAGTGGATGTTTTATGTAAGCATAAATATTATTTATTTGTTTAATAAAAAAGATCTCATACATACTAATATTTTAAAAATATAAGTTTAAAATTTGTATTTATTAATTTAAAAAAGAGATCTCATGTATTCTAATATTTTAAATATACATGTTTAAAATTTATTAATATTTATTTTACTTTTTTTCACAGATTCCCTTGGCTGGTGTTATTGTATTGTTGTAAGTTTTATGTTATTAGGGACCACTTGCATAACAGTGTTGTTCGTGAAATTTTACTCCCTACACTGGAAGCTCTTTTTAGCTGTAGCTACATGGCAGGAGGCAAGAGGTGAAGGGTAGAGGGTGGCAAGCCAGAGGAAAATTGAATAAGATAAGTTTTACATCTTTGAAACTCAAAATTTGATCTTCAAGCTAACTTATAAAATATTATAATAGTAAGGAGTTTTTTTTTTTTTTTTTAAATACCTACCAGTTAAACCTGAATTTGTTAAAAAAAAAGAATAAAGAAAAGTCATACAAATATAACAGATTACCCCTGATTTTTCATAGAATAAACTAAACCTACAAAACTTGAATGCATTGCTGGTTAAAAAAAAAATCAAGCGATCAATATAAATCTCTGTTAAATGGACCTCCTCTTTGGCCATATATAAAGGAAAATTATACCTTCTCTTTGGCCATAAATAAAGAACATACATACCTACAGGCATAATACGAGCTTGATAAAATCTTGAACACTTGACTTTCAAAAGAAGAGGAGGGTAACTCTCTCTACATGATAATTAAATTTTTACCCTCATGTTTTTCAAAATGGTGGACACAACTTTAAAGTAAGACCTTTCTTTGGAGCTTAGTTGTGGGATTGGTAAGTGTTATATAATACTAGCTGATAAAAACCAAGTTTTTATTATAAATCCTATATATTTTTACATTTTGGTTGTGTGAGGGTAAATATTGGTATTAATTAATATTAATTTTAAATAATTAATTTGTTAGAATGTTTTTGTATTGGTATAGAGACGATATGCCAAGTTTCAGCTCGATTTGATGACCGGAAGAGAGGTAAACACGCCCTCTAAAGATTTTATATACCTACCAATTAATTATTTACATTTTTATTACTTAATTTTTTTTTAAATTTAATTAATCCATTAAAATTCAAAATTTTAAGTTTTAGGTTGTACTTATACTACAGAAAGATTAAATTTTACTTTAAATCAAATTATAATTATCATTAACTAACATACAGAGAAAAATAGACCCCAGCAACGGGACTCCTATATATCCATTACAGGCGCTCTTACCAACTGAGCTATACTGGAGAATGATCTTTCTCTGTCGTTACCGATACAAATTCCCAAATCCAAGCTTTCAATCATTTCTACAAGTCTAGCTAGCCACAACCAGTTTTCTACAAATCTTTTGTAGAAAAGATTAAAAGCTTGGATTCGGGAATTTGTATCGGTAACAACAGAGAAAGATCATTCTCCCTTATAGATCAGTTGGTAAGAGCGCCTGTAACGGATATATAGGAGGCCCGTGGTTTAAGTCCCGGTGCTGGGGTCTATTTTTCTCTGTATGTCTCCCGTAGTTAATGATAATTAATTTGATTTAAAGTTAATCCATTAATTTTTAAAAAGATAATTGATTAAATTTAAAAATTAATTAATAAATTTATTTAATTAATTAATTTGTTAAAATGTTTTTGTATTGGTAGAGAGTCTATGTGCCAAGTTTCAGCTCCATTGGATGACTGGAAGAGGGTTAACTAAACCAAGAGAACAAGATTTTGACGACAGGCATCTACAAAAGTGAACTTAATATGGAGGATTTTTTTTAAAAAAAAAAAGGAATGTGCCAGCAGTAACTGATTTTGAAAGATCTACAAGTTTGGGCAAATTACTTTTTTTCATATCTCCATCAGTTACAGCTCAGATAGAGTTGATTCTGAAAATTGATACATTTTCTTCACAATATTTTTTTTTTTTTTTGACACATTTATAGGATAGCTAGAATCATTCACTTTGGCAGGGTTGTTGCCACATCCAACTGCCATAAGCGGGCCAAATTTGATGATCTAGCTGCCTTATCAGTATGGAAAAACTAGGATGTGTGAAAGAAATAACAAAATAAAAGGAACTTCACTTTTACATTTGACTAATATAACTAAAGTATACATTTAACCAGTCTGTAAAGAAGTATTCAATGCTAGCTATTTAGTTGGTTAATGATAAACCAAATACATAAGGCCTATAATTGTAATATAGTGAGGTCCAATACTGGATAAAATATTTGCGCAGTCGGTAGGACTCGAACCTACGCTCCCAGAGGGAATCTGATTTCTAGTCAGACGCCTTAACCACTCGGCCACGACTGCTGCAGTGCTTCTCTTTGGTACAAATGTACTCTTTAACTTTCTTTAGTATTAATATCTATAAAGGAAATAAACTACAATTAAATATTTTACTAAATACAGTACCGTTTGTTGTACAGTACAGTATATTCAATCTACAGTATATTCTATTCAAGGAGTATATTCAATCATTTGCAATAGACTTTTATTTGTTGAAGTCTTCGTCAATCTCTTAAAATAACTCTGAACCTATTTCATTATTAAATAAAACGTTAACACGTTTATCTAGCCAGTTATCCTATAAAGCTGGCTAGAAGCGTACTTACGCCCCCCCCCCTTATAATAGCCAATATATGAATGCCCCCTTGTAATGTGTAATGTGTAAAAGAACAACCAATGATGGATAAAACATATCGATGGATAAAACTAAAAAAGTGACTTGGCCTTGGCCATATAAAGTCAAAAGTGTGGAGCCAACATTTAACACATTTTTAAAAACACGATTATTTAATGCCCCGTTCCCCCCCCCCCCCCTTGAATATAGTTTGTAAAAAATAAAATCAAGATGTTTGACAGTTTTAACAGATATCGATGGTTTTAACTACGTAAATAAGATATTTTAGATATCGTCAGTAGCTGTTATCATGGTTATTAACGTAATTTATTATCACTAGCTACATTTTTGAGCAAAAAATGTTTTCATTAAATAACAGATTCATTAATGTAGTATAATAATTATTAATCAAAATAATATGATGTAAATTAGTGATTAAAAACTGAATTAAAATTATATTTAATTAATTGTAGTATAAATATTTCGTCTTATCTGATATCAATGTAAATATTTGATCTTGCCTTATCTGCTTGTTGGTCCACTAACTATTCTACAATTCTACTACTACATAATATTCTTTAGAAAGAGCCGCCTTTAATAGTTTGGGTGAACTATCTACTTTACTATCTATATCTTTTATATTACGTAATCACCCGCAGGGCCACCGACAGGGGGGGGGGGGGGGGGCAAACGCCCAGGGGCCCGGGCCTTCGGGGGCGGCCCTTGATTTTTACAACAAAAAGGCAAGATGGATATTGTGATTAGTGTCATAACTATAGTTCCGAATTACGGGCGGACCCCGCTGTCAAGGAGCCCCCAAATAAAAGAAACATGAAACTTCTATCTTTGTACTAATGTCGGTAGAGGTCCCTTTAGACAATAATAAAATCTAGCTTGGAATTATACTTCTATACTATTGTAAGGGGACTCCATTCAGTTCTGAACGCAAATGTTTTTTTGTTTTGCATTTTTTTTATAGCGAGGGCCCCCAATGCCCTAGCTAAGTTTGGGAGGCAAAGTTGATTCACGCATCGGAAATTAAACAGACACAAATACAAGACTTAACCAACAGTACATACATATGTATTTGAAATTCGTCCCCACCAAACATCAGTTCCTGTTAGGACAAACTTGTCCTCAGAAATTCTTAAAATTCATCTTTTTGCACATACATTTTTAAAAAAAAAATCCGGGGGAGACCTCCGGACCCCCCCCCCCCTTATTTGTTCAAAGGGGCCCAGATGCTAAGTTTATCACTGAATGTGAAGTACATTCCTAATGTGTCATGTGTATGGAAGTTTGAATTTTAGGGTTTCATTTTACTGTTACACAATTTATATTCTGTTTTATTGTATATGTAGTATATAAAGTGTAAAAGAAGGTTTTTTAATGAAACTTACCAGCTACAAAACTACTCAATTATTTGTTTTATTAGCCCATCTTAGTTATACATCAAAATTTGTCCCTACCAAACATATTTTCCTCTAAGGACAAAATTGCCCTCAGAAATCCTTAAAACTCATTTTGTGGTAATTAAATGTTTAAAAAAATTCCGGGCGGGGGGCCCCCGGACCCCCCGCCGTTATTTGTTCAAAGGGGTCCAGTTGCTAACTTGCCCAGGGGTCCGGAAATCCTCTCAGCGGCCCTGGTCACACGTCAATTTGTCCAAGTAGTTGATCATAGAAATAGAAAACAATACTATAATATAAATTTTAAGTCTATAAAACATGACTTGGAGTTAGCCAGAGAGTTTAAGGTCTACGAATTATACATTTTATTTTCCGTGCAAGTGTAAAGCAAACCTGCAATAAAAGATCATTTGAAGTTATCTATTAAGAAATTAAGCATGGTAACAAATTGATTATTTTTAAGGGTCCGTAGGCAAAAGCAAAAGCAGGGCCTTATATTTTCCTTCGTGTGGCTGTCCGTCCGTCCGTCTATCGCCTGCCCTCACGGCAACACCTTTCGTCCGATCACTTTGAAATTTGGCGTATATGTGTATAGTACTTACCCAAACATTTTAAAAATATTTATAGCGACTTAAAAAAAAATATTTTTCAAAATAATTAGGGTAAAAAAACTTAAGGGTTTAATAATAATTTTTTTTTTTTGGAAGCCGTGTGGGGTATATGTGAAAGGGTACGTTGAGCTGAATATATAATTTTTGGTTACATGCTTTGACAGGACGAGCGTAGGCGAGTTTGAAGTGGGTGTGAAAAGTGTCCCCCCACCTTTTATCTCGCCAAAAGTAAAGATACCACTTTTTGGGAATTGCGATTTTTTTTATAATTATGCTCTTGTCGATGTATTTAAATGTTTGTAGTTCGGTTCAGTGGCAAAAAATACTTTATCAGAAGTTTGTTTATGTGTTTTGAGAATATCAGACCCATAGGATAGCTCAAAGCAGCCTTTTTAGCATTTTAAGAAGCACCATCAATAGGCGTGTAGGGGAGGGTAAGAGAAGAAAAATAAGTACAATTAAAGAAGTACAGATGTAGAGAAAATAAACCGATATCTAGTACACAAGTGTAGACACACCTGGTTGTCATACGACAATTAATTTATTTCTTTGTTTACTTATTCTTTTTAGCTGTAATTAAAAGTTTCAAGTGCCTAGCTATTCGGGAAGTTAGTTAGAAATCGATTGCCAGATTTGTACCGAACAAACAAGAAAACAAGCTAATAAAAACGTTGTAAAATCACAAATTTAAAACTCATCAAAATGAAGATTGCGTAAATATGGGACATGGCAAAACAAATAAAATAACTTGCGGATTTTTTCCGAACATGCATTATCATGTGTTCTGAGCTATGCTAAAAGTTTCAAATGTCTAGCTATTCGGGAAGTTAGTTAGAAATCGATTGCCAGATTTGTACCGGACAAACAAACAAACAAACAAGAAAGCAAGCTAATAAAAACGTAGTAAAAAATAGCTTTAGCTGGGTGTAAGTGCATATGACTGAATGTACAACACACATTACGACAGTAAAATTATATCAATATTAAAAAATTGAAGGAACATCTTTAAGTGGATGTATTTAAAATGTAATTTCATATTCCCGAACTAGGTTATAGGAGAAAACTACCGTTATAGTTAGGAAAAATGTAATCGCCCCCGGGTGGGCTCGAACCACCAACCTTTCGGTTAACAGCCGAACGCGCTAGCCAATTGCGCCACGGAGGCATGTGGTGGGGGGAGAAAATATGACATTTTAACAGTGTAGTTTACATCACATAAAAACAGATACGAAAATAATGTTTCCCCCCTCTCTTCATAAGCGCCGGTTTCAGATGTTATCGATCGGTTTCACCCCTTTCGCAGGAAACAATTAAATTATTCAAAATAAACGATCCCGGTTTAAGAACGTCAGTTTTTCTAGTCAAGTGTGAAAAACGGCACGCGGCGGTCTGACGTCGAAGGAGCGAAACGTTTCCGTCCTTGTGTCCTATCTATAGACGCCGACTTCCGCTCTGCATTATCGAACCGATTCGATTGGTCGAGAATAATTTAGGTGTTTTTATTTTTAATCGGTTTTGTCGATACGTCAAAGGAGAAGGTCGTAGTGAAAATTTATGTAATTTTTTTCCACTTCGATCCGCTCGGAGTACGGATTCATGCCGCATTATTTATTCAATATTATGTTTACCAACCTGATTACTACAACAATGCATAATCGTCGTATCTGATAAGGCGTACTACTGTCGTCCGTAATTAATTATCCCCTTTTTTCCTCTCGTTCTCTACCGGATCGGGATTATCGGGAATAAAATGTGATTGGTTATCGGTTAGGGGGATTCGAGCGGAGATCGATCGTGGTGCGAGCTGCGATGTGCTGAAGCGAGGGTCGGTGAGCCTAGAGGCTGCCTAAGGCACAGGTAGAGTATCAACTCCCGGGGGCCTTTATCGAATTATAATTTGAGCGGGGAGGGGGTGTGCTGGCGGCTAGTCGTGTCCGTAACGTAACGTCGAGACCGTGTCTTAGAGCGAGATGCTCGAGTGGGCTTACTCCGGAGTGAACATCACGGTGCCGCGTAACGGTGGGCCGGAATGTGCCGAGTACCTGGGAACCAAGACCCGCGTGGTCGAGACCGTCATTGTCCTGGCCTGTCTGGTGCCCGTCCTCTCCTGGGGTCTCAAGAACCTCAGCCCTCTAGTCGTCGATCTCAAGGAGAGAAGGGAACCCACGGGCAAGAGGGTCCTCCTCGTCATGACGTGCCTCATATGGGGCATCGAAATCGGCTTCAAGTTCTCTTCTAGGACTGTGATATTTCTACTTAATCCTTGCCACGTTACCACTGCCTTACAGGTAAGCCTCTCTCTTCCACCTTACTTCTTACCTATATCACTCATATTTAACTTACAGTAGCTGTTACGAGGTAGGAAGTTGTAAGTTACAGTAAGCACCCTATAAGAGTAAACTAGAAGTTACACAAGTTGTAGTCGAAAGAAAATAGATTTTGGTTTCAGGTTTGGGTAGAAAAGACTAAAGAAGACAGTTAACTGAAACAACACAGTGTCTATTCTGAGTTAATCACTCTTACATAAAGTCTCAATCAGAGTATGTTTGTGACCTTTCTGTTAGATGTCAAGTTTGCCCTCTCCATACTGCTGTTCTTTGCCTGATCAGACTGTTGGGAACGGTTCCTTACAGCACCTCGAAGATCTACTTCCTTCAAAATCTTAAAATTAAAGGATACACTGTAGAAGTGGTCAATTTCATTTTAACTGTCTCTGCTGACTGGCAACTTAAATTTATATTGATCACAGATACTTCTGAATGTCGTAGACGCAAGAAGTGTAGTTTACTGGACGTGATGTTTGCAGTAAGAAATGTTTTGTCAATCGTGCACTGAGTGGTCCATGCATGTTACTATAAGCTTGTGGCACATCACATAACATCATATGCTGTCATGCATTATATTTTAAATGTTTAATATAATGCACATTTTTTTTTAAGTATTACCTATCAAGTTCTTTTAGTATCGGTCCCAAGTAGTATGTTTGTAGTATAAAAGAAAATATTTTGGAATAAATCAGCACTGCACTCCAATTTTCCCCAATTTTGAGGGCCAAGTTTTGCCTCGCAAAGTTAATGCCAAGGTACTGTCTTGCAAAATGTCCTAGCCATGTACTGAGAAACGTGTAAAGTTTCCAATTAAAAAAAAGGTAATTTCTGGTTTTCGGGATGTTATTAACACCCACACATAAGCCTCAACACATAAGCTTTCAAGTCCCACAATAGTGCCATTTTAAAACCTTCAGTCTTTTTATATTTCTTTAAAAAGTTGTCAACTGAATGATGTACAGTTTATGTATGTTTAAATGTTATATATACATATACTACGTTCACACATCATTTTGAAAACGATCCGCTAGTTCAAAACGCTGTACGAACGGAGATCGACGGATCGTAACGGGTTAAATCCGCTCCACCAAAAATATGTGATCGGAACGGGGGATCGAAATTCAAAACGCTTGTTGAACAGGTCGTGGAGGGGATCGAGATATCAGGTTATTTTTCTCTTTTCTACTTTTTAAGTTCTTTGTTTTTGTTAGCTTCCGTTTCTTTTTTTTAAACTGGAGAAACGTTTTTAAATGAGCCTGTAAAAACTTTTAATAACTTGTAAATAAAATGTAAAAATTCACGGACATATTAGTTAACAAGAAAGAAGGTTTTACTCGTGACGTCACCGTTGTGAAATATCGAAAACAAATATTTCGATCACCTTTATTGTTTTGTTGTGTGAACGCGAATCGTTTTAAAAACGAATTTGATCTCAAATGCTTTCAAAACGATGTGTGAACGTAGTAATAGTTAGGTCAGTAGCTCACCGCTTGGTGTCTAAGCCAAAATAAAACCATGTTGAAAGATAATAGGAAATATTTTGATAACTGGGTTTCTTTGAAGAGAGAGATTTTGTTTTATCTTTTCGGCTTCAAGGGACCTCAGTTTTAGAAATTTTCTGTGACACCTTTTAATTAGAGCTCCAAACTTAGAGCTTAATTAGAGCTTCCAAAAAAGGTAATGAAGTGTAGTTCAAACTTATACTTTGTTATTCTTTCAGTGCGGGACAATTAAAAAACAATGGGAAGGGAGCCAATGAGAAATCGAGATTTTGACGGGTAGTAAGTCGGGCCTACTAGGCAAACAAAAATATCACTGGATAACCTTAAGATAACCACCTAGTGGTTTTATTTTTCCCTCACATAGGTTGGCCAATCTGAGCTGTCAGATTTACAAAGTATAATGGCATGAGTATAGTCAGGCCAAACTAGGTTAATTTATAAGGTTGTGTTGGAATCCACATTCTTTCACTCATAGGCGTTTTCAACCCAACAGCTTGAAGACATGGTGCTATTTCTTCTGCAATTTAGTAACCACATGGAACAGTAAAGGCTGAGATACACATGGCTGTAGCTTGAACAAAAACATGCCAGCTACTTGCACGTGGATATGTTAAATGACATGCCTGTAGCTGGCAAGCAAGCAGATAAAAACTTAATAAAGGTATCCCAGTTACTGGCATTTGAGAGATGCTCATAAACGCTCAATCGTTATTGATTGCACCTTGTTATTGTATGTTTCATAAAAATCGTGTAGGTGGTTCACTTTTAAATAATGAAGCTGTTGGGTGGTGCTAGTCTTTTGCATTGCATGGTAGAGCATTCTAGGGCCTACCAAATACAAAAAGAATGACACAAATACAACAACTCCATACTCATGCCATTATACTTTAGTTATTCTGACAGCGCGGGGGAAAAAAACGGAAGGGGAACCAATGAGAGCTAGAGATTTCGGTAGGTAGTAAGTCGGGCCAACTAGGCAAACAAACATATCACTGGATAACCTTATGATAACGCCTAGTGGTTTTAGTTTTTCCTTCACATTGGTTGGCCAATCTGGAGCTGTCAGATTTACAAATTATAATGGCACCAATTAACTATAGCACAGTCTTGAGATTTCCATCATTCTTGGTCCACCTATAGTACTAGAACCTACTACTTGATACAACGTAGGTACGAATGATATGAACGTGTGAAAAGAGACAATAGATCAATAAGGTTTTAGGTCCAAAAAAACAAAAAAACAAAAATAGAGTAAAATATTCAATCAAAATATAATATGATCAACATAACCTGAATTAAGGTGAAAATTATGAAATCAGTAGATCTTGAAACCCATGAAGAATATCACATAAGTGTTCTATTTTTTTTTTTTTTTTTTTTTTTTTTTTTTTTTTTAAATACCTTAGTAGTAGAAGTGAAGACTACAATGATCAACTTACTAACTTCATCAATGAAACATTTTATTTAATTGCCTCATTAAATTGTTTTATTGATTATAGAATAGAACGGACAAAGGAGTTGATATTATACTTCAACTAGGGTAATATGATACTGTTCAATAAGGGTAATAAGATCTGTGCCCTTACTTTTAATGGGGGTTCAGATTATTTTTCAATGAAGACCCTCAGATAGAAAACATGACAACAGGGGTTTAAGTACTGTTTTCTATTTGATAACTATACTATTGATTATGTCTTAGTATTGCAGTATTGCTATTTTATCTTAGTCTTTAATTTAACATAATTACAAGTTATACAAATGACAATACAATAACTTTTCTGAGCACATGCTGAAATTCCAAAAGAAGACTTGATTAAATTTATTTTTCCCAGTATAATAACATTGATGTTAAATTCCTATTGTTAGGACTAATTAGGACCCAGGTCTGTTTGGATATTGAATTTCCAATTAAATCAAGTATTTTGTAGGAAAAAATAAGTAATTATATGAGGTTTTCCGAGTAGCCGTAGTGTTAAAGTCAATATCATCTATTAAATAAGGTTGAGGTGCCATGCCTTGGCATGTTGATTAACATGGCTTACTGTTGACCACACTGTATTCACTTGGGCGGTTCATTGTTGTGTGGAGTAGCTTCAACTCTATACAGGTTAATGAACAGCGCCCAAATAAGTGGTCTAAATGCCACAAGTGGTTTGTCCTCCTTGTTCTTCTGTTGATGACATTGTGTTCTGCAACTGTTAAGGATTGAGCATACAAACCAGTCTCTTACCATTGCGACTGTCTGCTCCAGTTCCTCATCTGTCATAAGCTCAGACTATAATTAATTTAATTAAAAGAGAAATTCTTCACCTTAACACACGAGTAGCGAGTTTGTTTACATTCTAATTTGCTGTTTGTTTAATTAAAGTAACTGTTTGTATCGAGTTTTTAGAGAAACAATGAGTGATTTAAGTGATTATGAAGAAAATGAGGAGAATTATACGCCTTCCGAAATAATTAATTCGGCACAAAATACAACTAATAATTAATGTCATATTAATCAAAATAGAAATACGTACAGGAAGTTTATTAATTTTTTTTCTATATTTATTATTAAAATCCTCAATCGTAGATTAAGTACGGTACCCGACTTGTTCGAAAACTGCATTTTGCTTTGCTCGTGTGGTTTTACTACCCTCGATGTCGCTCGGGTGCAAACTCCACACTCGCATGCAAAATGCTTCTTTCCACTCTAGACGTGTAATGTACTATTATAAGCATTATACTGTTACTCATATGATTAGTTATTAGAATTTTCCTCTTCGTATACGTGGGAGGTTCCCTTACCTTAGACACAGCAAAATTCAACTACAGTTGATAAGACTGATAAGATAGATGTTTATGGAGGGAAGGTTACTAAAGTAGTGTTGACAGGCTCCATTCTGAATTCAGTATCTCGCTACAGAGAATACAGGGTCTCGCTAATCCAGACCCCTCTAGTCCGGACATCTGGTTAACCCAGACGGGATCTCAATAATTTTATATAGGCTAGTTACTCGGGCCAAAAATAGTACCTTACCTCCGAAATTTGAGGAACTGAACCGATTTGCTTGACATTTGGTGAGTTGATGGGAAAGTGCTCAAATAACAAAAGTTATATAGTGCCGATGTGCGCTTCTGCCCCCGGGGGCGGTTGCCACCCCTTCTCGGGGGTGGAAATTCCTTTGTTCAAAATAACCCTGGGACTAGATAGAGGATCAAATTTTAAGAAAAAGATGCAGTTTAAAGTTTTTTTGTTAAATCAATATTTTTTGAGTTATTCACGATTGAAAATTTGCAATTTTCATCGAAAAAACACGTTTTTGAAAGCTTTTTTACGAATAACTAAAAAAATACGATTCTTATTGAAAAAAGTGTAGAAAACAAAACTGTAACTTATAAAAAAATAAAGAAATTCATTTTTCAAAAAATATTGTAGGTCCAATACAAAGCGAGATATGGTCGACGAAAAGAGATCTTTTTCTTTAGAATACTTGGATCGATGTATTCAACGTTAAATAACGTGAAAAGGATTCATTTTTCGGATATCATGAAAAGAAACTTTTTTATAGTCCTTATAAAACCTTTTAAATGAGTACTGTTAAAAGTCAATTGCATTTAAAATGAGCGAGTTACAAAGCAAAAAATATGGATCACTTAAAGTTTTTGTGAAAAAGCGTAGTAAAATTAATCTCATGTCCACCAGAATTTCAATTTCTTGTTGCAACTCTACAATATATTTGATTTTAGTGTAAAAAATATTGATTTAACAAAAAAACTTTATACTGCATTTTTTTTCTTAAAATTTGATCCTCTTTCGAGTCCCAGGGTTATTTTGAGCAAAGGAATTTCCACCCCCGAGAAGGGGCAGCAACCACCCCTTCTCGGGCGGTTCTTGGGCAGTTTCTTGGGGTGGAAGCGCGCATCGGCACTATATAACTTTTGTTATTTAAGCACTTTCCCATTAACTTACCAAATTTCAAGCAAATCGGTTCAGTTTCTCAAATTTCGGAGGTGCAAATCCCGAGTAAGTGGCCTAATAGTAATTTACAATCAAACTTTGAATGTAAATCAATAGGTAGTTTTTAAGTGTTTTTTTTTTGTTTTTGTTTTTATCTGGAATCAATTTGCTGGCATAAAAATTGGGCCTAAGTTGAGACTAAACTGTCATTTTTATGATAAAAACATAGATTTTAATAGGTTTTTCCAGCTAAAACTAGTTATACAGACATTTTAAAACTGATTCCGTTTAATTCCAAACTGCTATGTTTTAAACATTTGCTACAGTGTTGTTTGTTCTTTGTCAATTTTTATTCTTTGTCTCGTTCACTAAAAATAAGTTAAAAAAAATCTTCATTGAAACAAATTTCAGTGATCTGGACAGTGTGTTTGGTCCTATTAAATCCAGATTAGCAAGACTCTACTGTAGTAGTATCACTAAAACATTCCCTCTACCTGTATTGGTATCTACCTGTATGGGGAGCAAGTGTTTAAGTTAAGGGAACTTCCCCTACACCGATATACTAAATGAGAGTGGCCAACACTAATTTGATAATTAGAGGCTGACATATTATTTGAATATATATTTCAAATGCTCTTTACAAATCCATGATTAGTATCATGTTTTAGGGAGTAAGTTGTTTCAATCAAGATTTCTTTTTAACTTATTTATAGTGATAGTTCAGGAGATAGCGTGCAAAAAAGTGTTTGACTAACATCAAGCTAGAATTTTGTATACAAGTCAATCATTTAGCGCCTTTTAAGAATATGTGGTCGGCTAAGTTCGTCTGCGGGACATAGCATGGCAATAGGCGTTTGAAAAAAACAAACCGGTAGAGAGCGGCCATGTCTCACCAATTAAGGTGGACAATGTGATTTCCATGATCCTGAGTACAGAATTAGTTAGTAGACCAAAAATCAAGTCGATGTTATTTTCACACTTGATAGGTTAGTTATTCAAATGTTACTAAAAATCAACGTCGTCACCTGTCAAGGGAAAAACTAACATCGACTTGATATTTGGTCTACTAACTAATTCTGTATTCAGGATCATGAAAATCACATTGTCCACCATAACTGGTGAGACATGGCCACTCTCCACCGGTTTTTTTTTTTTAAACGCCTATTGCTAAGCTATGTCCCGCAGACGAACTTAGCCGACCACATATTCTTAAAAGGCGCTAAAAGATTGAGTTGTACACAAAATTCTAGCTTGATGTTAGTCAGACACTTTTTTGCACGCTATCTCCTCCACTATGAATGAGACTAAGAGCAAAAATTGACAAATTTAGTGACAAAAAACAAACGGCATTACTTCATTTAATGTTAGTTCTAATGTGCAAGCAAGCAAAGTTATGTATAAATGATTCAATTATGAAAACTGGAGTTTTTTTATGTAAATGATTATAGATCAGATTTATTCAGACTTTTTATGTATTTTTTTCTTCTTTACGAGTCTCCCAAACAAAGTAACAGCTGTATAAATAATTTATTTAATAATGATAGTATATAGTCTATTTAGTGTCATAACCTTCAATTTATGTAAATACTAGTTCTTTGCCAGATCAATTATACAATTAGTATGGGAGTATGACCTCATGTCATCCATTACATAATGCCAAAAACCAATAAACAATGTCTCTAAACCACCTATACAATGTCATTAACAAGAATATCATTTGTATAAAATTGTAGTGTTAATCAATAAAAGTAAAGTAAAAAGTCCAGTCATGCACCATGACTTAATGAGCGAATTTTCAAAGAAATCTGTGTATTATTGGCTTATGATAATATAGGAAAATTTTAGTTTAGAATTTGCATGGGTGAAAAAAAAAATTGGTACACAGGGGTGGTACGAGGTACAAAAGTCAAAATCGTATTTACCCTTCAAGATGCATGTCGTTGGAAAGCTCTTTAAGAGTACAGTAATTGTTGTTATATACACTTTTATCATATTTTCATTTAAAAGGGGGGTAAAATGGAAAAACACGTTTTTATGCTATTTTTTACCCTAAATTGTAAAAATTTGACCCCTAAATGAATTCCAAAAATTCTGGCCAACTAAGGGGAGATATCGTCTGGAGTGACACATATATACATACATACATAAAAAAAAGTGTTACATTTTAGGAATCGATTCAGAATGGTTTAAAACGGATTTCCATGGAAAAATTTTTCGAAAATTCGCATCACAAAAATTTTAAAGCCATTGCAATAGCGTAATTTTCTTTGAAAATTTGCTAAAAGAACATCAAAAATGTTATAAGAAAATAAATGATACTATATCTCCAGTTTGTTCCAAATGTTGATAGTGCATTGACAGTTTAGGAAAGCATTATTTTGACTTTCCCTCGCTATCAATATAGTAACACTCATTTGGCACAAACTGTAAATTACAACATTTGATAATAGTTGTAACAGTGATAAGCAGTCAGGTGAGCAAAATCAACTCATTGATAAAAACCACAATAGCTCAATATATTGTGCTGGTTGGAAAAACCACCTGGTGGCACTGATCTTTGACTAACTTATTGAAGTGAAGATTTTGAAACTATAAGCTAACAATAAGCTCACACTTATAAGCACTCTAAGGCAGCCGAGGGAATAACCCTAATTAGCTCCTGAGGCGCAGCCGATGGAGATAATTATCGCGAGGGGAATAATGGCACTTTACTCACGAGGTACATACAATATTTTTTCTCCAGTAGGAAGAAAATACACATTTTCATCCATTGCACAGTTTTTATTTATAATTTTAATAAATAACAATAATTATTAGCACTTTTTATATCAGATATAAGGGATTCAATATTATAAACAAATAAGAATTGGGATTAAACTCAAATAGAAGGTTATTTAGATGCAGGTTATAAACAAAGATAAACATGGTCGAAAAAGCAGTGTGATTTCAACAACTTCATTACATTAGCCATTCATTTTCTACAATTTATAAAATAATTAAGTTGCAATCTTTACTTTTTTGCCCCACTTTACTTTTTCTCCCTACTTTTACTTTTTCTCCCTACTTTTTGAGTTAAGGGTGAAAAGACTTACTTTAGTCCCTCTAAACTAATTCAAAATCATAAATTTTTCTCCCTACTGGAGATAAGAGAATTTTAAAGATTAGCAAAAAAAAAAAAAACAACGACGTAAATGTATTCAATGTTTATAAAACGTAATCAAATGTTTATAAAAGAACAGTCATTCCGCCAAAAAAGGTAACAATATGGTTACCAACCGGACTAACTGTATTTTGATTTCGGTCGAAGCGGTCGGTGACTGAGCCGCTAAAATGACCGGAGGTTTACAAATGTGGTCGGTTAGGTTGGTGTTTCCGGACACACCGGTTACTTCTCGGTCGACCTGTTTAGTGTGTCCAAACACACCCTAGATTTAAAACAACAAATGTAGGATCAAGAAGAAGGCTAACTCAGACAGCTCAGGTTGAGCAACCTATGTGAGGGGAAAGATACAGCCACTTGGTGGCTATCCCGAAGGGTGAATGGTCAGGCTTCTCCTCTGGTGACATTTTTGTTTGCCTAGTTGGCGTGACATTTCTAGATGTCATGATTTAATTGGCTCCTCTTCCAATTCCCCCCCCCCCCCACACTCTCAGAATTAATTCTTTTCTTAATCCAACTAGTAAGAGCATTATATGTCTAATATGTCCTCTGAACCATTAAAGCACCTTATACTGCCTCCTTTCTTATGTATATGAGTTGAACCAATAGAAAGAAAGATACAAGACTAAAATGCCCAGTAGTTTAGGCTCCAGGCGTCTGCACAGACAGACGACAGACGACGGACAGACATTTTTTAAAAACCACTTTTTTGGACTCAGAGGACCTCAAAACGTGTAAATCCATCAAAATCTCAAAATCGAATTTTCGCGCCATCACAATATTTTCTCTTTATATGAGAAAGTAAAAACAGCTTTAATTTATCAAAAACGTAAGTTTATTTTATATTTTCTTCTGTACCAATGTGTGTACAGTTTGAATTTAAGCTTGATCATTTCCTTTGTGTGGCGTTTCTACCTCAACTCTCTTTCTAAGTTCATATAATATGTTTGACTGCTTCCTTGTTGTTATGATGGTTTTAAGGAGATTCTCAAGTATAAAAAACAATTAATTAAAACAAAATGGGATCAACATACAAAATAATATAGATATATAAATATTTTGTTTTACCACGAGGTTTTCCGCTAATGTTTTGCTGTGATGTTGTTTCAGATATATTTGTTGGCAGCTCGGCCGAGTAAACTTGTAGCTGTGATATTTCGGTTTCACCTCAACTTTATGAATGGCGCTATACTGGCCCTTGCTTTCCCAGAACTCGATGCTCTTAATGTAAGTAACTTCAGTATATTTATTATTTCTCTGCTAATTGATCACAAGTAACCGATATATATCCCTAATGATTTATTATGAATGGCCAAATCCCTTGGCCTATAATAATAATAATAATCTAATGAGGTATTGATCACAAGAAAGAAGAAAAAAAAAAAAAAAAAAAAAATCAGTTACTGGGTACCTCAAAACTTTTCCTCACTTAGGAGGGCACTAAAGTGGCCTATTCTGCTGGAGGAAGCAGCATTGGGCATGGTCAGTACTTGGATGGGTGACCGTTTTGAACTAACTGATTTTTTTTTATTTCATTTATTTAATTATTTATTAAATAAATAGGTATTTTGATAGACGTAAACAAACTTTGATGTTTAACAAAAGTATCACACTAATTAATAATTATGTTCGCTTATAACTGTTAAACTAATTTATGGAATTTCATTGGTTTAATTTTTATTTTTGTTCCTTATTTTTACTGGTTCCAACGATATGCTATATGTCAAGAACGTATTTATACTTTCAATATTATTAGCTGTCAAAGTTTCAAAATTAAAAAATCAATAACTTCAAAATGGCGGCCAGTATCAAAATTAAATTTGATAATTTGTTTGTCATACAGAGGCACATTCGTGCCAAATTTCAACTCAATTGGACCACTTTTTTATTTTTAAATTTCTTATAAAAGTTTGCTGACTACAAACTGGGTTTAAGATGGCGGAAAATTTGATTTTCTGGGTGGCACAACCAGAAGTAAGGACTGATTTTTCCGCCAAGTGTCAACTCTCTAGGTTAAATACCCTGGGCACAATGATGTTAACACACATTCACACATACATATGTCATGCTGAAAGCCACTCAGGAGGTCTTAATATCACCCAAAACGGATAATTCTGTTGAAATCTTGAAAAAATAGTTTGGTGAAAACAATACTTTTCCTACCATAAGTGGGGAAAAGTAAAAAAAAAAAAAAAAAAAAAAAAAAATATATATATATATATATATATATATATATATATATATATATATATATATATATATATATATATATATATATATATATATATATATATATGTATGTATATAGAGACAAACAAATTCAATTTAAATACTTAATCTTTATTATCATAAGTATATAATATAGTTGTTATTTTACTGGGTATTTTGATAAACTCCCAGTATTCATCAACAATCAGTAAATTTGAAACACTCAGTAAGCCTCATAAGGATTAGTAAAATCTCAGTAGAAAATAACCGATTTTGGACGACATATACCAACAATATTATGTCCTTTATTAAACCCCAATTATCTCTCAGTGATAAGAAATACAACTGTATTACAATGTAGCCGTAGTGCTTTTGTTTTGTATTCTTATCATTACCCTTATCTTTGTTCCATTCATTTGTTGAAAGAATTTTTTTTTTTGTTTTATTATTTTCTTTCTTTTTTTTCTTTTATGGTTCACTTGTTATCATGATATTTTAATTGCTTCTTTTGTCCCCTGACACATGGAATATCAAGTGTGTTCTCCTTTATTACTGGTGTTGAATATTAAATAAAAAAATCTCAGTCTATTACTACCTTTTGTAAAATAAAAAGAAAGAAAACATTTTTTTTTTTTACTCCAAAATGTGTATAGTATGAATATCTTTTGTTCAACTGAGGATAATAAAAACACCACTTTTATTTCACCTCAGCTATATTTTGACCCCTTACTTAGGTTATTTTCAAGCTATTGAAACTTACCATTAAGGCGGAAATACACATGCTAGTAAAAAAGCATGCTAGTGGTGAGGTACTAGCACGTCAGTAGCTGGCATGCTGCAGACCCTGTGTACATTTGCCAGTGAAACAGCATGCTAGTATCATCCGGATGATAGGTCTTGTGCGAGCTACTAGCACATGACGATACACATTCCAGTCACAGTTCTAGTTGTGAAACAGGCAATTGTTTCTTGCCTTCTTTTAGCCGGAATAAATGATGAAATAATTGTATTTGATTTAATTAATTTTGATAGTTTTATTAATTGTTCCAATGTACCTTATGAATGTATCGGTGCGGAATGAAATTAACCAGATTGTTCTGTTACCTGCAAAGAACTGTGTTTTAAAACATTTGAAAATTAATAAAAAACACGAAGAGTGTGGGTAAAGATTGGATAGCTAGAAGGGAATTAGGTACATGGAGCGAGTCAGTGCCTACTAAATGAAATGCGGTTCGGGGGCGTTAATGGTTTTAGGCATCAATTGCGATGCTTCCGGAGAAAGTTGAGTTGTTGTCAGATACCCGCGAAAGGAAGGAACGCAACTGAAGGGCTGAGGGAGACTCGTGCTAGCTACTAGCAACCTTGCGCTGGCAGGCCTGTTTACACGTGCCTTATCAGTTCCCCCACCCCTAGACTTGTGCCACTGGCAAGACAAAAATCAAACCCCGTGCGATTTACTCGCATGTTTTTCACTCACATGCTATTTGATGTATTCACATGCCAGTAGCTCTCCTCTGCGAGCTACTCGTATGTTTTTGTGGGAGTAACTAGCATGTGTATTTCCGCCTTAACATCAGTTTAACAAAGTTTAATTAAATGTTACATAATCAATCGAATTCCAGTGTAGCAATTGTTTGTGTTACCTGAAAGTTGGTACCGAGGTTGATGTAGCGTATCTGGCGCATCATGTATAGAAATAATAAAAACTGGCACATATAATTTAAGACTTTTCTGTAGATTGATCAAAAATGCACCAATTATGGATACTTCTTCATTTCATAAGTTTTCTCTTAATTAATTTTCCATCTTCAGTCCTCTATTTTGAGATACAGCTGTATAAAGGTCGATTTTGCGAATCTTGGGCGTTTGTATCAGTCGTTGATTACCTGGACTTCGATGTAGCGTATCTGGTTTTCCGAGAAAGAGTATTAAATGAAAAAGTATCCATAAATAATGAAATTTTTATCAATATACAGGAAACAATTTAATTATATATGCATTATATTTGTCAGTTTTTCCATTTCTATACGTGATGCTCCAGATACGCTACATCAAATGGTACCGATGTAATAGACATTTTCAGAAGCTTGAAATAGACTTGAGTAAAGGATTCAAATATAGCTAAAATGGGAATAAGTTTTGTGGAAAACTTGTACCATGAATGGAGGTATGTTTGTACTAAATATTTTCTTACATGTAGGTTTCCACAGTTACAAGATGTTCTCGTAAGTTGTTGGTATTATCCCTAGTCGACCAAAGAACGTGCAAACTATAATTAATCAACTAAAAATGTAGTTTGTTCATATATTTGTTTGTATGAAGATTATTATTATTCATTTACAACATGCCTTAAAATTATTTACATAAAATCCTAATAGGTCCTGTTTGAGGTGTCTAGTTGTACATATTTCAACATATGTATGTATTTATAAGATGTGTCAAATGCATAATTAAAAATCCCTAATTTTTACATTCTCATATATAGAGAAAGTATTGTGATGGCGAAAAAAAAATCAATTTTGAGATTTTGATGGATTTACACGTTTTGAGGTCCCCTGAGTTCAAAAATGGGTTTCTTTTTAAAAATGTCTGTCGTCTGTCTGTGCAGACGTGTGGAGCCTTAACTACTGTGCCGATTTTTACGATGATAAATGAACCATGAGGCATTTCATGATAAATCAAGAAATGCGCTACCCCCCAAAAACTCTAAAAAAATTATGTCTTGAAAACTGTTCCGATGATTTTGATTAAAAAATTCTATATTAGTCCAAATACGAATCTAACGATATAAGACGTTTTCCCGGGAACAAATTAGTTTCTGAGAAAATAGATTTAAATGCGGATGGAGAGAGGCTGGGTTCGATGCCTCGCTGAAGAGAAGTTATTTTTATGATACATTTTGATTAAATTAAATGTACCTATGAAAACTAATAAATGGAAAACACTGGGCTAAGTAATTATGAACTCGTATATGAGAAAGTTTGTCTGAGTTGTCTCGGACCAATTTTTTTATTTATCGAGCTGAAGTATTTACTCAATAAATAAAGTATTTAAGGTGTGTTTAGTCGGTTCAATATGAATGACACACTTTCAATATAATTGAACGCCTTTCTACTGTTTAAATGAAACCATCAAATTGAATTCCGTCAGAGTTACAAACATAAAGGTGTGTTAATGCGATTAAATTTCATTTCTCCATTAGAGTGAAACATGACTGAATCAATAAAATTGAAACATGTAAACACCAATTCAATAAACGTGCTCATCGCTATTGCTGATGGAAAACAAGTTGAACTTTTAAGGCAATCTGATTGAATGGCTCTATGGAAACATCAGATTGAACTATGTAAACAGCTCCTTTTCTGTGCTGTTCAATCATATTAGGTTTGTTCCAACCAAGCATTGTACCCCTCCGCGGGGTAGTCACGGGCATGCACAATGGATAAAAGCCGTGCCAAGCCGACTTGTGACAGTGTTTCGTACCGTCCATGCAACTGTTCCAACACAGGCAAGGATAGTTTGCGAACCGTTCACTGTACGGTCCCAACGATCCTCGACAATACCATGTACTGGTTTTTGTGACATGCGCAGTTATGTCAATAGTCACAAATATCAACAGGAAGGTTCCCCAACTGTTAGGTTTCCTTGAATGTTTTCCTGTATAGGACGTCCATTCCTGTATTATAGAGGTTGACTTCTCAAAACGACTTGTTATAGAGGTTCTGAGTTACGTTGTGAATTGGAAAAAAAATCCGTGTTATTGAGGTTGTTTAGAGAATAATAGTCGTGTTAAAGAGGTGAATTTAACATTATGTGTAATGGCAATCTCAAGGGGATTTGGAAATTGCACTTGTAATTGAGGTTGTCGTGTTATTGAGGTTGTTTAGAGAATAATAGTCGTGTTAAAGAGGTGAATTTAACATTATGTGTAATGGCAATCTCAAGGGGATTTGGAAATTGCACTTGTAATTGAGGTTGTCGTGTTATTGAGGTTGTTTAGAGAATAATAGTCGTGTTAAAGAGGTGAATTTAACATTATGTGTAATGGCAATCTCAAGGGGATTTGGAAATTGCACTTGTAATTGAGGTTGTCGTGTTATTGAGGTTGTTTAGAGAATAATAGTCGTGTTAAAGAGGTGAATTTAACATTATGTGTAATGGCAATCTCAAGGGGATTTGGAAATTGCACTTGTAATTGAGGTTGTCGTGTTATTGAGGGTCGTGTAAGGAAGGTTCTACTGTAGTTTAAATGATGATTGGAGTAGACTCTCACTTCACTTGAAATGTTTTATAGGAGGTTCCTAAAGATGGGTTCACAGTCACAGCTAGGTGAACGACACGTGTATCAAGTAGATAACAATATATTCATATTTTCTGTGTAGAAAGTTAGTCTGAGTTGTCTCGGACCAATTTTTTATGTTATAATTGACACAACCTTTGTCAAAGATATAAAACCCTTGGCATTATGTACTTACTTTAATCAACATAAATAATATATACCGAATGATTTTTGTTACTGTTACTGTTCTTGTTTTTTACCCTGAAGAAGAAAGTACATTTCTCCAAAATTTTAGTAAGTCCACAATTTTGTTTTTTACTTTTGTCTAATCCTTAATTTTTATTATTATTAAATTAATTATGAGACGCTTGAGACATGGCTCTATTATAATCAATAACACCTGTAATATTTTCTCAAGCCTTTGTCTACTTGGAGTGAAATGAAGACGAAGTTTGAAGAGGTGTTTAGTCTCAAGTGTTTGTTTGTTTCGTGAGAGTCGCTGTTTCAACGAGTGACCACTCTACATCACTCCTCTGTTTTCAAGTGCCCAGGTGTTTCACTTAAATAATCACCAGTTAAATTGCTTTAATTGATCATCATTTTTATTTCCTTATTAAATTAATAGTCATATCAAGCATCTTGATGTAGAAGAAAAAACATGTACCATATCTAATGTCTGTCTGTGTAAAGAAAACTTTACATATAAGCTCTGTGAATAAGATGTTAAAATGGAAAAACACGTAGTATTTAAAGAATTTTTTTTAACCTCTTAGGCTAAAACACTAAGCTAAATGAGGCTGTTATTTAGACCAAGGTTTTCTTGACCTGGTTGAAGGGAAGAACCTGGTAGTTCATATTAATTAGAATAAGAAATAAGCAAATATAATGTTTGATACAACATTCAATACAAGTTAAATGGAAATTATATTTAAACTAATATGTAGGCTTCCACAGTTGGAAGCCATTTTTTGCCCAGTGTTGGCAGCATTTTCAGAGAAGTGAATATCGTCAATTTTGAAGAGGTTCTAAGGAAGTAACAGATGTAAGGGAGTTTCTTCTTCCTCTCCACACAGCCTACAAGTTGATTTGTTTACCAGACCTAGAAGCTGTAAATGCCTGTTCAACCGGCAATGGCCAGTCAAGAATTCCGTCGGTCTCTGACACGACTTTTTGTTTCGACTTAGTATGTTTCTAGTATGTCCACGCGAGGGTCCCTTCAAAAACATTTTTGACTGCCTCATCCTGGGTGACTTTTCCCAGCTTTTCTGAAAATCTCTCTGGAGAAAGTTCTTCAGAGTTGTCTTAATAGAACAACATGCGATACCCACGATGGGCTCTGGAGCAGAGGGGATTGTTCCGGAGCCTTGTCTAGCCAGAAGATCTGCTACTCCCTTAAATCTGTTGTGCAACTGCCCAGGACTGATAAAGCACAGATGGCTGATCTTCGGAGAGGCAAATGTTCCAATAAGTGAACTTAAAGAGATACCCATTAACAAGATGCTGACTTTCTGTCACGGAGTAAACTTGTTTAGGGGAGTAGAGGTTAAAGAAATAAATAGGGAAGATACTTTCTACAATCCGGGTTTGTTCAAAGGATCCAATTGGTGGTCTATGTCTCTGGGAATTGTCCCCCCGGTTAATAAAAAAAAAAAAAAAAAAAAAAAAAAAAAAAAAAAAGGAAGTAACAACATTTAACATGGAGTGTGATCAGATCAAAGTAGGGGTTTGGTGGAATTTTTTTAATATCTGGTCTGGGTCTAAGGAGGCAGCTGGTGTTACGTCTATCTTGCATTAACCTGAGGTATCAGTGTGGCAATACTTGGGGGTGTGTGTAAATTCTTGCCTATGGTAGTTAGGGGTTTCCACTCCTGGGACAGCTCAGTTATACAGGGTGTCCTATAACTTATCCGCCATAGAGCAACAGGTGATACTAGGTATCAAAATAAGAGGATTAAGTCAATATATATGTTGCCAAATGTTAGTCATTTAAAAGATACAGGGAGTTGAAAGCTAAACTTAATTTTCGAATAATTACAATAATTTTAAAAAATGGTTCAAGGTATCAAATTCAAAATTGAAGTAGTTTGGTTAGCTTTTGTTTTTGAAGGTGAAAAATCCGATTTCGGTAGTTCCTTGAGGGCGCTTGCAACTGAATTTAATCCTGCATTTTTACTTTTCCTCACAACCTATAGTAGGAAAAGTACTGTTTTCACAAAACAATTTTTTGGTCATGGTCAGTTTGTTGGGGCCCCGGTAAACGAGCTAAAAAGCAGAACACTCGTGTGTTTTTCAAGATAACGGAATTATCCGTTTTGGGTGTTTTTAAGACCTCCTGAGTGGTTTTCAGCATGACGTCTGTATGTATGTATGTATGTATGTATGTGTGTGTGTGTTATCATCGTAGCGCCCAAGGTATTTAATCTAGAGAGTTAAAACTTGGCAGAAAATCAGTCCTTACCTGTAGTGGTGCCACAAAATCAAATTTTTCCACCATCTTAAACCCAGTTTGTTAAGTCAGCAAAAATCGTAATAAATCGACGATGGTTTGAACCTGATCGAGTTGAAATTTGGCACGAATATACCTCTCTGTATGACAAACAAGCCCACCAAATTTCATTTTGATATTGGCCGCCATTTTGAAGTTATCAATTTTTGATTTTTTTAACTTTGACAGTTAATAATACCGAAAGTATAAATAGGTTTTTTACTTATAGCATATCGTTGGAACCGGAAAAAATTAAGGAACAAATATAAAAAACCCAGATGAAATTCCATTAATTAGTTTAAAAGTTATAAGTGAATATAATTATTTATTAGTGCGATAATTTTGATGACGTCAAAGTTTGTTTACATCTGTCAAAATACCGCCAAACTTCAAATAATTAAATAAAATATAGGTATTAAAAATAAGGTTTTTTCGAAGAATGATAATAAATCAGTTTGTTTGGAACAGTCACCCATCCAAGTACTGACCACGTCCAATGCTGCTTCCTCCTGCTGCTTCGCAGCAGGAGAGGCCACTTTAGTGGCCTCTGAAGTGAGGAAAAAAGTTGCGAGGTACCCTGTACCCGATTTTTTTACCCTGTAAAGCCGGGACTTCAAACTAGAGAATAGTCATAATTTCCATGTAAAAAACATATGATTTGTGTTTTTATTTCATAGAGGAATATCCTGCAAACAGATTGAGATATCGATATTGACCAAGAGTATGTTTTTTTACATGGAAATAATAGGTTTGTTCCAACCACTCTTCAAACTGGTTTGGAACTGTACGACGCATGCGCATTTGAAAAAAAGAGTTCCAACGAGCCCAAACTCAAACTCTGACTGACTCCGACTGTTAATCGGCTGTTCCAACCACGCTCTGATTGAATCACGGATTAGTTTGGAACCAGTCAGAGCAGTCAGCGATCGGCGGCAGGGACTAGTAGTTTGGGATTGAGTTTGGGTGAACAGAAACGTAACCTTCCGCTCCGCTTCATTGTTTTTGTTTTGATTTCGCTCGCCTATTATAATTATTCTCCTTTTTGCGAATCAACTGTTCTTTTTAAAATGTTTTTGTACGAATGCGACGATGAATTTTTGTGCATATAATTGGCATTTTCTAGATATTTCTGAAAAAAATAAAAATTGGGCCTATTTTCCAAGATGGACTTTTGATACTTATTCCATTTTCAAACAAATATCGAAAGAATCCGATTTATTTCCGCAATATTTCTTTCGTTAACTGGACTAAGATTAATAATATGTTTTTTTTTTTAAAAAAAAAAAAAGAGCATTTAGGATTATATCAATAAAAATACGAATACGAGTGTGCCGTGAGTCTACTAAAACTGGCTCACCTCAGTAAGCCCGAAAATTGTGAATTGCGTAAATCGAAATGAAATCGTGAATTCATGTATTAAATAAACATTTCTAAAATGTGTTCATGTATTTTCGTCATATCCTCTATGAGTATGTAGGTTTTTCTTCCAACTTTCGAGCTTAATTAGCATTAGAAAATGAAACTTTTGTGGTGTTGCGCCCCCTTGTTGTGCGAGCCCCTAGGCGGCCTAAATCAGGCCCTGATTTAAGCGACTGCCACTTATCTGCATCAACTATTGACTTATCCATCATCCATATCTTTAATATTAATAAGTTCAGGTATTTTCGATAGCACAGGAACGCAAAATCACATAAACGATCAACTCAAAAAGTTGTTCTGATAACAGTGCTAAAACCTACCACGGCAAACAGTTTGGTTCGAGAAAGGAGCGTTCCAACAAAAACGAAATCACAAATCAATTCCCAACGGTCAGTGATCGCGCATGCGCATTACGTCAATCACGGACTAATCCGAAACTGATTCGGAACTGGTGGTTGGAACAAACCTAATGACTCCTCTCTAGTTTAAAGTTAAAATAATTCCCAGCTTTACATGTTAAAAAAATATGCTGGATTTAATTCAACACGAAGTACGTGGCAAGTGCCCTTCTAGTGTCTAGTACTGTGTCAAACTAGTACTGTATTCGGATTTTTAACCCTTTAAAAAGCCAACTACTTCAATCTTGAATTTGATATTTTCAACTGTTTTAAAAATATTGTTATTTTTTGAAAAATAAATTTAATTTTTAACACCCTGTATCTTTTCGATGACTAACATTTACTAACACATATATTGACTTAATCTTCTTATTTTGATATCTAGTACCACCTGTTACTCTATGGCCGATATGCTATAGGACACCCTGTATATAGTTAGAGTATAAGTTACCAATTAGGTAACAAATATGACGAAGCTACTGATAACTATAATTATTAGAGGTCGACCAAGAAGTCATGGAAATGTGAGGAGTGCGCTAGTGTCGTTGTTGTGGTGTCATGTATAGTCAGATTTTAATAAAATTGACCACTGTCAAGAAACACAGTGTTGTTCTTTTGTTATTAATAAGTTTATTTTTGATAACTTCTATATTTTTTTAATATTGTTTGCAACAGGCAACACTGTACCTGATAAGAAATCACTAATAATGTACGATAATATCTTTATATTATTATTTATTGATTATTTATAATAATATTCTTTAAATTTAAATCGATTTTCTTCTTTCTTAATCTATTTTTTCTTCCTCTTTATTTCTGAGTTTTATTTGGATTTAGGACAAGTGTGACTATAATTCTTTACTGTATAAAAACAAACAAAACAGGAAACCTAACAGATTGGAAACCTTCCTGTTGTTATTCGTGAGATTTGACATAACTGCGCATGTCATACAAACTAGAAATGGATATTGTCTTAGCACCCGACTGTAATGACTTCGGCACTACTCGGAAGTTCCGATTTTAAACGAAGTTAAGCTTTCCGTTTCTCCCGTGTTCATTACTTCTTGGTCGGCGTCTAACAAGATAACACTAATCGGTAAATCTGCAGAACGGAGGGTTTTTTGATGAGAGGCTTAGAAAACTGACTAAAAGCCATAACTAGCCTTATCAAATGTACTGTTTTGACAAAGGGATATAATCTCTCAGCACTTATTTACTTCAGCACTCTCCCATGGTTCTAAACTATAGTCTGCACTTCTAAAGTCTCAAAGGTTTGTGTGTTTGTCTCCTCAAGACATTGAGAATTGAGTCAAGACATTGAGTTTTATTACACTATTTTAAAAGCAAGTCTTATCACATGTAAGACTAAATCTTATACAGAAAACTGTAGGACAATTAGTTCTACAGTTTTCTCAGTGTATATTTTATATCCCTTAGTCTTAATAGTTAATTAGACTAAAGGATATTATCGCATTTATATACACAAATGTGATAGTCCTTTGTCCCAAAGTACATTGGACTAAATATCCCTTTGTCTTAATAGTAATCTAGACTAAGGAATATAATACCTACTCTGTATTTGTTCCTTTGTCTAAAGAACTATTAAGACAAAAGGATATAGGGGGGTGCTTAAGTACAAAAGTACCAATCTCTCAAAGTATGAATTACAGTAGATCCTCGCTTACACAACCCTCAATAACACGAAAACCTCAATTACAAGTGCAATTTTCAAATCCCCTTGAGATTGACATAACACATAATGTTAAATTAACCTCTATAACACGACTATTATTATCCAAATAACCTCAATAAACCAGATTTTTCCAATTCACAAAGTAACTCAAAACCTCTATAAAAAGTCGTTTTGAGAAGTCAACTTCTTTAAAGTGTCTCTATACAAGAATGGGTTGACCTTGAACAAGTCTAGACTTGAAAACCCTGCCCCACCCCTCTCCCAATATTCCATTAACCTCTATAACACAACTGATAACACATAATGTTAAATTAACCTCTATAACGCGACTCTATGCAGGAATGGGTCGACCTAGAACAAGTCTGGACATGAAAGCCCCTGCATTAACCTCTCAACAACACGACTGATAGCCAAAATAACCTTGATAACACGACCCTCAACAAAAAGAGCACCTCGATAACAAGACTGTTTCCCTAATCCCCTTGAGACACTTCTTATCGAGGTTCTACTGTATAAAGTATAGATTAGAATAAGATATATTTAGTTAGATTCTTAAACATACAGTCTTATTCAGATTAATATTAAGTTATTTTTACTGGAGGAGATGTCTTTCTTTATTTCTATTTCTTCCCTTTTATATTTTGACACAAAATACTTTATATTTGAGACAAAATACTTTTCAAAATCATAGAGTAAAGTTTTGATTTCTACTCTTACTAAAGTTAACATGTATTTGAACTGCACTCAAGTTTACTATTTTTGGAAACGTGTTTATTGTTTTGCTATTAGAAGTGACAATTGATTTGTAAACATGTTTATCTGTTATTGATATTTACAGTGTTCTAATTTTGAATGTTATTGTTTTGTTCTATTTGACGATGTTGTAGCTGCCCTTTGAAACTTGGTTATATTGGATTCAGCATATTATGATGATGGTTATCCCTCTCTATTTGTTACAACTTGGAGGTATGAAAATCACTTCTTTTTTTTTTAGATAATTTAAAAATTAAAAATATTTTTATAAAAGGAGATGCAAGAAAGATAAAAATACACCTTATCACTGGGAATTGAACCACAGAACTGTCTCTACACGAGCAACTCAATTCCTCACAAAAAAGGCATTTTATCAATATGAATGTCAATTTTTTTTTTTTTTTTTTTTAATGATTGGTAAGTTTTCTTTTTAATGATTCTTTGGGTAATTCATACTACGTTTCCATGATGTTTGAATGGATGGGTTGAATACAATTTTTGGATTCAAAGTGTCCATGGAAACCTAGATTCGATATGGGTTGAATACGATACACTAATTTCTGGGATCTTATCTGGAGCGAGTTTTATGTACACCCCTGAACTCCAATCCTGACATGCGCAGAGAGTGAGTGTGAGCGCCCCTAGTTGGTTTCTGTAGGTACTAGTTATATCTGTCGAAACATCATCCTTCACGCAACCAAAGAACGTAACCTTTGGTAGAACTACAGTATATGGGGCCCCTACTAAATATCGCAAATCGGTACTATCAATTGTTATAATGACGCCATATTTCGATATATTGATCAATTTTACAGTTTTTAACAAAAAAGTGTTTGTTTTGTGTTTCAATTAAATTTTTTTGGTAATTATATCATATCTGACCCACTTTGACTAAATAACTGCTTCGATAAAGGGATATTTAGTCTAATGTGCATTGGGACAAAGGAATATCACACTTTTATATACAAAAGTGTGATATTCCTTTGTCCTAATGTAAATTAGACTAAACATCCCTTTTTCTTAATAGTACCTTAATTTCTTTTGCCTTAGAATTATCAATCGCCGCTCCACTAACATAACATAACAACCTGGTTATAAAGGGTAAAGGTTACACAATTATTTATTATTATCGATTGGTATATTGAAAAAGTATTGAATACAGATTTAATACCACTCATGGAAACACCTAACTTGTTAAATCCCAAACCAGGATTCAATCCTTTTTTAAACATCATGGAAACATATTAACTGTCTATATATTAGTAATATGTATATGCTTGTTTACATAAGAACATGATTTGAAAGATTGTATAGGTTTCACCCTGCACTCAAGGAACGGGGCTTATACTAGGAATTAGTGGCTATGACTTCTATTATCCTTTAGGCCAAGCAATTAAATAAAATTCCTAAATATTATCTTCCTAAAGCCTCATGGAAAAGAATCTGGACTACATTAATCACCATTCTCTCCACTATTGAGAATAAAATTCTCTCCATATTGAGAATATAATTTAAACCTGTGAAGTTTGTCGGTCTGTGAAGCTGTCAAAATTTGGTGGCTATTTATTTTACTATTAAGGTACATTTACCTAGATGTGAATCCAGCTATAGACGCTGAGGGATAGTGACCCAGCGACTATCGTGGAGCTGAGTTTGCATGTTAAGAGTCGCTCAGCTAGGAAAACAGTAACATGCAAACTCTAAAGAGGAGTCCTCAGCAACAGTCGCTGGGCAACTATTGTGGAGCTGAGTTTGCATGTTAAGAGTCGCTCAGCTAGGAAAACAGTAACATGCAAACTCTAAAGAGGAGTCCTCAGCAACAGTTACTGGCCAACTATTGTGGAGCTGAGTTTGCATGTTAAGAGTCCCTCAGCTAGGAAAACAGTAACATGCAAACTCTAAAGAGGAGTCCTCAGCAACAGTCGCTGGGCGACTATTGATTGAGCATCTATTGCTGGAGTCGGGTCTAGGAAAATAAAGCTTAAGGCATGACATAGAACCACTTTTTAATAAAGTTAATTATTAGTTTGTTTAATATAAAACAGAATTCAAAGTACAATCTGTATTGTTTTAATTGTTTTGAATATAATATTTGAATCGTTCGAATATTGATTATTGTATCTTATAAGTAGTAGTCCTGTATAATTTATCGTTATCTATCGTGTTGGGTCTTGCAGGGGTGAATAAAAATAAGTCAAAAATTATTCCATATACTATTGGCTATATTTCATCCCTTGAATTGAAGGACATCATCAGGCCTGTAAACAAGCTATTTCAACATTGTGGAAGGGGATGAAATATCAAGGGATATTCCTCAAGGGATGAAATATACAGGGCTGCAAACTAGTCAGTAAAGTCAGTAATAGTCTGTATTTTGAGGAAAATCTGTATTAGGTCAGTATTTTATGAAATTTGTCAGTAAAGTCAGTTTTTTACACCTTGAAAGCCCTGGGAAACTGAGGGCCAGTTCTGGTGCTGCTTGGGTATGGATGTGGCACATTGCTTGCGTACAGTTTTCATAGCTTTCATGAGCAGCTACTACCTAACAGCACCACTCTTCTTTAATTTAATTTAAATATGGTTTTTTTTTTATTGTAGGTATTAATTATTGATTTTTAAGTTTTTTCTTTACTTCATGTGAAGTGTACGAAGGGTTTTATGAAAAATGGGAAAGTGTACTTTACGACCTTGATGTTAAGTGAAATGGATAATTGTTATTTTGCACTTTGTTACGACGAAACTACCAATGCTGCATCCTATAAAGGGTTGCAAATAACTGTTAGGTTTTGGTCGGAATCAACTAAAAGGATTTTCCTTTGTCCAAAAGTACATTGGACTAAACATAACTTTTTCTTTATGGTTATTTTGTCAAAGTCAATTATATTCTAAAACATCACAGGGGAGTAACAATCTAAATAAGTACCTTTTAAACAATGCATTTAAACGGGGCATGAAAGTACTCCGAGATCATGCATCAAATCTATTCTTCCAAATTCACGATTTTTTTTTTAATGGTTGGCCGTCAAGGTGATTGCACAGCATTACCTATTTACCGCGTTTCTTTATCAAAGATCAAATTTCAAGTTTTACAGCTGCTCAGTGGGGTGAAGGATGGCCAATTTTAAACATAATTCATTACTTGTTTGATTTTCTGTAATTTATTTATTATTTTTTTTTTTAAATAAGGATTGATGTCAGTAATGTTAGTAGGTTTAGTCAGTATTTTCTCATAATTAGTCAGTAAATTTGACCTTACAACCAGTTTGCAGCCCTGAATATAGCCAATAGTATATGGAATAAATTGTGACTAATTTTATTCACCTCTGCAAGACCCAACATGATAGATAATTGATTATTGTATTTTTTATCGTTACTAGTCAAATGTGTAAGATGGACGTATTATTATAATACTGAAACTCAGTAAATTGCATGAGTGATAGCAAGAAATAAAAAATAATATCAGATAATAATTGTGTTTTAATTAAATAATATAATTACAAATAGGCGAGGTTAAAGTTTGCATGTTAAAATTATATTATTTTTATTTTTTTTACAAATTTATCTGTGCATTATGTAAGAGGTGGTTATTTTTTTTAATTACTCAGTTAATTATAGACATTACAATATTGTAATGACACACAACAACTCGTATTGTGTTAAAGTAATTACTTATTTAAGAATTGGGTATGGTTGGTAACTAGTTATTTTTGTGAAAATGTGATATAAAATGAATTTTTTATTTAAAAAAAGTTTTGTTTTTTTGCATAATAAAGGCAATAAATTATAAATCTTGAACAAGTTTAGAAAAGTAATCAAGAAACCTACGGTATTGTGTTGACTTTAATTAAATTCTTAATGTATGTATAAAACGGGCAACGAATGTTGCCACCAAAATTCAGATTCTAAACTTTGTTTCAACAAAATATTGTCTTGTTGTCTGGCCTTGTACACGCTTTTACAAATAATTCATAGTAAATTAAGAATTTTTTTTTTCTTTCTTTTATAAGAAGACATCAAATAAATATTTCTAAAATAACAAGTAGAGATATAAAAAGGAAATATATATTAGGAGTGTGTATTAATGATTTTAACACAGAGGTTCAAGGCAAACTGATAAGGAAAGCTGATAATAAGAATGGATCTCTAAATTACTTCCCTGCACCCACTGTTTCATTAATTGGGAGTCTCAGTTCCTCTCATTACTGCTGATTAAAAAACTATTTCATTAATTAAATATGTTTTTACGACGCTTTCAAATTTATACATGTTGCATTTACATTTAAAGTGAAACAGTATGTACCTTATTTACATAAGCACATAGGTCAATAGAATTTTATTTCATGTCTCAAAAGGTCCATAAGATCAGCTTCTGTCTGTCAGAATGGCCCAAGCTTTTTTGACAGCTCTTTAATAATGTATAGATGATATTATGTCAACACCCACCTGCTATACTATGTGGTTTACTAGACCGGAGGACACTACTTCTATTGATTAGCTAACCAAGGAGTATAGGGTAATCCATTGATACACTAACTTGACTTCTTTAGGAGTATAGGGTATCCAGGATATGCTAACTTGACTTCCTTAGGTGTATAGGGTAATCCAGTGATACACTAACTTGACTGAATTCCTTAGGAGTATAGGGTATCCAGTGATACACTAACTTGACTGAATTCCTTAGGAGTATAGGGTATCCAGTGATACACTAACTTGACTGAATTCCTTAGGTGTATAGGGTAATCCAGTGATACACTAACTTGACTGAATTCCTTAGGAGTATAGGGTAATCCAGTGATACACTAACTTGACTGAATTCCTTAGGAGTATAGTGTATCCAGTGATGCGCTAACTTGACTTCCTTAGAAGTATAGGGTAATCCAGTGATACACTAACTTGACTGAATTCCTTAGGTGTATAGGGTAATCCAGTGATACACTAACTTGACTGAATTCCTTAGGAGTATAGTGTATCCAGTGATGCGCTAACTTGACTTCCTTAGAAGTATAGGGTAATCCAGTGATACACTAACTTGACTTCCTTAGAAGTATAGGGTAATCCAGTGATACACTAACTTGACTTCCTTAGAAGTATAGGGTAATCCAGAGATACACTAACTTGACTGAATTCCTTAGGTGTATAGAGTAATCCAGTGATACACTAACTTGACTGAATTCCTTAGGAGTATAGTGTATCCAGTGATGCGCTAACTTGACTTCCTTAGAAGTATAGGGTATCCAGTGATACACTATCTTGATTTCCTTAGGAGTATAGGGTATCTAGGACACGCTAACTTGACTTCCTTAGGAGAGTAGGGTATCCAGTGATATGTGAACTTGACTGAATTCCTTAGGAGTATAGGGTATCCAGTGATGCGCTAACTTGACTTCTTTAGGAGTATAGGGTATCGAGTAATGCACTAACTTGACTGAATTCCTTAGGAGTATAAGGTATCCAGTGATGTGTTAACTTGACTTCTTTAGGAGTATATGGTATCTAGGATACGCTAACTTGACTTCCTTATTAGTATATGGTATCCAGGATACGCTAACTTGACTTCTTTAGGAGTATATGGTATCCAGGATACGCTAACTTGACTTCTTTAGGAGTATAGGGTATCGAGTAATGCACTAACTTGACTGAATTCCTGAGGAGTATAGGGTAATCCAGCGATACACTAACTTGACTTCCTTATTAGTACAGTAGAGTCTCGTTTATCCGGACCCCGCTAGTCCGGACATCCGTATAATCCGGACGGGCCAAGAATTATGTACAAATTGGAACCAGGGCCTTTTAAGATTTATTAATTGTTAAGATAATTGGAGTTTCTGCTTTTATTGTCTATTAAAATGTATAAAATTGTTCTTAGTATAGTTTATAGGTGTATATTCAAACAGTCTAACACGAGGAATACCCGGTATTTTGTTAAAAATTAACAGATTATTAATAAGGAAGAACACCGATAAATCTGTTTCGGTTCTATAGAAATGTAGGGCGGAAGATATAAAGGAAGTGTATTCCAGGAAGTACAATTATATGTGACTGAGATGGGGAAGGGTTTTAAGAAACATGTAGCGGCGGCTCAACCCAGTTCCATGAAATTTTGCCAAGCCGACAATGTCTAATGTCTCAACTTTTTGTGAAATGATTATCGCTCCTCGAATTTCATATCGGAACTCAGCCTGTTTTTCAGGAAGTCCCTTCTATACTTGCCACCTGCGTAAAATAGATCGTAATTTTATTTTAATTCATTTGATATTTGACATGACTGGTACTGGTGACAGAATAGCTTTTAACTTAAATAGTGGACCTACGTTGTACAAGCATGTTTTGGAGACTTATAGAAGTGATTTTTACGATAAAAACCTCGATTTTCATAGTTTTACTCTACTAAAGCTTGTTCTACAGACACATTAAAACTGATTCCGTTTAATCCGGACTTTCGGTAATCCGGACTGGGTTCGGTCCCGTTAAACCCGGATTAGCGAGACTCTACTGTATATGGTATCCAGGATACGCTAACTTGACTTCTTTAGGAGTATATGGTATCCAGGATACGCTAACTTGACTTCCTTATTAGTATATGGTATCCAGGATACGCTAACTTGACTTCTTTAGGAGTATAGGGTATCGAGTAATGCACTAACTTGACTGAATTCCTTAGGAGTATAGTGTATCCAGTGATGCGCTAACTTGACTTCCTTAGAAGTATAGGGTATCCAGTGATACACTATCTTGATTTCCTTAGGAGTATAGGGTATCTAGGACACGCTAACTTGACTTCCTTAGGAAAGTAGGGTATCCAGTGATATGTGAACTTGACTGAATTCCTTAGGAGTATAGGGTATCCAGTGATGCGCTAACTTGACTTCTTTAGGAGTATAGGGTATCGAGTAATGCACTAACTTGACTGAATTCCTTAGGAGTATAAGGTATCCAGTGATGTGTTAACTTGACTTCTTTAGGAGTATATGGTATCTAGGATATACGCTAACTTGACTTCCTTATTAGTATATGGTATCCAGGATACGCTAACTTGACTTCTTTAGGAGTATATGGTATCCAGGATACGCTAACTTGACTTCTTTAGGAGTATAGGGTATCGAGTAATGCACTAACTTGACTGAATTCCTTAGGAGTATAAGGTATCCAGTGATTTGACTGAATTCCTGAGGAGTATAGGGTAATCCAGCGATACACTAACTTGACTTCCTTATTAGTATATGGTATCCAGGATATGCTAACTTGACTTCTTTAGGAGTATATGGTATCTAGGATACGCTAACTTGACTTCCATAGGAGTATAGAGTATCCAGTGATTTGACTGAATTCCTTAGGAGTATAGGGTAATCCAGCGATACACTAACTTGACTGAATTCCTTAGGAGTATAGGGTAATCCAGTGATGCGCTAACTTGACTGAATTCCTTAGGAGTATAGGGTAATCCAGCGATGCGTTAACTTGACTTCCTTAGGAGTATAGAGTATCAAGTGATAGCCTAACTTGACTGAATTCCTTAGGAGTATAGGATAATCCTGCGATACACTAACTTGACTGAATTCCTTAGAAGTATAGGGTATCCAAGAGAATACCCTCCATCTATGATACTGGGTGAGCCCTCAACATTGTGTAAAATGCAGTCAAAAAGTTGCAGCTAACTTTCGACTGCTAACCCTTGATCTGTGATGCTAGGAGATTACAAATCACACGTCCCTACAAAATTAAATTACTGTACAATTTAACTACGATAAAATTTACATTTTTACTTGTTTCTTTTCTAAGACAGATTTTTTTTTTAACTTTTTTAAGCGCATTTGTACAAAATAATAGTTGAAAAATTAATAATGAAATATATTATGTATTAAGGAATATTTTATTTCATCTTCTATTTTAAATGAATTTAAAAAAAAAACAAAAAACATGTCAATGTACAAATTATACTAGTTGGCTTAGACTTGCCTGCTGGCATTCTTCCCATCTCAAAGACTGTATTATATCTAAATATAAAATTTTATCTCTTATTTGTTTGTAATGATTTTTTTCTTTTTCAATTTTTTACTTTTAAGAATCTCTTTCTTTACTGTATTTACTATTTTTAAGAAAAAAGGAAGATCTTGTTTTTTATATTTAGGAAATTGTCTCGAATCTATTTGCTTTTGTCTGTTGACTTTAACTATTGATTTCGTAAAAAAAATAATAATATTGATTTTATTGATCTTAGCAATTTTTTTTTAGTATGTAATGAATCATTACATAATTAAGGTCATTGTCATTACTAATGATAATGACCTTAATTATTATATTCTTTTTCTCTACTCTCGCTTTTGGGCAGGAGGTAACTTTGCAGTCTGGAATATTGTAGCACTATGAAGGGAGGTCAGTGTTATAAGCTCTGGTGGATATTTTTTGTTGAGGATTTTGAGAAGGAGCTTTGAATTTACAGTCCATTCTATTCCTATTTCTTTACTTTTAGGTTTCTGTACAAGGTACAAAAAGAAACCTTATATAACGGCTCTGTCTGTCTGTCTGTCCATTGGTATCTGTCCATTGCTTGTTTCAATTCATAAACTACTATAGCTAGGAACATGAAATTCGGCACACAGGTGTATCTCGGCATTTGTGACAACTGGACACTTTTTCGATTTTTCACACTTAATATTTTCAAGATCACAGCCAATATGGCGAGCGACTAAGAAAATGTTTTTAGTCACCATAACATGTTATACATCAAATCCATTTAAAGGTATTGATGTGTAGAAAAAGAATATGCTACTATTACAACTGGCGATTATCGCCTCATGTACTTACGTGAAGCACACCTTACTTGTTTTTCATTAGCACCATCACCTCTGCACCGTAACTGGTCGGTGTCCTTTTCCTAATTACGATGGTATGATCCCACCACTCTCTAATAACTCATCATATAGATCCTAGTTTTCTTTGTGAAATCTGTTATACAACAAATTTAAAGTTCACTAGTGAGTGCATCCTTAGTGGTGTTTTATAATCGTGGTGTTAACTTGGATGGAACAACAGTTCAAACCTGCACAACTTACCAACTTAGACCAGGAACACACATTTCGGGCGAACTCCTGTCGGAGTCAGGACTGGACGCAGTGTGACTGACGCAGTAGAAGTGCATTTAGAGTCTACTGGACAGTCACTGAAAATACCCGGGAAAAGTCTCTACTCTCCTCCGTTGACAGGACAGGCTTTTGTGGGTTGCAGGGCATTTTGAGTGTATGGACACATGGTCAAACAGACAGACATCTGCCTGATTTACAACCGAGGTTAAGGGTTTTTATTACAAGTAACACACCTAAGACACAATCTTCCTTAGAGGCTTGTGTTCAAGAACTAGAAATTTCTCCCGCCCTGCAGAATATCCAGATTGTGTGTCCCCAGCCTTACACCTGGCTCTAGAGCCTTAGAAGGAGTATTATTATGGCCTCCTTTATAACTTGTGCCCATTAAACTTTTTTCTGTGCTTTAACTGAAGAAAATAGCATTAATTGATTAGTGTTTAGGGTCCCTGAGTTACTTTTTTAATGTAATTCATTGGGTGATGCAATCTGGTTACATCTTCCTGTGTTTATATTGCTTTATCAGTCTTATCATCCTGCAGTTGCTTCTAGTTAACACCACCAATGCTTAGCTACTTTGAAGACGCTCCCTTAAGTTGAAAGGGGTACAGCCAATAAATTCTCATAACTATTATTATTAATTATTTATATTAATTTATTTTTTTTGTGTCGGCAGGTGTTTACGAGACAGAGAAGTTGTTTGATTTCACTTGGAGCTCAGTCTCATACTGTGTGATGCTTCTCTATCACTTTATCATTCTTCAAGGCATTGGAGTTGTAAGTTTTTCTTTTATTTTTACCTAATCTATGATTGTATATTTAGAAGAAAGTAAATTTTTATTTGTATCTATGTTTGTATTTTATTTTGTATCTGAGCTTTTTTTTTTTTTTTTTTTCCGGGGGACTTTTTTTTATAAAAAAAAGTCCGAAGCAATAAGACCTCATGAGTGGATCCAAGGTGCAAACCCAGTTTAATAGTCCATCCTATAGTACCCTGTCCTCTTAGCAAGCTGACTGACCCACAGTGAGCACCTTGTTTAGGGGAAGTAACCTTAGTTCTTCAATTGGCAGGATGGCTGAGCCAAAGATTCTCCACCTCAGGTGTGTTAATGCAGGACAGCTGCTAATAAGATGAGAAGGGGTTTCAGCCTCTTCCTCGCACAGCCTGCACACTGGGCTTTCTGCTAGGCCAAGCAGATGTAGATGTCGATTTAGCCTACAGTGTCCAGTAAGAAATCCTGTCAAAAGATGACAGGATTGTTTTTTGGTCAGCAATCTCATTCCCCTCAATGCCACAATGTCCAGGAACCCATATCAGTTGTACCTTGTTATGTTGTCCAAGAGTGTTAAGATAGTTTTTGCACTCAGCAACCAGCTTAGATGTATACCTTGGTGCAACCAGTGCTTTGATCGCTGCCTGGCTGTCAGAGTAGATTCTGATTTGTCTGTTAAGAATTTTTTTATCCAGGATAATTTGAAAACAGGCCAAAATTGCATATATCTCTGCCTGAAATACATTGGCATATTTGCCTAAGCTCACACTGCTTATATTGGGGTTCTGCACAGAAAACCCAGTATCTGAGCTTACTAAAGGAAGCCATGTATCAATCAGAAAAATATATATATATTTTTTTTTAATGGGTCCACATTAAAAAATTGCCATTATAGATATATCTGTTTTAGACACCAGGGAACATTTTTTATCTGGTGTATGTCTGTCAGTCAACATTTTTGGGGACCCCCCCCCCCCCATATTTTAAAAACTACTTGCCCGAGTTTAATTAAATTTAGAATGTACTTAAAAATTAGCTCACAAAAAGTTCCACATTAATTTCACGCTCCTAACGGCTCGAGAAGGTTGAAAGTGCAGGGGTTCGAAAGAGAGGAATGGTTTTTCCGACAAAAGTTCTACAAAATGCCGTAAACCGCATCTCAATACGATGCGGTTTACGCATCGTATTGTTAAGGTTAAAAGTTCCGAACGAACATACGTACGCACAGACATACATTTATATGAAATGGATTTGAATGAGATCTCGTAATCACGTTTTGGAGGGTATCACCATACTTCCATTTTCATGGAAGTAAAAAGGCTTACTCAGTGTTTGGAGCATGAGGGGTGCCATATTTGACCTGATAAGAAACCCGTCATTATCTGGCCCAATTTCTTATTTATACTGTACATACTTCTTGGTGTTAAGTTCTTAATAATTTTTATTTTCTCATCCTATCTGACCATACTCAGATTGTAAAACTTCAAAAATATTTTGTCTTCTAAAAGATATAATACATAATATTGTGTTTGTTTGATTGCAGCCTGCCGAAGTGAATCTGAACCACATGCTATGCCCAGCGATCCGGGATCCGTTCGGTGGTCCTTGGTACCGACCTTTGGCTGTAATACACCAGGCCATACTATGTCCAGCCCTGAACAAGGCGTTCTGCTACATCGGACCCCGCCTAGCTTCTCTCACCTCCACGTCCCCTCAACCCTCACCACAACATAAGCACCATGATCAATAAGTACACCACACACACACACTCACCCTAATAAAAAACATCAACTTATAAATTCTCAAAAAAAAACTCTTCAAAACTAATTATTGTTAAATGAAAATATTATTACAAAGAAAAAAGTAAGTATTTAAAACAGTTAAAAAAAAACACAAATCTTTCTATAGGTGCTTCTTATACAAGACCAATTTTTTATAATGGAACACATTTTAAATTTAATTTCAATTTTTTTATTTACAATTTCAATCTTAATTCAAATTTTATCTATTATTATTATTATTCTTTTTTTTTTTTTAATTATTATCATTATTTTTAATTTATCAAGCCTCTTTAAAACATTTAATATAATTATTAATTTAATCTTTAATATTTCATTATTGTTTGTAAAGTTAATAATGGCCTGTTGATTGAAACGGTGATGTTTCGTTGAAATAAAGTGAAATGCTTTTTTTAAATACAGATAAATTAAGTATTCTCAAAACCTAAATTATCTTACATTAGCTACTTGGAAAAAAATTGCTTAAATTCAGAGTGGAATTTGTGAAGAGTCCCAATACGTTGATGGTAATCCTCCGATGAAATGGTATTATACCCAATATTTATTATGTCATTCATTATGTATAATGTTGATATTTGAGGTTTGCCATTTCAATTTAAGAACGTTATGGCATAACGTATGTCATATGATAATACTCATTCATCCATTGTTATGTAAAAACAAGTTATTTAAAATAAAATAAAAAAATAAAATAAAAATAAAAATCATTATAATAAATGTTTTATGAAGAGGTTTTTTTTTTATATTACTATTATATATTAATTGTTTTTTTTTTCAAACAATTATTTTATAACTATATTTTATTTTATGTCTAATAATATTTTTATTTCTTTTTAAATTTAAAATATATATATGATAATATACGTATAAATATTATAAAAAATATTCCTACCTTTAAAAAATTTTAATTTTTATTAATACTTAAAAAAAAATATATATATATACTCGGTACAGTCATGTGATCAATTTTTATCAAGAAAAAAAAGAAATTATTGTTATCATATGATAAGGGTACATATTATATTGAATATTCTCTTATCACTCATTTAACTTAGTGAGATAAGAAAGTATTAAAAAGAAACAAAAAAAAAAAAAAAAACACTTCGAGTATAATAATTTCTTTATTGTATCTATTTTTCATTAGTTATTGCAGTACTTAAAAGGAAAAAAAAATATATGGGCCCAATTAAAAGACATAAAATAAATTAATTACCAATTATATTCGCATATATATATATATCCTATTTATTTTTTTAATATATATCTCAAATATTTTAGTTTATTTATTATTATTTTATATTAGTGTATTTATTTTATTTTTTTGTTAAATTTATTATTATTTTCGGCTTGTTTCTGATTCAGATAAATTCGTTTAAGTTGGTGATAAGATTATACTTACTTACTTAATGTTGTGCACTTCTATCTTCTGGTGAGACTAAGACCACCACTAAGACTGTTGGTGGCTGTCGGATGCCACAGCTGTGGAGCATGTCACATGCTAGGCACTCAGAGTTATGTCATTCTCATGGTCAAGTCCCTTGACTTAGGGCTTCCAACATTTGTTTAGGGTTCACTTCCACCATTTTGAGTGTCCACTTCAGTTGTGCATGCCTTATTCTGTCCAAGATAGGCTCAATGTTCATTGATGCTTGGATCGTTGTGATTTAACTTGATCCCTCCTAGTTTTACCAGCGACTTTCCTAAGGTAGATGAGATAATAAAAGGGCAAATTAGGTTGAGAGGTTAAAGGTGCCAATAATCCAAAGTTAAAACTAAACCTTTTTTTGTGGGAGGTTTCAATTCCCAGTGAGATTTGATGTGTTCCATAGACAAGAGTTTAATTCCCAGTGAGATTTGATGTGTTTTATAGACAAGAGTTCAATTCCCAGTTAGATTTGATGTGTTTTATAGACAAGAGTTCAATTCCCAGTTAGATTTGATGTGTTTTATAGACAAGAGTTCAATTCCCAGTGAGATTTGATGTGTTTTATAGACAAGAGTTCAATTCCCAGTGAGATTAGATGTGTTTTATAGAATAAATGTGTGTAAATTCTTTCCATGCTGCTTCTAATATCTACTCAAGTGATATATAATATACACCTCTGATTTGACGAATATACAATAATGTAAGAAATGATCTGAAATCTGAACTTGCCTACTTATAGAATAATATATTTATTTACTTTTATAAATATTGAATTTTTATTTTTATTGACAGAACTAGTTTTAATATATATATATTTATTTTTAATTTTTTTTAATATATATTATATTTGAAATAGTTAATTGTTATTTATAAATTTTTATTTTTTTTAGTTTATCAATATTTTATTTTATTAAATTTATTTTAGTCTTATTAGTATTTATACTTATTTTTTATTCTATTTATCATTTTTTTTCTTATTTCTTTGCCATTACGTAAAAAAAAAAAATTATATATTTTATGCATTAATAAAAAAAATAAATAAAAAAAAATAAATAAAAGATCCATTACATAATTATTAAAGAAGAAATTAATTAATTTTAATCCTGTTAGATGCTTGTATAGGAAACCACTTCAATTATTGACGTAAAAAGAAAATATAAATATATATATTAAATAATACTTACCTTTTTATAAGAAATAAAAAATATTAGAATATCCATACAAATAATTTAATAAAAGAAAAAAAAAAAATCTTGAGTTAGAAGGGAAAAACATTTTTTAAATAAAAGTCTATATTGTTTAGAGACAATAACATAATGTATATGTATTTACGACTATTAGAGTGTTTGATATCCATTTTGTTTTAAAATTTTAAGGTAATTTTTTGTTTTTTAAAATTTTTATTCTCTCTGTACTATATTATTGGATAGTACTTGATATTTAATTAATTTTTTTTTTTTTTTTTTCAGAAATAATCGAAAACAGTAAATAAGAGTGTGTTATAAGATGTATGTAAATATACATTTATTTTATTTAATGTAAGGTTTGAGTATAAAAATGTTTTTAACTGCGGAAAAAGTTGGGCGTCTCTCCGCTAAAGTCACTATTGTTTAAAGCTGACTTTCCACCACTAGTATTCATCTTCATTGCCGATGGGACTTAAAAAAAAAAAAATAGTTGATACAGCACATAAGATATATTTATATAGGCTGTATATTTTACTGCGAATATGGTATATTCATTTTTTATCGTGGCATATCATTTTACTTAATGTACTTTTGATACCGTATTTATTAAATGAACCCATGGCAGTTTGCAAATCTAATAAATGGCAAACTGTTATTGGTCCATAATATTGTCTTATAAGTACATTCTTTTATCGTTTCGAGAACATGGAGTATGTAAGATAAAGTTACTTTTATTGGACGTCACCACCTTCTTTTATTTTTAAAATTAAGAGTGATGAAATGGCATTGGTCAAAATTTCCCAGTGTGGCGTAGCGTCTAAAATGCGTTCTTTTGTTAAACAAACTATAAATTAGTGTGTAAAAACACGTAAATGGTGTAGGAAACACGTAGTAAGTTACCGATGGTCAGACTTTCAAAATGGTTTCTCTTGTAAAATAAATTATTTTTATGATCCAATTTTACACTTGTAAATGAAGCAAAACAATATTATTTTGTTGATTAATAATGGTGGATTTCTCTCAAGCTCATGGTCCACAATTTGTTGTTACCGTATAACATAAATTAATATATAAGTAATTCTAACCATGATTTTTTTTCGTTTGTATTTTCTTGTCATTAGAACTTTAGTTCCTTTTTATTAATGATCCAAAAATTAGTTTATTTTTAAAAATAAAGTTGTAAACGATAATTCCACAAATGGTATGTTCCTTGTTTACATTTTTTTTGTGATTTTATAATTAATTTTTAAAGTAACAATGCTTTTTTTTTATTAAGCAATTTATTATTAATATAATAAAGAATTTTTAGTATGTCCATTTGCGATTTTAGATTTTTTGTTTTAGGTACATATTATGAATATTGTTACAGAAATACGTTCCAGCAGATTGAAAATATTCTAGTAGGTTTCTTGTTGTGATCAGAAATACATTTTAAATATTAAATTTCTTTAATGAAAGGAATAAAATTATATTAATAGTTGTTCTTTTATAAGGGACAATACTATTATAATAAGAATAGTTAGTAAAATATTATGTTCTTTACAAAACCTAATCAAATTATTTTATATAAAATGTTTTTTTTATTGTAAGGAATGAACTCATTTTTTTTTTTTATTAGTATATTTTATTTTTATAAGGAATAAAATGTTCCTTTATCGTATGGATTGAACTTTATTTTAATTTATTTATTTATCAAATTATTTTAATAGTATGTTCCTAATTTTAAGAAGGAATAGTATAATTTAATAGTAGGTTTTTTTTATTGTGTAGAATTAACTCATTTTATTAGTATAATCTTCTTCTATTTTAATTACATGTTCCTTCTTTTAAACTCATTATAATAGTATGTTCTTTTTTGTAAAAAGAAAATGTTTATGTTCCTTTATTGTAAGGAATAAAATTAGTTTAATAGTATGTTCCTTATTGTAAGGAATAAATATAAATTGAATTAGAATGTTCCTTTATTTTAAGGAATGGAATAATTTTATTATGTTTTTTTTTTTTTTTATATAATTAAAAAAAAAATTATGTTTGTTTATTGTAAGGAAGAAATATAAATTTAATATTATGTTCCTTTATTGTAAATAATGATCTTATTTTAATACAATTATCAAGAATAAAAATTTATTTAATGATATTTTCTTTCGATTAAGGAATATCAGTTCCTTTATAAATAGAAAAATCCAAACATTATTAATTCTATGTTCTTTTCATTATGTATTTTCTGTCGAAATAATATGATATTTATTTATTTTCTTGCCATATATACGATATTATACTTGACATATTCCTTATTGATATACTTTTATCATAACCAAAACATACATTATATTTTTGCCTATTGTACAACTACTATAAATGCATATATTTATACATATATAATTTATCATGTGTCTACATATTATGTCTTAATGTGGCAATTGTTTTTAAAAAAATTGTAATTAAAAAAACAAAACATTTTTATACTCAACCTTACAAAATAAATGTATCCTTGTATATAGAATTTTAAAAATTATTTAAAAATACATTCATTAAATTTTACTTCTAGTGTAGTTGCAAGAAGAAGTACCTATATATTTTTAAATTTTTTATTTATTACCAAATATTTTCCAATTTATTTATAAATTCATTAGGAGAGTCTTTAATCTTAATTTTATTTTATTTATTTAATTTTTTTTTTTATTGTTTTGATAAATTTATGTTTGATGTATTGCCTTCCCCTTCACTTTCCATTTTTTTACCTTTAAAAATAATAATAAATAAAATGAATAATAATGTACAGAATTAAAAAAAAAAAAAAAAAAAAATATATATATATATATAAATAATTATTCCTTTTTAGGCGTAAATGATATTATTAAAATAAATGGTAAAAAAGTATGTTGTTATAAAAAAAAAAATGAAAATACTCTGTAGCAAACATTTTTACCTTGAGTCTATTTTAAACAAAATAAAATAAAAATAAAAAATAATAATTTAAACTAATTATTAAATTTCGCACCACCAATTTTTTCCTCTTTCTATGTCTCTTCTACTTCTCTTTCTCTCATTCTATATAAATTTATAAGAAAATAAAAATGAAAAATAATTATCTAGTCACGTTTTAATAATAATTATGAAACATAAAATTTAAAAAAAAAAATTAAATGTTTAATAAAATAAAAATAAAGTTTAGGATTATACAAGATAAAATAATAATAATAATGTGTATAAAAAGAATAATATAAAAATAAATTAAATGCTCCAATTTTTTAAAAAAAATATTAAGATAAAAAGGATTAGAAAATGAAGCAAGCACTATTACAAATGTAGTGAAATTTATTTTGTATTTTTTTTTTTCAAAACTTTTTATTTTATAGCTCAGCTCAATTTTTCATGTTTCTCAATTGAATGTATATTTTTTAAATATATATATGGCATTTTTTTTTTTTTTTTTTTTTTTTTTTATTGTTTATATTATTTATGTGCTTATGTTCACTTACGGATTATGTAGAACATTTGTTATTACCCTTCATATTTTTTACATTTTATTTTGGGTGTTTTTTTTTCTGTTTTGAAAAAGTGTTTTACAGTTTTATTCGAAACTTATATTTAATATAAAATTTTATATTTAATATTAAGCTTATATTTAATATAAAGCTTTGTATTTAATATGTAGCTTTTATTAAATATAAAGCTTATATTATTTATAAAGCTTATATTTAATAAAAAATTGGTTGTGTTGACCGATATTTTGTGGTAATCGAACATGATGATAATTAACTCTTGAATAAGTCACACGTTGTTCAAGTTAAAATATATATATTTTAGTCTAACCACAATTAACATAAATATAAAAATCAGACGATCGTTTCAGTCTTTCGACTATCTTCAGTGAATCGTATATATAGTCTATATATACGATTCACTGAAGATAGTCGAAAGACTGAAACGATCGTCTGATTTTTATATTTATGTTAATTGTGGTTAGACTAAAATATATATATTTTAACTTGAACAACGTGTGACTTATTCAAGAGTTAATTATCATCTTATATTTAATATATGATGGTATAATACCAGATATGGAGTAAAAAGATTTACTTCACAAAAATAAATTTATTTGGAGCTAAATTTAAACACAAATGCCACAATAAATGTTTAATTATATTTGAAAAAAAGAACTCATATTTATAAATCCACAGTGATCATAAGTTTTTATTATTATTATCTTTTGAGTATATTTAATTTTAAAAAAACATTTTAGTCATTCAAAATTATTGTTACCCCACTTTTTTTTTTTTTTTTTTTTTTTTTTTTTTTTTTTTTTTTATTAACTTAAAATTTATGTTTTATTTTAATTGTACTTACTAGTTGTATTTACCAAAGAAAAAGAAAATATAAGGTACATAAAGTAATAAATTAATAATTAAGAGCCTTCCTAAATAGAAATGATACTTATGTAGCGGAGCATTTTTTTAAAAATTATTTTTCTTTAGACATTTTAATCTAAATAACAATAAGGTGCCTTCGTCTAATTTCATTTTTTCACCTTTTTTTTCTATTTAAAATTATTTTTTATAGAAATTCAAAATATTTTTTTTTTTTTTTTTTAAATATAAAGAAAAAGCAATCGAATGTAAAAATGTGGATTATTTTTTAAAATATTACATTATTATTTTTAAGACTTCACATAATTTGATTATTTTAAAAATGTTCTCTTGCTTTATTAATTAAAGATAAAATGAAAAAATGATCAAGTTTTATTTGTTTTTATCTTGATATATTTTTAAAGAATCAAGACTATCAATTGAATTAATATGTAGTTATTATGATCAGCATAGAAGAGTGGTTATCGCATTTGCCTGAAACTATTGTATTAACACACTGTTATATCTGGTTCAATACCCAGAGAGGTGAGACAAGTTTTACGCAGTTGATCAGATCCAGTTAGATGTATAAAGTGATTTATCCCTCCGTCCTGTAATCACCTAATAATGTGTTTGATCTGTAAATAGAACGAACAAATTAAAATCTTTGATCATAAAATACATTTTTTTTGGATTGAATTTCAAATGTATCGATGTAATTATTTAATAGTTAATATGGAAAATATGGTGTGAGACTTGAATTTAAACGGTTATATTTTTTTAAGAAAGTGATTGACCGAAAAAAAATGTCAACATTAAATGAAGTCAATAGACGTTAGGTTTGTCAAAGTTGTTAACTATTATTCTCAAACTAAACTCCAAATATGAACTTATCTGGTTATGGTGAGATGATTTCACATTGATGATATCACATTGATGATTTCACATTGATGATATCATCAAGTAGATGTGTAGAGTGGCTGTTTTCCTTTTCCGATTATATTCTAATGATATGTTGACCTGGACGTTAAAGAAACCAAAAAAATAATCAAATTAATTGTGAAGTCTTAAAGCTATTTATTTAATTTAATGTACACAGCATTTTTATTTAAAAATTGATTTAGTTTTTTTAAAAAATAATATCTTATTAAATAATGTAGATTTCATTTTTTTTTTTTTTAATTAAAAAAAAAAATCAAATTGTAAATAAATTATTATTAAAAGTAATAAAGTTTTATTTCATTTATTTATTTTTAATGTATCTTATAAAAACTTATAGAGGTTTAAATTTAAAGCAAACACAGAGAGTTAGTTAAAGGTCTGATTGACTTCTTCCAAAAGATTAATTTTCATTTTGATTGGTTAGTTATTTAATTATAAACAGAAGTTACACAAGCCAATATATAACTTAAATTATTGTGCTAATTTGGAATTAAAAATGCCCTTTTAGATATTTCGATTGTTTTGAACAGTTTTTAAATGCTGTAAACATTTGATCAATTTATGTAAACTAACAATTTAATCATTTATGTAAGTAAACATGTACTTGATAGGTTTAAATGTAAACATTTAAATAAACGCAGAATGGTTTATGTGCATATTTTACGAATGGTGTTATGGTGATTTTATCACTTGTACAATTTATGTAAACTGTTAAAAATGTATGTGGAATAACTTAACAATGATGAATAAGTATTTATGTAAACAGATAAACCATTTATGTAAATGGTTATGTAAACTATGTACATACATTTCAGAACAATCTTTCAGTGTTTAATAGTGGGGATGATTATATATTGATTATTTTAATGTAATTTACAGGTATTGTAATGTATTAATACTTTGATTTGTCTTTACAATAGGTACTGTAATTTAAAGTTACTGCAATTACAGTTATTTAAACTTACTGTAATTTACGGCTTCTTTGAAGACATGTATTTTGTGTACAAGTACTTGGTACTTACGGGTATTATTGTAATTCACATACACTGCAATTAACATTTATTTACTCATCCTAAAATGATTGATAGTATAATTTGTGAGTTACTTTTTTTTATAATGCAATAAATATGTGTTGTAATTTACAGATATTACAAGTAAAGATACTGAAATTTACATAAATTGAAATTAATATGGTTTGTAATTTACAAATATTACAATTACTAGTGCTATAATTTTCAATAATTGATATTTACACAGCACCGCTAATAGCGATTATATTTTTCTGTTTCTTATGAATTAAAACTGTCTAATTTCTACCTAATTATACTTGAATTAATTATGAAATAAAAATACTGGCGTAACTTTTAATTTTTTAAAAAAAAAGTTAAATTAAAAACTTTACACATTTATAAATTTGAGTGTTCATATATAAACTTCATTAAAAAGATTGAAGAAAAGCATTTTTGGTTTTTAATTTTTCTTGGCCATTTATTTGTTTTTATTTCTAATTTATTTAAGTATATAAAAAAAATAAAAACTATATATAAAATCATCTTTTAAAGCATATCATTATTAATATTAATCATAACACACTTGTATTATACCTCTTTAAGTATTCAATTTAATAATAATAAAACTTAATTTCTATGTGTAATTAATAAATATTATATAGTATTATATTTGAGAAATGAAAAACCACAATAATAATGGCATTAATAAGTGTTTTTGTTTGTTTTTTCTTCAAACAGAATTTTCTGCTAGGTGTTATATATATATATATATATATATATATATATATATATATATATATATATATATATATATATATATATATATATATATATATATAAACAAATTTTAATTTAAAATTTAGGACGAATCAAGTAGGATCTTTAATGATTTAGATTAAAAAAGAATAAAGTTAATACCTTTTTTTTAAACATGTAAATAAATGAAATAATACCACTTATAATTAAATAAATTTCTTTTGTATTTTTCAAGAGAAACGCAAAAAAAAACTCTTTTTACGACACTAATATTTTATAGCTTGCAATAAGAAATATAAAAAGATCAATTTATTAATGAGAAGTAATTAAAAAAATATTAATGAAAGCAGTTACTGCGCTAAAATCGCTTTACTGCTGGGTAATTAGAAAAATTTTATAATTAAGAAATAAATATTTAAATTCTATTATCTTATATTCATTAAGAGTTAATTACAACTTAAATCAAATTTTGTTTTTTTTATAATTTTTATCATAATTTATCATCGGTGTGCAATTTGATTCAAGTTTGTTGACAGAAATATATAATTTTTAAATTATATTGACTTGTAGGTGACAAATTTAATTCAATCATAATTTTAAAATCAATTTAATTTATTTGACTTTTTTTATCAATTCTTGTGTGATGGATGAAATATATTAATGAATTTTTATTTTTGTTTATTAATTTATTATAAAAATTCTTAAAAAAAAGAACAGATAAATTTAATTTCAATGTTTATATTATTATTATTATTATTTATTTAATTTGTTTATAAGGACATAATGAACCAGTAAAATTAGTTCTTAAGGTGGTTTTATTTATGAAAATTAAAAACAAAAAAAAAACAAAATAATATGAATTAAATAAAGAAGGAAATTATTAAATTTTGTTATTAGAAATTTTACAATATTAAGATTGAGTCAGTTTTAAATTTCTTTACTTGAATAGGAACTATGGGAAAATTTAATAATAATAATTTAATATGTTGGGCTCAATTCCAATCATAACCGGAATTGCTGTTAATAATATATTATTTATACAGAAATTAATTCAACCTCAAAATATAGGTTTAATTGAAGCAGTTAGTCAGTTTAATTTTATTTGAATGGAAAATTAATTAATTATAATTAAAGCATCGAGTCAGTTTAATTTATTTTAATGAATATAATAAACTTGTCAAATTAAATATTATGACATAAATTTAGTCAGTTAAATTTATTTTAATGGAAAAAATATTTCAGGTAAAATAGATTTAATGTAATTAATGAGTCAGTTCAAAGAAATAATGAGTCAGTTCAAAGGAATAACGAGTCAGTTTAATTTATTTGATTGGAAACTAATTAGTCATCATAATTAGTTTAGTGGATGTTATGGTTAAGAGTCAGTTCAATTTATTTGATTGAAAACTAGGTAATTAGTCATCAAAATTAGTTTTGATTGAAGTAATGAGTCAGTTTAATTTATTTGAATGGAAACTAATTTTTCATCAAAATTATTTTAGTGGAAGTAATGAGTCAGCTCAATTTATTTGATTAAAAACTTGTTAATTAGTCATCAAAAGTAGTTTTAATGGAAGTAATGAGTCAGTTCAATTTATTTGATTGGAAACTAATTAGTCATTAAAATTAGTTTTAGTGGAAGTAATGAATCAGTTCAATTTATTTGATTGGAAACTAATTAGTCATTAAAATTAGTTTTAGTGGAAGTAATGAATCAGTTCAATTTATTTGATTGGAAACTAAATTTGTCATGAAAAGTTTTAGTGGAAAATAACAAAAATAGTTTGTCTGTTAAATTAACTTGTCCGCTATATAAATTAATAAAAATATTAATTATAAATGGCAATGATTTGTTATATAAGTGGATCCTAACTGTAATTCATCAAGCTATTGTTTTTTTTTTGTAGTTTTTTTAGCTAGGTTTTCACACAGGAGTGAAAAAATGTTTAATCACTCTATCTGAATTGAAAATTTGTTAAAAGATTAAGTTTACATACAGTATACAGTGTTTTCATGCTACATAAAAGTGTTTTCTTTAAGAAAAACACTACCATTGGATCAGAATTGAGTTCAAAATATTTTCAATCCTCAATGAAAAACCTAGCTTGAATTTATATTTACTTTGTAAGTAGATAATTTTCATCGTGATTACTTAATTCTTTTGTTTAAATATTAATATTGTAAACATTAAAAAAAAAATAATAATATGTAAATAAAAAAAAATATATTATGGGATTTGTGCACGTATTTCTATTACATAATATATAATTGCAACATTTTTCCCATCTTGAACCCTTTATGAATTATATAATATTATAAATAATTGCGATTGTGATCTTTTTATAATTATTGTATTCATTTTTTTTCCGTTGGGTGTGTGTAAAATATGATATTTTGTTAGTTAAATCAAATGGTTTACAAGATCATTTATTCAATATTCCTGGTGATGGTTCAAATCCCAGGGTGGTAACACATGTTTCACACTAATGATCATGTTATGTGGATGTATTAAGTGGTCGATTTACTTCTGTATAGCAAATCATGTGCAATGTTTGTTTTATGTACCTTCATGTTGCATGCCTTTCGGCATAAAACTCCAACTTTTTTGGTTCAACTCCCAAAGGAATATGGAAAAAGAACACACAATAATTGTTAAAAAAATATATTTCTTTGAAATGCACCTTACATCAAATATAATCAATGACACAAATGTCACTTTATTATTTTTTCTATACTCATTCATGTAAATTTACGTACTTGAGTTTTTTTTTTTTTCATTTTAAAGAGCAGTGGATTGGATCCAACCCTACCAAAAATTCACCTTTACCCAAAGAGGGTTAAAACTGTATTTATTTGTAATAATTGTTATCTGTATCTTGATTGGGGTTGTTTTATTTTTATTTTTTTCATATCATACATGTATAACGTATGTTACACACTTAAATATTGGGCATGATAATTATGAGGTTTTTATTCCGTAACATGCACCATTTTAACCCAATATATAATAACACGTTTGTTATGAAAGCACCTTAAATTTTCATGTAAATTGAACTTGAAACTAATCGTTCATATTTTGGAGTTATCATTTTATTTTCAATAAACTCATGTAAACTAATACATGAATTACATTGATTATGAAATTAGATTGATGTAATAACACTTGTTATAAGAAGTTTAATTTATTTGCAATAATAATAGTTATATCGAATGCTTTAATAAAATCTTCTTTGTTGTGTTTTATTTTGTCCATAATGTACACTTCTCATCGCAAAATTGCATCATGTAAATTACCTTATATGTTTTATAATTATTATATATTTAAAAAAAAATGAAAATTAAATAAATTTAATAACCAATCATGTCAATGTAGTATTGCCAAAAAGAGAAATTTTACTTCACTATTGAAATAACTTTTTATTTTATATGAATTAGTTCGTTTTTTTTTTTTATTATTATTTTTATTATTATTATATAAATATCGCAATCAAATATTAAACTGATTCCATTAAACTGTAATTTACTCCTTCATATATTTTATTAATTAACTTTCATCTAAAATTCTAAAAAAAAAAAATAATAAATATATACATTTATCTTGAAGCATATGTTTTGTGCCAAAGACTTAATTATTTCATATTTAAGAGGCTATCGTAAAAGCACATCCTATAATATTATTATACTTAATTCTGTGAATTATTATTCTTTTCATCTTTTTTTTTCTGAAACTTATACAGTTGGGGAATAGATGAGATGATATATCTTTGCCGTTGAACTCCCTTGAAATTCCAAAAACCACAAGCCTATTAATGTCTTAAATCCGAGACATTGGAGAGATTTTTCTCAATGAAGATCACATTGAGTGAAGTGTGTATAGTGGCCAATCCTCTATAATAACATAATGTTGTGATGTTAAACTTCCCTAAAATTAAAATCAGAAAACCAACATATCTGTAAATACTTCAAATCTCAGAGAAATGCGACATATTTCATATCGTTCTGTTGATTAGGATATAAATGAAGTGGAGTTGCTAAAATTTTAATTTAAAAAACTACGTAAAAATTTGAAATTATTTTTTATTACAGTTATTGGATTATATTATTATAATTGATGTGTTGTCTTTTCATATACCTCTGAAAGTTTCCTTTTAATTTTATAACATAAATGTCTTAGATGTTTTTTTTTTTTTGGTTACATTATGTCCGAAAACACTACCTATTTTTGGATATGCTTTTTTTAAAAAAATAAAAATAATAATAATAATACATTTATTTTGTCCAAGTTTATTCATATGTGTATAGAAAATTATATTTAAATATAATTTGATATGGATAAATGAGTATAGTTGTCAGAATTCATGGATTATCAGATCTTAATTTAGCCATTTTCTAGCTCATGTCATGGTTTTTTATGGCTAGAAAGATAATACTATTAGATAATAATGTTACAGGTTACAGTGATTAAAACTTCAGAGGGCCTTGGTAGTTTGTATAGGAGAGCTGTTAGCTTTCATATTAATAAAATTAAGCATCGAGCCACAACTTGGATGGAATACCGCAGAATCTGGGTTCAATTCCCGGACTAGGCCCCCATCCCACTCAGTGTTTACCCAGCGTCACTGTAAAATTGGGTAGCTGCTTATGTAAATGGTGACCAACTGGTTGTTTATGTCAATTGTAAGGTTTATACGGCTGATGAAGCAACAGTAACTGTTACATATATAGTTGTATAAGCATTTTGGCAGGCCAAGCCTTTAATGAGCTCTTGCACCACACAGTTAGTTAGACAAAACTTCAAAAACCAATTTTTTTTAAATTTATTGTTATGAAGTTCTTGGTGTTCTGGTGGTGACTGCATCTCGAAGGTTCCGACATTTCGCTCTTAATACTAGAAGCATCTTCTGGTGTTTTCATGGTGTCATGTGTTCATATGGTGTGTGTTCTGGTGTGTTCATGGTGTCCTTAGTTTAGGAACACTATGAACACCACTGAAGATGATTTTAGCATAAGGAGTGAATCAATGGGACGATCACCCTTTGATATGCTGTCACTGAAGACCTAGAACTTCATTATAATTATTGTAACTGCGGAAGCCTACGGACTTTAATAAGTTGATTGCTTTTTTTAAAAATATTTTATAGTAAATATGTTGTCAACCTATTAATAGTTTAAAACGCTTTTTTGCACTTTATTAAAATCTTGCCATAAGAAGCCAATGATTATAGCCTTCTGTCCAATTCCAAACTTGTTCAATATCTTGCCAGATAGCACTAAGGAGATATAAGAAAATAAAATTAACTTCACTAATCTTTTTTCTCAAGCCAGGTACACACAGGCAAGCCTGACAGTTTAGACTGAACATTCCATCTATAGGCATGAGTGTGTAATACACACGCAAGCCCGTCAGTTTAGACTAAACATTCCGTCTATAGGCCTGAGTGTGTGGTATACACAGGCAAGCCTGACAGTTTAGACTAAACATTCTTTCTATAGGTCTGAGTGTGTGGTATACACAGGCAAGTCTGACAGTTTAGACTAAACATTTCGTCTATAGGCCTGAGTGTGTGTTATACACAGGCAAGCCTCACAGTTTAGACTAAACATTCCATCTATTGGCCTGAGTGTGTGTTATACACAGGCAAGCCTGACAGTTTAGACTAAACATTTCGTCTATAGGCCTGAGTGTGTGGTATACACAGGCAAGCCTGACAGTTTAGACTAAACATTCTTTCTATAGGTCTGAGTGTGTGGTATACACAGGCAAGTCTGACAGTTTAGACTAAACATTTCGTCTATAGGCCTGAGTGTGTGTTATACACAGGCAAGCCTCACAGTTTAGACTAAACATTCCATCTATTGGCCTGAGTGTGTGTTATACACAGGCAAGCCTGACAGTTTAGACTAAACATTTCGTCTATAGGCCTGAGTGTGTGGTACACACAGGCAAGCCTGTCAGTTTAGACTAAACATTCCGTTTATAGACCCGAGTGTATGGTACACACAGGCAAGTCTGACAGTTTTTCCATCTATAGGCCTGAGTGTGTGGTACACACACAAGCCTGTTAGTTTAGACTAAACATTCCATCTATAGGCCTGAGTGTGTGGTATACTCAGGCAAGCCTGACAGTTTAGACTAAACATTCCGTCTATAGGCCTGAGTGTGTGGTACACCCAGGCAAGCCTGACAGTTTAGACTAAACACCTGAAGGCCTGAGTCTGAATATGATGTGAAGGCCTAAGTGTTTACATGATCTGTCCGCCTAAACTGATCCGGATCATGGATCGTGTACCTGGTTTAAGTAAGATTTCTACTTCTTGAATAAACTTACTCAAAATCTATTTAACTTATTAATTTAATTGCTAAATATTTAAGTGATTATATAATGTAAACAAAACTTTATCATTTAATTTAAAAAAAAGTAAATATATGTAGATAAAGAAACAAAAACATTTTGTGTTAAGATATGAATTTACTTGATGCTCCAATATTTAATTACTGAGAAATATCAATGTATAAACAGTGTTGCCAGTGATCGGAATTAAAAAAAAAAGTTAAATCCAATATATATGACAGGTTTGTCCATTTATTGACACTTCTTATTTATAAGTGTCTTAAATTGCCTACCTGCTACATTTGATAAAATTTGCTATTTATTGTTAAAAATTCAAGTACACTCAAATCTTACACAAATAATAAATTCTTATCGTTAACAACTTTTTGATTATTAAACAATTTTATAATCATTATAAGTCATATTATTATCATTTTTTTTTTAAATTTCACTATTGCTTTAATATTAAAAATTTAACCAACATAGTGTCTAGATATTTTTCCAAATGGAAAACTGTTGATTTTTCTGAATTGTTGAAATAATTTTTTTTTTTTTAAATCTTTCTAGTCTTTGCAACACTTTTTGCTCACTTACTAAAAAAGAAAAAGAAAAAAATGAAATTTTTTACATTGTGTAAGAAAATAATGAAAATATAATTCTACCAACATAATAATGTAAAAATATAATTAATGAAAATTGTATCATCTTTTTGTGTCTTAAGTTAGTTTTTATTTTATTGAATGAGTTAATTTTTATGAGATTCCTATTATTTTTGAATTTATTTATTTTTTAAATATGTGTGTGAAGTAAATATTATTATTTTATAATATATAAGCTATTTGCCAATTATACTAGTTTTTTTTCTTTTATACATTTATTGGAATTTAATATGCCATATTGTCTAAGAAATGAGTTTATTAGGACCTTAGAAGTGTGTTTATGTGTTTACTTAATGGCTAATTGTAATACCCAGTACATAAGATGTAATTATTTTATGGATAAGACAGTAAGTTAAGGCATAATTATCATCCAGCAAAGTGGAAGTCTAAACACTAACATACATGGTTAACATAATTCAATTTCTTAAAGAGGTGATATAATTATTTTTATTATACTAATGACTGCATTGATACATTAATTGAAAGAAACACACTTTGTACTGTATTTTTGTCAAACATGGGAAGAAAGTTTGGTCAATTAAGGTGTAATTATACAACTAAATATCAAAACAGACATTCCCGGTTCAATTACCAATAAGATGAGATAATTTTATCTACCTAATGACTTCAGTGATAAATAAATTTATTTGCTCATTATAATCACTTGTAATGAGATACGCTAATATGTACTCATTGAGATTAGGATCAAAATACAGACATATCTTGTTCAATTCCTGGAGAGGTGACATATTTTATATCTGTATTAATACATTTTTTTCTTGCTGCCACTTGGTTACTACATGGGTACTGTAGTCTCCACATCTACCTTATTCTGAGCATATGAGATCAAAAGTCATTCTAGATATCCTTGGTAAAAATAATTTTTATGGTTTTATGATCTGATAAATGATAAAGGTGCTTTCAATCGTTTCTAAAGCAAAAACACCTATAAGTATGGGTTCTACGTCCAAATAGGTGAGACATCCACATCTAATGAGAATCACTCATTGGATGCCATAAATTGGCTGATATGGCTGGTGCCAATCAGGGTGATAAGAGCTAAGGGGTCTTATTTCCCCCATTCCTACCGGGCGATTTTTCGCATATACAGGATTGCACCCTTAAACTTTTACTGGGTTTTCTAATTTCCCAAGACTGTTTAGTGCACAACAAGCTGAAAAACCTCACGTTAAGTTAATCACCTCATTATTTATAGGTATATTTATGTTTATACTTTTTTTTAACAGCGTGTTGAATCTATGTGGGCATCAGCAAAAATAAGAAATAAAAAAGAATGTGGGACAAACCGAAACATTCTAAACTCGTATCTATGCTAGTTTATGTGGAGGAGAAGGTGCAGAGACTAAGACCTGTTTCAACAAATTCTAACAGACATAACAGACATGGTATTATACTGGCCTCCGGGTCAATGAACTTTGAGTGCTATTGTTTTTTTAAAAAAAAATATGAGTTTATTATAATAATTATTAGTTTTTTTAACCTAGGGTAGACAACCATAAAAGTTGAAGGGTGCAACCCTGTATATGCGAAAAATAACCTGAATAAGAGTGGGAATAACATAAAAGGCCCGAGCTAAGTACAATAAATAACTTATGCTTGATTTTGAAGAGGATTTGGTTGAAAGGTAAGTTAAACCTTAGAGAAATTTTGAAAACAGTCTCCTGAGACCTATTTTCTCAGTTGTCAATCTATAATTAATAGTTTAAAATTAGTTTCCCTTTAAATTTTGGTCTTCTCCTGATTGCTTTCACTCTTTTAAGACGCACAGGACTTTAACTATAATCTCTTAGTGGCTTTGTTCGGAGGTAGATAACATTGTATTTGTACCCCACAACAAATTTCTTTTTAGACTGCCCTATTTAATCTTATTTTATATACATTATATCATAAAATAGGTAAAATAGGTTTTTCTAGCCTTACAACTAGGCCATCCATTTGGGCCTGGTTTGCTTACCTCGTTTGGAGTTCAGCCACTTTCCACACCAATATACCACCGAAGTGAATACAGTGTGATCAATAGTGAACCATATAAATATAGTTACATCATACAGTTTGTGGCAATGAGACAGTGGGGATAGTAAAATAATGGTGTGGGGAGCCAATGAAAGCACAGGATTTTAAAATCCTGTGCTCTCATTGGCTACGAATCCAAATTTCCCCGCTGTCATCGCACTAAGACTCATTTGCTACAAACTATAATGCACCCTCTGGCAGGTGTAAGCCTTCAATAAGCTGTTGCACCACAGTTTCTGATAAACCTGTATAGTTTTTAAATCAATATAAATTGCTTATAAATTTGAACTTTAAATAAAATATTAACTATAAGTAAACGGTAAATAAAAGGCATTTTTATAGATTTAATCGTCCACTGAATTAGGCCTCTACACGATCGAGAATTTAGCATCAACAAATTTTTATAGATAGAGTCATTAGTTAGAAACATTTTTCACCTCTAGAAATTGAACTCAGCTAATTGTTGGTATATAACCCTTACAAAATACATACTCTTTTACAAATCTAATATGTTAAATATATTATCACTGTTCTATAAAACAACTTCGGTTAATGCGTACTAGTAAACGTCAATCAGATAGTTTAATTCAATTAGTAGGATGAGTATGTTTTATGTAAGTATTTTTATAGGTTTTATTGGATCTAAATAATTTAGTTTTTTAATATTACAGTCAACGCTGGTTAATTTAAAACTTGACAATTCGGAGTTCTTGATAATTCAGAGTCAGTAGCCTTTCTTTGGATATGTTAAGTTGGAATTATCCTACATGATCATTCTTTCAGTAGCCATTCTTTTATTATTTTCAGTAGCCATCTTTGTTAAAAATTATCCATATCGATAGGTTCATTGTATCTTATAATTACAGTAGAGTTTCGCTGATTCGCATTTGATGGGATCGGACAATGTCTGGATCACCGAAAGTCCTGATTAAACAGAATCAGTTTTATAATGTCTGTAAAACTAGTTTTAGCTGGGAAAACTATTAATTGATGTTGTTATAAAAATTATTGTTTAGTCTCAACATCTGTCCACTTTTTAAACCTAAAATTCAGGGCCGTCCCTAGGGGGTTAGGCGCCCGGGTCAAAGGCATCATTGGCGCCCCCCCCCCCCTTATTGCCAAATTCACCTAGTAGTTAAGAAGGGGGCCTGGCGGCGCCCGGGTCAGCTTGACCCGGTTGACCCCCCCTAGGGACGGCCCTGCTAAAAATTGATTTAGGATAAAAAAAAACGTATCAGCTTATTGATATAAATGCTAAGTTTGTTGATTATACATTATTTAAAAATGATTGAGGTCCGTCTGGATTACCCGGATGTCTGGACTAGAGGGGTCTGGATTAGCAAGACTCTACTGTACTTTATGAGAACAGGTGTTTTTCTTTGGTCAGTCCATCATCTCAGGTCTCAAAACAAACATAATATCCTAGGAAAGATGTTCAAGTTAAGCTGCTCTTCAGACTTAAATTCATTCTTCCTTAAGTGCTTGGATTAATTACCTATCTAAATCAATCAGATGAGATTTTGTGAATCCCAACATTTAAAACTTTATAGGGATTATTCTCAATTAGAAAATTTCTGTTCTGAACAAACAACGTAGAAAATTACTAAGTTGATAAGTCAGCTTTTAATTGAGTTAGTAGCAACTGTCTTCAGCAGCTTCTTTGAGAATGATCTTTGCAATGGATTTAAAACATCAGGATTTGCAGAATCTTTAATGTGGTTTTCTTTGAAAGATCTATACTCTAAGTTACGGAATAATTTCCTACCTACTTATTCTTAAACATTTCCATTTGTTGGTTCTTAGGAAAGTATAGAATGGCTATATACGTACCATAATACAGAAACTTAGCGGTACAATACAATTACAGCCAATAACATAATATAACTTCATTTTAGAGGAAAACAAAGAAATGTGTTAAACATTCGGAGAAAATTGTCCATAAAATTATTGAAAAAGTTAAAAATTGTCCCGTAACTTTTACATTAAAATGATCGAGAAATATCCCAATAAATATATAAGAATCTGGCTTCCAAACCAAAATTTGCTAGTTTTTATATAAATATTTAATATACTCTCCTTTCAAAAGTATTTCAAACATGTCATCATCTACCTATTTATCCTAATGTGTAGATGTTACAATACTTTGACAGTGAGTTAAGTTAATTTCATTAAAATTCAAAGTTATTAAGAATGTCTAAATAATAATTAATAAATTAATATACTTCAAGTGCCAAAATGCTAAAATTAAAATCCTCTTATGAAAATCCAATATTGATTTGCAGTTGGGTAAACCACATCATAACGTTTACAGAGCTTTCAGGGTCTTCGGAATATCTATACAAAAAATAAATGTGTAAAGTATTTTATTGGCAGCATTGTTTCATATTATCAACCTAAAAAAAAAAAAACTTTTTTGTTATTATTATCAACCTGAATAAAGCCTCGCTCACACGGTGGCACTAATGTAGTGACATTCAATGCTGCCACATTAGTGTTACATGGTGTCGCCATGTGAACAGTAGATGCCATGGCACTACAATGCCATAACATCTAATGTCAAGCATCAAAACTTTTTGATATTTTGACACTAGATGTCTCTGCACAGCCTTTTGAATACGTAGAATAACCTTATTATTATTATTTACTTAAAACCCTACCTATACTAATATGTAAAATATGATTATTTACATTACGTTTACTATTATATTGCTTTGTTCTGGTTTGCTACTTTGAAGAACTGTCACGACAGTGTGGAGGAGGTTTTTTGAATAGCTCATGACATTCAGTGTCATGAAAACGAGTGTCAAGCAATTTCACGTATCCAATGTCACGACATTAGTGCTAACGTGTGAACGAAGCTTAAACCTTATTATTTTTTTTTCTATATTATTATCATTGAACTGAAAAATCTATTATTACTATTATTATCAATATAAAAAAAACGTTAGGCATGTTTAATTATTATTATTACATTATAATATCACCTCAATATTCAATAATTAATTTAAAAAATAAATAAATTAATAATGATTTTAATTTTTACAAAATTGTGTGTACTTTAATTAATTGTGTTATTTTGTAAATTAATTTATTGACTTCCTTTAAAGAGTGGGATGGATGTATAAAACTGTTATTTTTAATTTTAAGTGTCAAAAATTAATTTGACTAAATTAATTTAATCAATAACTTGGTTTTTCGGTGAAATTCGCGACACAAAGGGGTTGATCCTTAAACCCCCTCGTTCAAAGGACTTCAACCCTCTTGTTCGAAGGACTTCAACCCCTTCGTGAAAGAATTGATGTCCTTCAACCCACTTGTTCAATGGACTTTAACCCCTTCGTGAAGGAGTTGATGTCCTTCAACCCACTCGTTCAATGGACTTCAACCCCTTCGTGAAGGAGTTGATGTCCTTCAACCCACTCGTTCAATGGACTTCGTGAAGGGGTTGATGTCCTTTAACCCCCTTGTTTGAAGGACTTCAACCCCTTCGTGGCGCGGATTCCATCCGAAAACCAAGTTATTGATTACAAGTCAACCTGCAGAAGCCTAAGCACTAAATCAAATTAATTTATTTAAGTTTTGTCTTTAAGATGTTTCCACCACAGATCTCTAGATCTAAGAAAAGAGTCTAGATTAAGAATTAGACTGTTAAGAGATGTAAAGATTAAAAAAATAAATAGATTAACAATTTGAGAGAAGTAGTGGTTAGATACTAACACTATGAAACGATCGCTTCATAAGAATTGACAGTAAGTATAAAAGTAAATCTAACTGAGAAATTTATATAAAAAAATTATATTACAATTACCTGAATTCAGTTGCAACAACCAGGCTTGGTGCGATTCAAATATAAGAATTTTTAAAAACGATCACAATTTAATTTTCTAGTCAGTCAGGTTGATATTGGCCCTCTAGGAGGAGTCGAAATATCGTAAAAGTGAGCCTTCTAATTCCTTAATAGACTTAACAGAGGCAAAGTACTTAAGAATTGAAAATTTTAATTTCAATTTAGGTTCTTAGTTAGCATATCATTGGGAAAACCTGGGGCGACCTCTGGAACCTGACCACTGACCATTGATCAGATAGTTGGAGGGTTCAACTAAACACCCAATGCACCCAAATTTAGCTTGAATAAAAGATTTTAAGTCAAGTTGGCATATCTCTAACACTCGAGTTTTTCACACTAGTTGTCCCCTAGTTCAATTAACCCTATTTTGGTATTCACCCATTAGTGACTTATCTCCTTGTTCAATTAACCCTATTTCCCTATTTTGGTGATCACCCAACAGGGGTTTGTGAGGTAAATGCGCAGCTACTTGATAGAAGTACCATCTGTCAGTCTTTTAATCCATTAAACAAACCAATAAGTATTAACCCTTTAACAAACAGAGGTAAACATAACTATCACCCTAAAAAATCACCTGTGATATTGGAAATAGGCAAAAAAGGCCCATAAAGACAAAATTTAACAAAATATGCTTATTATTTTTAGGTGGTAAAAATATTTTCCTTTTAGTTAACTAGGATTGAGGCAATAATATACATAAATTATTGATATATACATGTATTTATACATAGACATATGTATATAGGGGAGTGGTAAACATTGCTACCATCGTGCATCTACGTAAGCCTAATTTTTTTGATCCGTGCTTTAATAGCATTAAAATAAGTCAATCGGCTGATCCATATCGCCCATTTCTTTTCATTAACTCTTTAAATAATTAAAAAGCAAGGTATGTACAATTTTTTAACAGTTAATAATTTAATTATATTGAGCTATATTGTTAAGTTTTGACTCATAAAATTTAAAGAATAATATAATCCATTTCTGAGATTATATAAGTTTAAAATTTGATAAATTCTGCTGAAATTTATTTGGAACTTACTCATAGTGAATAAGATTCGAAGAACAAAATTTGATCAGTTTACTGTCTAAAATAGCTAAGGTTTTGGTAAATATCACTGAGGTGTAAGTACCTCTAAGTTTAAAATACCTAGTTCAATTCCTGGAAAGGATTGATACATCTGACTTTTTTGAAGACTGTCTAGCCACTCGAACATTTAATATAATGCAAGGAACAAAATTTAAATTTATTACAATAATAATAAAATGTTTTAAGCATCCAACCCCTCCCTTAATTACATTACGACACACTTCTATTGATTAATTATTTCTTCCTCTTTTTAATGCACTAAAATTTTTTTTTTTTAATCTCATTAATTTGAATTTTAACTGAAAAGCAATATTTGTACTGTGTTTATATTATCGAGTGTAATAGATGAAAAATAAAATGATATACTATAAATATATATATATAAATATACTCTTTCCTAATTATACATTAATTAAGTGTAAAACAAATATTTTTTAAAATAATTAATTAAATTTATTAATTTATTTTGGAATGAAATTTTAATAGGGAATCGTAGGTATGATACATTTTATTTTTAAATTAAATAAATTTAGCTCAATATTTGTTTTTAATTTTTATCTTTATTTTTTTAAGTAGAAAAGAAAAATTTGATCATTTTAAATTCTGTATTGCTCCTTCTTTCTTGTGAAAAATCATGTATAATTATGTTTTTTCTTTTTTTTTATTAATTTATATTTCCTTATCTGTACTGAGATAAATTATAATTAATAAAATAAACTGTTCACTTATAAAATGAGAAAAAGAATAAAAGCAATTTTAAATTGAAATACAGTTAAAGTGGGGAACCAATGAGACCACAGGATTATAAAATCCTGAGCTCTCATTGGTTACCTACCCAATTTTTTTTTTTTACTTTCCCACACTGTCAACATTTTATTTTTTGAATCAGGAACTTTTTTGATTTTGTGTCTGTCTGTCACTCAATTTTTGCAAATCAACATATTTTACAAAACTCACTACTTGTCTGGTTTTAATGAAATTTGTATGGTAGGTCATAATTAGCCCATTGTCGGTCTCATATAAGTTTCGACCTTATGCGCTCATTTGTTTCTCTTCCATATGCGCACTCATCTGATGTACGATGACACACATGTACTCATCTGATTTCAGTGGTGGCTCGAGGGGGGGGGGGGGGTGGTCATGCTCCCCCAAAAGGGCGAGTGAAGTTTGTTGGGTTTCTTTTAAAGGCTCTACATTAAGGACTAGGAAAATCTGAAGTCCCGGATAAGGGTCATGCCCCCCCCCCCCCTTGAGATTTTTTTTAGTTTTAAGTTTAGTAGTTTTGTGTTTAACATCTATTATTTGTATCTACGATTGATACGAAATATAAACATTATATCTCTGTTTAAATGCGTAGAAAATGATTATTTACATACTTGTATTTATTGCGCATGCGCGTCTCATAGTTCTGAAGAATTCCTCTTCTTTACCACACTAGCGCGGTAAAGAAGAGGAATTCTTCAGCTTTACACACGATTAGCGAGTTTGTTTACATTTAACAAGACTAATTTGCTGTTTGTTTAATAAAAGCGTAGTGAAACCGTTTTTTAGTGAAACCAACAGCGACACCACTATAAAAATTGTATCGGATCTAAAATTTTTAAAAAGAGAAAAAAACTTTATCCTACATTATAACATATTAATTTTAATGGAACTTGATATACATACAGGGTGGTCCAAAAGTCCCCCCCCCCCTTAACTTTTGAACGGTTTGAGATAAATTAATGAAACTTGGGGGATCCGTACCATGTAAAGGGAAGTTTGTTTTCATGCAATCGCGCACTAGGGACAACCACCCACTTTGCCCCCAAGCCACAACTTCAAAATTTTAAATTGGACTGTATATTTTAGATAACATATTTGGATTCTTCGGAATATTTTATCTTCAATATTTTTCCCCCTGTATAGGGCAAAAGTATAAAAATGGTAAATTACAGCACCTTGGGGCAAAATGGGTGGTTGCCCCTAGTATGCGAGTGGATAAATACACACTTCTCTTTAAATAGTACAGATCCCTTAAGTTCCATTAATTTATTTCAAACCGTTAAGATTTTATAACGATATAAGTGTTATTATTTTGCTATTTTCAGGTTATTTTTTCATCTTTGCCTCCCTATAAGGGGCAAAATATTGGAGAAAGAAAAAAAACGTTCAAAAGGTAAGAGGGAGGGGGGAGACTTTTAGACCACCCTATAGATCATTTACTGTACTATTGGAACAGACAATGTAAAATTTTAACTTGACATTTTTTTATCATGTCTTAAGAGTCTCAAGATAAGGGAAAATATTGTAAAATAACAATGTTAAGTAATTTTTTTAATTGAGCCCTTTAAATCTCTAAAAACAAATCCCAATAGAATTTAAACTAGGAAGTCAGGAAATTACTGAATAAACATAATATTAAAAGAAATATAAATTAAAATATTTGTCCCGGACAGACAAGGTAGGCTAATTGAAAACTTGATAAAAGGGTTTACAACTATAAAGTCTAATTAAAGCTTTATTTGCCTAGACGTGACACTAGTGATAGACGCTCAGTGATAGTTGTCACGATGACTATCACTTTTTTTGGTCACTTTAAAAAGTGACCAATAATTACTTGAAAGTTTTACAATATTAGATGAGATCATATCTTTTACTTAACACTATATTATGTAACATAGGATATGTTGAATGTCACATTTGAGGTAGGCTATAAAGTCTTTTATCTAAGATTGATCCGAAATATAAACATTATATCTTTGTTTAGATGCGTAGAAAGTGATTATTTACGTACTTGTATTCATTGCGCATGCGCGTCTCATAGTTCTGAATAATTCCTCTTCTTTACTACACTAGTGCGGTAAAGAAGAGGAATTCTTCAGCTTTACGCACGATTAGTGAGTTTGTTTACATTTAACAAAACTAATTTGGTGTTCTTTTAATAAAGTAACTGTTTATATCGAGTTTTTTGTGAAAAACAATGAGTGAATCAAGTGACTTTGACGAAAATGAGGAGAATAATACGCCTCTCGAAATAATTCAGCACAAAATACAACTAATGAATTAATGTCATCTTTATCAAAAGAGAAATACGAACTTGCATACAGAAAGTTTATTTTTTTCTGTACTCATTATTTAAATCTAACAATCGTAGATAAAGTACGGTACGCAACTCGTGCGAAAACGACATTTTGCATTGCTCGTGTGGTTTTACTACCCTCGCTGTCGCTTGGGTGCAAACTCCACACTCGCATGCAAAATGCTACTTTCCGCACTCGACGCGTAATGTACTAATAGTATTTTAATAATATGTATTTCTATCAGAGCCCCATACCAGTGGTCAAGAAAATTGTAGATAAAAAACAATGCACCGAGTGCCAGCTGTCAGAAAAATAAAATGGTGAGTGCCGGAAAGGGCGAGTAGTTTGTTGGGTTTCTTTCAACGGCTCTACTTAAGGACTAGGAAAATCTGTAGTCCTGGAAAAACCTATAAATTTAATCAATTTCTGGGATGAAGAGTTGTTCCCCAATTATCAAATCATTGCTAAAATTCTCACTAATCCACCAGTAAGTGACGCTTGCTTGATATTGAAAAAGTTAATGACCGATTAGCCAAAGAAAAAAAACGGCGAATTTGTAATTTTATTTTTTTGTTTAAATGTTTCAATTTAATGTTTTTTAAAACATTTGCCTTCAACTAAATTGAGTAATTATTTCCTGGACATAAAATTATCAATAATAATTAAAGTTTTCTAGATTTTTAAAGTTATATTAGTAAATCATGGTTAGAAGTGTGGCTAGGCCTTGGTTTACCATGGTTACAATGTACTTTTCACTTTGTTGATTGCTACTTTCATTTTATGACAAGTCAGCTGCAGCTTATAAAGGCAGTATGTAATCAAGTGTTAAAGTTTTTAAAATGTATAACTGATGTTTTCTTAGTTATTCACTATTAATGTATAAACAAACGTTAGGAGTAAAAAATATCTTATAACAGGTTTTCAGCAAGCAAATTTAAAATTTTCATCTCCCAGCCCCCCATGTGGTTAGGGGTATTCCATAACACCACCCCCCTTTGTATGGCCCCCTCTGAAAGTCAATCCTTGTCTGATTTTTGGGCCGATTAGAACCTTATATAACGGCTCTGTCTGTCCGTTGCTTGTTTCAATTCATAAACTACTATAGCTGTATGTACTATAGCTAGGAACATGAAATTCGGCACACAGATGCATCTCGGCATTTGAGACAACTAGACACATATTCGATTTTTCACACTTAATATTTTCAAGATGGCGGACGACTATAAAAAAGCTTTTAGTCACCATGACATGTTATATATCAATTTAAAGGTCTTGAAATGTAGAAAAAGAATATGCAACTATTAAAATTTCACACCTAATATTTTCAAGATGGCGGCCAATATTGCGGGCGACTAAAAAAAGTTTTTAGTAACTATGACATGTTATACAAGGTTTAAAAAACTATTAAAAAAGGCCAATATGGTGGGTGAATAAAAAGAAGTTTTTAGTCACCATGGCATGTTATATATCAATTTAAAGGTCTTGAAATGAAGAAAAAGAATATGCAATTATTAAAATTGTACACTTAAAAGTTTAAGATGGCGGGCAACTAAAATAAGCTCTTAGTAACTATGACATGTTATACATCAACTTAAAGGTCTTGAAGTGTAGAAAAATAATATCCAACTATTAAAATATGGTGGGTGACTAAACATTGTTTTAGTTACCATAACATGTTATACATCAGTTTAAAGGCTTGAAGAGTCGCCAAATCGTCGACGTTTATCGTCGTCGTTTTGTCGTCTTTTCCATATGATATGAGGGAAAAAATAAATGCCATTAGGCAGTTTGTCACCCGCTAGGCAGTTTCTTGAATGCCTAGTTAGGCCCTACCTTTGAGACGTTCAAATCTCGAGCGCTCAATGGCTCACCACCCAATTTTTCTATTTTCAAAAAATTCTATTTTAAAACAGTAGTATAGTATATAAAATAAACAGTATATTTTGGTCAATATAGGTATAAAAAAAAATAATACAAAAAACTCAATTATAAATTAACAATAGATTTTAATTGTATTCACAATACCTTTACAAAAAAAAATTAAAATAAACAAAATTTACAAAATAGAAAGGTTGGATAGTCGTAAGAACTGAAACAATACAACATAATATGGGATAAAAACAAGAAAATTTGCGGACATTATTTCAGAAGTTGATACTAAATAAATATATTTGTGACTATTTTTTGATGATATCTATGAGAGGTGATAAAAAATAGGAATTATTTAACCAGACTGGAAAAGTCCAAGAGCCTTCATCCTCTCAAAATCAGCCTCGGCATCATAGTTCCTGCAAGCAAAACGTACAATGCATTATAACATTTAGTTTCGGTATTATAATAGCTATATTTTCACAAATACAGTGGAACCTCGATAATTCGGATTAATTGGGACCAGACACTGTCCGAATTACCGATTTGTCCGAATTTTCGAATATGTTGTAAAACAACTTTTAGCAGACGGAAGGAAATGATAAAGGTTCGCCTAAGCTTCTTCTTTGGGTAAACTATATGTACATCGCATCTTTTAAAGTGGTATCATTTGCCGTTTATAACGTTTTCCGGTTTTTTGATCCCTCTTCAGAATCTAGCTTTGGCTATCTCATTTTCGTTTTAAATCACTGATGGTAGATGCCCCCACACCATACACTGTCAACTAGGATAAACCACCAGACAACTAGGATATCTCAGACCAAACTGTTTTCCTTTTGCAGTTATAAAAGGAACTACAAGCCTCACTAAGTAATTTTAAGTTTAACGTAGCGACTGTAGTTGAGATGTTGACCCCGACTCAACCTCACTACCTTATAGCTTTATATAGTAATAAAAAGCTGATTGGTAGGTCCAAGCCACTTTTACACTGTAACACTACAGATGATTAATTCCCAGTTTATGCATATGTAGCAGTAAGTTAGAACTATAAAAGATACAAGAGAGGAGGTATTGACTTCTGGAGCAGTCATTCCAAGTCAAAGCCTATGTTTCTTCTTGACTGCTCATGCACTCCACTCAAGTCAAAAAGTTAAAGCTACTCAAAAAGAAATTAACTGAAAAGTAATTAGAGATTTGTTTAGTAAAGAAAATTCTAAAAATGCATCAGGGAAAACACTAGCTATGTTTTCAAGGAGGATTGAAATGGTTTGAAAACTACACCTGACAACCACATACGTAGTCTGTCCCAAAAATACGTATAAAAAAATGCATACATTTTTTATTTTACATTTAATCATTTAAAACAATTTTGTCTCCCTCAAAGTACTCCCACCCTGATAAATTGCACTCGGCCCAACGCCGTTTCCATTAATGGAAACATCTTTCAAAGTCTTCTACTTTAAGGCTCTTTAGCTGCCTCATCGTCGCTGCTTTTATGCCATCCAAGTCCCCCAAATGGCGCCCCCGAAGCAACATTTTGCACTTGTGAAAAAAAAGTCACTTGGTGCCAAATCAGGTGAATATGGGGGGTCAGTGACGATAACGGAGCTACAAGCTAAAAACTCGCGCATGAACAACTCCATGTGTTTTTCATTGTTATTTTTTTGTTGAGTTTTTTGTTTTCCATGCTGATGTGACACATAGAAAGGGGTTGGATCAACAGTCTGTAGAGAATGAGTGATGACACCTGCGGTGCCCTCTACCTAGCTCAGGCTTGCTTTGGTTGTTGGGGGGAAGGGAGCTCACTGTCTAGTCTCCTCACTTCCTACACAAGTCTCTATAATTATTTTATACGTATTTATGGGACAGACCACGTAAAATGTGATATTTGTTGTATTAAAACTATTTAATTGTTATCAGTATTCAAGTCAATAAGTAGGGATGTAGTTATATTGTTGTTGCCCCTAGTAGTAGTAGTAGTAGTAGTCTAGTACTTCCTACTAGAACGGGTAGGACGAACCACTTGTTCGACCCTTGCAATTAGGCCATCTTTTAGGCCCTTTTTACGCCCCGTGGTGGAGAGTTCAAGCTACTTCACACATCATACATTTGTACATTGTACCGCCGAAGCGAGTATGGTGTGGTCATTAGTAAGCTATATAAGCGTGCGTCAAAGCGTGGGGGAAGAGTCCCCATAAAGGGTGTCCCTCGCCCTGCACCGTCTGCGATTGATTGATGCAAATCAGAGTATCATGGCATGGGATCGAACCCACGACCTCGAGTTGCCTCGACTTATTGATAGCTGAGCGAGCGCCTTAAGACACTTGGCTACCCTGGCTCCCTCGTTGTTGTTGCCCCTAAGGAGGAAACAAAATCTTGTTTTGTATTGGGTCTCTACAAAATCTTGATATTTACAAATGTTTCCTTGAGTTTTCAAAACTGTTTTGGATTCAAAACCCAATGGAAACGGTAATTTCAAAACATGTTGAGTTGAAGGTCCCAAGAGCAAATTTTTGGTTTTGTATTAAAACTGTTTTGAAAAAATAGCATGGAAATTTGTATTGAATTGAACACAGAATTGAGACATGGGCAGTAAGTATGATGAGCAGGGATATGATAAACTGACTTAAGACAAAAGGGTATTATAACTTTTATGTAAAGAAGCGTGATGTTCTATTGTCCCAAAAGTACTTTGGACTTATCATCCTGTTCTCTTAATAGATATTTAGAGTAAGGGATATTATTTTTTTCTTCACTTAAGCTCACTCCTATGTCCTTTGTCTTTATAGTTATTTAGGCAAAGGAACAAGTTCAGAGTACTTGAGAACTAAGAGCGCTGATAGAGGTCATCTTAACCCTCACGAACGTGCAGTACTATGAGGCCTAAATTTGAGATATAACTGTGAAATTGAGATGGATTGGGTGCGATAGGAAGCTAGGGATTTTTCTAGCTACATTTCTTGCTTTTATCAAGAGAATCAGTCACTGTTTGACATCATCCGTGATTATTAGGGCTCGGATTTGAGCATATTTGCATATTTTTTTCCTGAATAGTACACATTGAAAGAAGCCTTTAGGTGGTATTTTAACCTCTCTGGGACCAACAGAATTTAAATTTATCGAGCATATAAATCCCGTTTTCAGAAAAGCATATAAATGCATATTCTTGTGGTTTTTCGCCTAAATAGTTTTTTTTTTTTTTTTTTCAAATTCTCCCCCCCCCCTCATTCGTCCCTGACCACCACGAAAGCTCGGGCTGCTTTTGAAATTAAGGACTTGATGCCACGCTTGACTTTCACCAAAGACTATGATGAGACTAAGATGAGCGTCATTTCTAAGGTCATCCTAATGTTGGAATCTCGAGGGATGGAGTTGTTTGAAGTGGTCGCTACATTAAACGGAGTCATCGAAAAAGGCAACTTGTGGCCTGGAAAAACCGTGAAAAAAAAAAGTTGGAGTTCAAGCTGGCTAAAAATCCCAGTTGGAGAAGATGCAGCGTGGCAAGTCCGCAATGTCAGACAATTTTCCAAACTACTCTGCACAAGATGCAGCATCAGTTAAGTATGTATTTACCTCTCATGTCAATTCACGAAAGATTTTATTGGCCGATTTAAGAAAATCACTTAAAAGTGAAAATATAGAAAGAATCTTGATTTACAGACCAATGCCAATCTACTTCATTAACTCGCCTAATACTGAACATTTTGTAAATAAACTTTTAAATTGTAACTTTATAAAACTTCTCATACATATACTTGAAACTTAAGGATATAGCTGTGTATCATACATACAATTTAAATATTGCTTCTATATAAAGATAAGTTGTAGATTTTTTCGTTTCACTGTCTTCTTCTCTATAGCTTTAAACAGTGTTTTTTCAACATATTCTGCATATTTAACAGCATATAATGGGTTTTTTTTCGAGCATATCTATCAAGAATATAATGGGTTTTTCGAGCATAAAACATATGTATGTCTCCCGTAGTTATTGATAATTATAATTTGATTAAAAATAAAACATATGGTTTTCGAGCATATCTGGAGATTTTATCAAGCATATCGATCCGAGCCCTAGTGATTATACTTCAATTCTGTGCCCTTATTGTCCTGACAGGGGACACGCGCCACTTTCACTTAAATTTAATAGTATTATGCTAATTTTAGTGAAATTTATGCATATAATACAAAATAAATTAATATGGTACCTGAATTTAAATATAAAATAATAAAAAAATACAGAAAAAAAATTCAAAATTATAATTAAGACTGACTAATTTTGTGCTTATAAACTATGAGGCTAAGCAACAGTATTTCATAAATTAAAAAAATAATGAAATAAAACTAATTTAAATATGTTTTATAATATTGTGCTACAATGATTTTAAGTTTATATTTATTTTAACTGTTTTGGGGGCATAAAAAACAGATTAAGTCCTATCAGGGGTCCGCGCCTCCTTGTGTCTGTATTAGACCGCGCACAACCAAGGGTTAATTATAAGAAGTAGTAAGGTACGTGTAGGACGAACCACTGGTTCGGACCTAGCAATTAGGCCTTCATTCGGGCCCTTTTTACTAGCCCAGTGGTAGAGAGTTGCAGCCACTTCACACCATCATACCTCTGTACATAGTACCGCCGAAGCAAGTATCATGTGATCATTAGTGAGCCATGTAAATCAGAGTATCACGGCGAGGAATTGAACCCCGACCCCCCTGATTCATTGATGGCTGAGCAGACGTGGTTTAACCCACACGGCCAAGCTAGCTCCCTAACCAAGGTTTAATAAATACAAACAATTGTTTATTTATCAAAGCAGCTTTCGGCGTTTATAAAGCCAACATCAGTGCCGATTTTGGAAAAAATAGAGTTAAATTATAAATAAATTATGTTGTGGGTGAGTCGTACGATGTCGGAGAGAACCGTATTTTAAATCTGATCTCTTATTTATAATAATCTAAAAGTTTAGTTTATGTCAATGGGGAGAATTAAATAAGTATTTTAATTATTATTTTAAACAAAGGAAAATAGCATCATAAAATAAATACTACCTCTTCCATTTATTGCTACAAACATGAAAAATTATAAACCCAGATGTTTAGTACAATTTACTAAAAACAGATGATTTTATTTCAGGAAAAGGAAGGTTACAGCTACAAAGATAATGGTTATACATTCAGGTTTTATAGGTAATCCAAATCTGAGTGAAATGCCCTTTGTTCTCTGAACTTTAAGACTTAAAACGTTTAAATTAATATAAAAAAAAGAAGTTTAAACTGTAAAAAGTATTTAAGCAGAAGAACCACTTGTACGAAGATGTTCATATTTTACAAATTAATCATTTAAGGTTACTGTAATCAAACTTGAGGTTCAAAAGATACCTTTGTGTATTATCAATAAAAATAAATCGTTTGATTTTGATATCCATTTAAGAAAGGGGTATCAGAATATCAATATTTGATAGCCGGAATATGCTTAAAAGACACATTTTGTTCAAGAAATTCATACGGATCTTACTGTTAATATTGATATAAATTTAAACCCTGAATTTCGCTTAAATAACAACTCAACTGACTTTTATGGTATGTAAATACAATGATGGCAAAACTTACTTGTAAAATTCAGCGTATCTCTTCTTCCTTGCGTCGGCAACGAATACTTTGACCAGTCCGCCTACAACGAAAGACAGACCGATTGCGGTGATGATATCCATCTTGGTAGACTTGACAAGAAGTCCCCTCATTACTGGCTTGGCAATAACCATCTGCAATAGATACAATTAATTTAGATACAAATAAAAACAAAATTGATCTAATTGCAAAGTCAAAAGAGGCAAATATCGAACTCTTTAGAAACCCGAATAAGAACTATCTCGCTCAATAAATCACCTTTATTATAATAAAACCACCTAAAGTAATAATATTAACGCATATAAAATAAGAATTAAATGAATATCTTACCTTTATATAGTTTTAATTTACGAAATAATCACAAAATTACTCGAACCGTGATCAACGTGAAAAAATTTTCTTCACTTGACAAGTAAGAAAAGTGTTAAAAATTCACTGCCTTTTCAATCAATTAAATATAATTAAAAATAAACTAATATTTAATATTATAACTTATAACTAAATAAATTTTAATGAAAAATAATAATTTTGTTTTAATTAATAAATTAATTATAGATTAAAGGATAATAAGTAATACGAGAGTAACATAAGGTGAGCATATCTTTATTTAGATTATTAACACTTCTTTTTCTTTCATGCCTCATTTCGTTTCCCCTTCTCTAACTTCCTTTGAGTTTTGACTTTTAGTGCAAGAGTGAATTTTATTTTAATAATTTATTAATTTTATTAGTTTTTCATCTTGAATTAGTCTACTCTTTCGTTTAATTAATAATCTAAAATGGTAATTATTTAGAATTTTATTATTATTTCTAGAGAAATCTTTGTTTAAGTATTTATTATTTTTCTTATTACTACCGGTAAAACAGGTTAACGTTGCCATGTGAGATTATTTTTAGAGTTAATTTAATTGTGGGATTGTTTATCGTCAAATTTAACGACAGATAGACAAAATGAGCATTGTAAATAATCATTTGAATAGTTATTTTGATTGAATCTTTGATTATTTATGAGTGTTTTCTTATTGAACATTATCTCGTGTAACACGGTCATGTGTGTATTTCTAGGTTTCGCTGAACCCCGTAAGGATTTTCAAGCACCAGGCCGAGGAGGAGAAGGGTGAAATCGCCCGTCTGTCAAGTTTTGTTGGTGCCATCGCTATCGGTGACTTAGTTAAGTCCACTCTTGGACCAAAAGGTAAGATCACCAAACCCAAGTCCGTAGAAGGTTACACAAGGCGTGTTCACTTTTTTTCTGTAGGTGAAATATACATACTAAATTACTGATTTCTTCCTTACCTGGATTCGTCTCTAGAAAACCAGATGTTAAATTGACCTCTGTTACACGGAAACTAAAAACAAAATTAAAATAATAAATTTGATTCTAGAACTTTCTGTAAAATATTTGAATACCAAACTATTCCTTAAACTAAAATTACATGAGATTGAGGAGTATAATTATTTCTAGAATTTTGAAAATACGGAAATGTCGCTACTTTTCAATGGTTAAGTAGCTGCAAAGTAACCTTTCTACAAGAATGTTTGAACATAGTTTTGAAAACGATCCGCTATTTCATAACGCTGTGTGAATGGAGAATGACGGATCATATCTGTTTAAATCCGCTCCACCATAAATAGGTGATCAGAACGGGGGATCAGATTCATGACGTCTGTATGATCAGTTCGAGGAGGGGATTGAGATATCAGGTTATGTTACTCTTTCCCACTTCTTTAGTTGTTTGTTTTTGTGAACTTTAAAAACAAAAAAACTGCAAAACGTTTTAAAACAAAAGTTAATATTATAAAGAATCTGTAAAGATTTAATAAATTGTTAATACAATTGTCAAAATGTGCGGGCATATTAGTTAACATTAAAGAAGGTTTTACTCGTGACATCACTGTTATGAGATATTGTACAGATTATTTCGATTACCTGTATTTTTTGTTGTGTGAACATTGTTTTAAAAACAAATCAGATCCCTAACGCTTTCATAACGATGTGTGAATGTAGTAGTAAATAATAAATATTAGATTGGTGCCCACTATAAGAGATTAGTTCAAGTTTTGCCCTGGAGTAATAACATACAGGAAGTATCAATTAAGCTTTTAAAACTAGGTAACTTATAGAAAATCAGATCTTCTGGAAGTGCAGCTGTTTATTGAAAGAGCTACCTAAAGGGATTGGACCAATATATTTGGAATTTGCGTGGATTTGAATAATACAATGTGTTTTCTAGTCCAGGAGATAGTGTGTTTAGAAGTGACTAACTAACATGCCAAGCTAGAATTTTGTGTATGAGTTCTTTTTTTGGTGTTAGTCTGCCGGACATACCTCGTTGATATACTGTTACAAAGACAGACTGGTGGAGAGTGGCCATGTGCCCACCCATTGTGGTAGACAGTGAGATTTTTATGATTGTGAGTACAAAATTAGTTACTACACAAAAGCTTATGGCAAAGCAATGTCTCGCAGACGAGCTTTGCTGGCTACATATTCTTAGAGGATTCCAAGCAATTAACTCGTACATAAAATTTTAGTTGGATATGTAATTCTGTCACTTTTATGATCACCATCTTCCTGGACTTTTAATAGGGAAAGGAGTTTGCATATAAAAATGCTTTTATAATCCTGTATTTTAAATTCTGAGCTAGAGAGAATGAAACTCACACCCATCTGGTCTGATGTTGCCCAATATTGGCTCACCTTGAATGACAAACTTCAATAATGCCAATACAGTATTCCAATTAAACCTTTTAAAGAAAAATATCCATTTATCTTTATACAATACTCCTTATTCATGGGTAACGCAGATAAAAGAATTATGCTATTAGTTCTAGAACCTGCTACTGTCTTATAGTTTACTGAAATCTTAATATAAACATCAAGAAGTACCAACTCCGCCATGCCTATGTATGATTAGAATTTAATTTTGATGTAATTGTGTAATAACAGTGTGATTTATGTTCAGGTATGGATAAGATCCTGGTCGGTACAGGAAGGAATCACGGTGTAGTTGAGATTACTAATGACGGAGCTACCATATTAAAGAGCGTTGGAGTCGACAATCCAGCTGCTAAGATCTTAGTTAACATGTCTAAAGTTCAGGTAATTAAATAAGTTTTTCTTTATATGTTTTTATTTTTTGAGAATTTTACTCTAGGTATCAGTTTTATTTAGTTAAACTCTTTTTTTGCATCCATCGTTGGTGCTGCACCCTAGCTTTCATATAAAAGTGCAACTAATCGGGTAAATAAACCCAACCGCCTCTTTTTCTGACTTGCTGCCCAATCTAAGTTGGCCAAGAGGTTTAAGGTGGTTAAAAGAATCAGTAGTTGCAGGTTCAAATCTCGTCTAGGGATCTAATTTGTTTTAGTTTTTTTTTGGGCAGGAATTTGTTCCTCTTTTCTCTGACTAGCTTTGGGTCACTGTCGCTGCTATTTATTCAAAACTTCAAGAAGAGGATCTCCCCTACTCTAACCTTAGCAATGCTCTTAGAAGAGGGAAGTTGACTATCTTTTTTATTAATTATCTCTGGTGTAAAAGGAGTAGCTCAGTACCTCAAACTTTGGTGACTGCCAGTGGTGTTAGAAATTGGTAAGAAAAATAGACTAATTTGGCAGTTTACAAGAATGTAGCCCATTTTAATCTAGAGCATAAATTTCAAAGTGGGCGATACCACCCTATAGGGTGTTGATGAGATATATTAGAGGGAAATTTGGGGGACGATTAATGAGTTGTAACTATTAACCTTGTGGTTTACTAATTAAGTAAAAAAGGTAACAATTTATAAAAAAAAAATTAGAAGTAAATAAAATGGTAAAGTACAGTCTTCGCACAACTAGAATCGACGCGTTGACAGCGCGGGAAAAACTAGCAAAAGGGGGGACGAGCCAATGAGAGCTTGAGATTTTCCCGGACAAAAGGTTGGGCCAACTAGGCAAAGATAAATGTCTCTAGTGGAGGGGAGAGGCCCTCTGGATAACAGTATAAGAAGGCTTCGTAGTGGCTTTATTTTTTCTCCCAGAGAGGTTGGCCAATCTGTGTGTCACTCAATTTCCCGCGCTGTCAACGCGTCGATTCTAGTTGTGCGAAGACTGTAGTAGTCAGTATTTATTTTTATTTTTAGGCCCTTCACGCCCGTGGCTAAAAAGCCCTTTTTAGCCACAAAGTTAGTTAGTTTCTAATTTTACAATTATAATTATTTATCTCACTCCTATTAGTCTAAGATCTGGTATAGGAAATATATACCCTCATCTGTTATTTAATGATAATAAAGAATATATGATAGAGAATTTATAGATTGATACATCGCAAATAGGTTGCTTAGCTAAACCACGTACCGATGATGTTAAATAATAAAATGTTTACTTAACTTCCCCTTACTTCAACTTCCGCAAAGTGTTATTTATGAAAATCAAACATTAGCTGAGAGAATTCACCCCAAGGATTTCAAAAAATAAGGGTTGCCTACTTTCCCCTTACAGTTAGCAACTTTTTGATAAGGCAACCTAATACGGTTGGATTGGGAATAAAATTACCTTTCATTTGATATATAATTTGATATAATAACTGATGAGGGTATATTAATTACGTTTACTCACCTGTTTATACCTGGCAACTTCGTAGTTGGCCAGAGGGGAAAGTAAGCAACCCTTATTTTTTTAATTCCTAGGGGTAAATTAGATTTTCATAAATAACACATCAGGGAAGTAATAAACATTTTATTATTTAACATCATCAGTACGTGATTTAGCTAGGCAACCTATTTGCGATGCATCAATCTTTAAATTCTCTATCATATATTCTTTATTATCATTAAATAACAGATGAGGGTATATATTTCCTATACCGGATCTTAGACTATATGTATCAATTATTAGAGATAACACTTAAACAAAAAAAAAAGAAAAGATAATTAATGTCATAAAGATAAATGATCTTAGTTCTTATTTCATTATTCTAAATATTTTAATCTATAAAGTTTGGCACATAAAAATACTTGAATCTTAAACTAAATAATATTGATACTATCATTAGTAGGTTTGTGATATTAATATGTATCAATAATTACTTGATTTGTTTGAGTAGGATGATGAAGTTGGAGATGGTACTACATCAGTAACAGTGTTGGCAGCTGAACTTCTCCGAGAAGCTGAGAAACTTGTAGAAGCTAAAATTCACCCTCAAACCATCATCACTGGCTGGAGGTATTAAATCATGGTTATTTATTAATGATCTGCTTGAAGGTAAAAGTCACTAGTTAACTAGTTACGTTAGTGCATTTTACCCGCAATACCTCATACAAGGAATATGATGTACAGGGTGTGGCAGTGAAACTGGCGATTTTAAAATGACTATAAAATGCCAATAAGTAATTTTATTACAAATTTATTTATACCTCCTTAAAGTACGTAAAAAGGCATTAAAGAAAAGGGTTTTTCATTATTTAAATTTTATTCATAATATCTGCAAGATAACGTCCTTCTCTACGCAAGATTCGTCAAGGTATTCGCATTCGATATTCTCAGAAGTTTGGACTGTTCTCCTTTTCCCGCCTTTTCTTTTGTTTGTTTAAGAAGTGTTTTCAAAATTTTCTGCTCACACTTTAATAGCACGAGAGGGAGCCAGGGTGGCCGAGGTCGTAAAGACACCGAGCTCAGCTATCACTGAGTCGAGGCAACTCGAGGTCGTGGGTTCGATCCCGGGCCGTGATACACTGAATGCATCTATGAATTGCGGACGGAGCAGGGCGAGGGACACCCCCTGAGGGGTTCTCTTCCCCCACGTTGTCTAGTGGGTTCGATCCGAGTCATGAAATGTGATCTGTATCTATGGTTCGAGGTCGGAGTAGGGCGAGGGGACCCCCTGAGGGGTCCTCTTCCCCCACACTTTGAAGCACGCTCATATAGCTTACTAATGACCACATCATACTCGCTTCGGCGGTGCAATGTACAAATGTATGATGTGTGAAGTAGCTGGAACTCTCCACCACGGGGCAAGTAAAATGGGTCTACTATAAGGCCTGATTGCTAGGTTCGAACAAGTGGTTCGTCCTACCCGTCTAGTAGGAAGTACTAGGTAACTACTACTACTACTTAATAGCACGAGCGGAAGGTACTGGACGATAACAATTGATTGCAAATTCAGTGAGCGACGCTGGGCGGCTACATAACTACCGCTTTGAAAATATGCCTTTACGGGGAAAGTGTGTTGTTGGTTGGTCCAACGTTCAGTGGTTACTGAAATGCTTGAAGTCGAGGAATGCGATTGTGACCTCTAAAACCCCCTTCTTACATTACCTCAGCCGCCTTGCTCCTTTAATCAGGTGTGGCAGTGAATCGGGTGATTCACTGCCACACCCTGTATTTTATTTATTTAAAACAATTTGGTATTCCCAATCATTTACTTACTTTTCCACTGGAATTGACATCAGATGAAATTTTTCTATTATTTTTTTAAAAAAAACTTGCTCCTGGTGACTTTTACTATCTAGCTCAGACAATTTCATCCAATAATGATATTAAGCGTAAGGAATACTTTATTTTTAATACAGTAGAACCTCGCTTACACGACCCTCAATAACACGACAACCTCAATTACAAGTGCAATTTTCAAATCCCCTTGAGATTGCCATAATACATTATGTTAAATTAACCTCTATAACGCGATTATTATTATCCAAACAAGCTCTTTAACACGGATTTTTTCTAATTCACAACGTAACTCAGAACCTCTATAACAAGTCGTTTTGAGAAGTCAACCTCTATAACGCGGCTCTATACAGGAATGGGTCGACCTTGAACAAGTCTAGACTTGAAAATCCCGACCTCGAACCTTGATAACACTACTGGTAGCCAAAATAACCTTGATAACACGACAATAAGACTGTTTCCCTAATCCCCTTGAGACAATTCTTATCGAGGTTCTACTGTATAATCAAATTTGTTTGTTACAGGATGGCTGCTACTGCCGCTCAAGAAGCACTGGAAGCTTCTGCTATAGATAACTCCGGTAACGAAGAGAAGTTCCGGGAAGACTTGATGAACTTAGCTAGGACTACTCTCAGTTCAAAGATCCTCTCACAGCACAAGGACTACTTTGCTAAGTATGACTCTCGTAATAATTTCTTAACTTCTTAAAACACCACTTTACCTACTAGTTAGCAAGTGTTGTCAATAGAAGGACTTACCTCAAATATCTAGATCATCACTATCACCTGTGAGGGGACCAGAGTACTCCTGACTGATAGTCAATAGTAATTTCTATATGCCATCTATGAATCAAGATCAAGGTCACAGTTTTACTTTTTTTATGTTCTGCAACTGTTAATGATTGAGCATACAAACCAGTTTCTTACCATTGCCTTCTGTTGGCTACAGTTAGGCCCAAGTAGGTGGCCTAATTTTAGATTTGATCAAGTGTTTGGCCCTCCCATTCTACTGTCTAGCACTAAAGGTTGACCAAGAAGTAATGGCACTCGAGAATAACTGTACATTTAGCTTTGTTTAAAATTAGAACTCCCTAGTATTGCTAAAGTCTGTACAGTTGTGCTAATATTTGATATTTTAGAAAATACAGCTCTCATTCAATCAATTATCATTGCGGGCTATGTAATATATTTTTTTGACGTATGATTATATATTTGTTCAGGTTAGCAGTCGATGCAGTCCTGAGGCTGAAGGGTTCCGGTAGCTTGGCTGCTATTCAAATTATTAAGAAGCTTGGTGGCACTCTGGACGACTCTTTCCTTGATGAAGGTAACATTATATTTTAATTAAATTATCATTTAGCTGTTTAAGTTTTTTTTTTTTTAAATAATGCTGCTACAATAATTATTGAAAATTGTTTTTAATAAAAACTATTATAATACTCTGTCACTTAACTATTGGAGATAATATTACGCTTCCTACAGATAATGTTCGCTTTCATCGCCAAGGATTTTTTTAGAAACTCACTGTTTTTCTATTATAAGTTTATTTTATGCATGGGCACACTGTGGCCTGGGGCACTAAAAACATAAAATAATTCTAATTCAAACAGGTTTATGTTTATTATTGCCTTGTTCAAAGCCTAGGAAATTTAACTAGCCTGTCTTATCAACAGTTTCTCCAATTTAACCCTGCCTTACTAACACTGTCTAATAGTCCATTATTTCTAACACTACGCCTCTCAGACGTAAATTAAAATTAGACCAACTTATAGACGTTTAAGATTTAAATGCTGATAAAGTCATTAACTTGAAACATTTGTTGGTCTAATAAAATAGTTAAAAGGTGCTCATTAGGAAGAAAATGATCACCAAACTGATCCTTTAACCTGAAAAGAGCAGGTCAAAATAATAATAATAATAATAATTTGGCTTTATTTAAATAATATAAAATACAATAGAAAACATTTTTCTTTGAGCCTACTCCAGGGTAGGTCTATCTACCGTTAGGAGGAGGTTTCTTTTTCTTATTTTACATATAAGTAATAGATCCTAATTTAAATAAAAATTGATCTGTGTTTTTTATTTTGTTTATTTATAATTATTTAGTAGAGATTTATAAACACTTAGGTCAAAATATACATTTTACATTTTTCCTCACTAGCACCTGCTGCATTTAAATCTGAAATTATATTATGATAATCTAATGAATAAATGTAAAAATAAAGTACACATTTAATAATCAAATATTAAGATCAATAAAAAAAGCCAATTAAAGGCAATAAGCTAGATAAGGTTAGGCTCGATAGGGTGCCTGAGGCACAGTAGACTAAAAGAAGTGGTAAATGACCAATATATAAAAGCGCAGCAAAGACCCGACTTTGATGCAATCTGAAGGTTAATTAAACAGAGATAGCATACCTAGAAGGAATAATGGCTGGCAAGCTTGCGCACCGAGAGCTATCAACTAAAGTCAGCATGTACGCCTCAGAGACGTAGTGTTATAAGTGCAGGGTTAAGCAAACAAGAACATAACCGTAGTTTTCATCTAAAGGTTTCTTATTAATCAAGTTTCTTATTAATCATGTTTCTTATTAATCAAGTTTCTTATTAATCAAGTTTCATATTAATCAAGTTTCTTATTAATCAAGTTTCATATTAATCAAGTTTCATATTAATCAAGTTTCTTATTAATCAAGTTTCTTATTAATCAAATTTCTAATCAATCAAGTTTGTAATACCATTCGTTTGAATAAATCAAAGAGAGTTCCTTTCAGATAATTTTTTTTCTTCTTTAAAATCACCTGCAACTACAATGCCTTTTCAATGTTTGTATGTATGTTCGGGTCAAATCTTGCAACTGAATTTTAAAGCAGTTATCCTCAACCGCTTCAATTGAAATTTTGCATACATGTTTAGTTTGTATGACAATGCATGGTTAGCTAAGTGACAACATTTTAAATCCAATATGGTGGACAGCCCAAGATGGCGGACTAGTAATTTTTTAACCACGCCCATGATATGGGTATCAAACAACAAAAGGGTTTGCTGAGAAGAATATAAATAAAAGCTTATTTTTATTTTTTAATAATCAACTTATTTATAGTTAATTCATTAGATGTAATTATTAAAATGACTAAAAATCACAAAACTATGAATATAAATGATCATAATAAAGATAAATATATACAATTCTTAGAATAAAAACAAACAAAAAATCATAATGGTGATAAGCTATCAGATGACACAACACAATTATTGATAACAGTACAATAGTTTAGTAAGAAATGAGGCTTGATTTGTTACCTCCACTCTTTTTATTGTTTCATTGACCATACAGATATAAACTTTTGCAAAACCAAGTTATGGCTGATGTTGTTTTAGTTCCTAGAATGAGAACAACTAGTTCCTAAACAAAGATAACCCAATAAAAGAAATGGACCAAAAACATTGATAGAGAACTTGTAATTTCCTTAAGCTGGATAAAAAAAATATAGATATGACAAAAGAGCACCCAGGAGAGCTTATATAGAAATGCAAGAATTTGCATTTAGAGAGACATGTGTTGGATTTTTGTGTTATTCTAGTACCCTTTATACATTATTCTAATGTAGAGTAACACCATTACTGTTTTCATTTTTCACACTGAAATAACTTTTACTGCACTTCATTTTCCAACTTTGTGAAAGGATTTTATCGCATGTTATATTTCTATTTGGACAATTTTATTGTTTTTTTTATTTTCCTTTTTTTGTGTGTTTTATTGTATTTTAACACCCATTATACATTATTCTAATACTGAGTAACTCCATTATTGTTTTCATTTTCGGACTGAAATAACTTTTATTGTGTTAAAAGTTTTTTATCTCTTATTATTACTTTGTTTCTTTAACAAATAGTTAGTAGTACATTGTATTCAATTTTGTTTAAAAGGTTTTCCAATATAAGTTATTACATACCCCATTCTTTAGGGTTTCGAAGATTCTTCTCAAAAACCTTATGCCAAGGGTGATGTGTCTATCTGCCTGTTGCTCTTTAGTTCATATCTCCTGAACCGTTTAGGGTAAAAAGTTAAAATTTAAAAAACTGGCATAACTTTTCGACCCACACAAAGTGGTTATATTAAGTTAAAATACCCCCCCCCTTACCAAGCTATAAAGGCTAGTCCTAAAATTTTGAAATAATTCATGCAAATACCTTATTATAGGGCGATGAAAATTTCCCGAAAAATTTAATTTACCTTGCTGTCCTTACTGAAAAAAAAATATTGTGACCCCCCAGAGGATCCAACCTGCGACCTTTTTCTTTTTTGTTTTATTTTGAGGCCTTCCTCATAATTTGTTTAATTTTTTTTATTTTCATATATAGTAGGATGGGGAAATAAAATAATGTTATTTCATAATTTAATAACTTAAATGCTTAATCATCTATGAAACCCAAAAAAGTATTTGGATGCAAGTATTTCTCAGCTGTTTTTTCTTAGACATAAGTATCCAGTTTGTGGTCACTATTACGTATATTCAAGGTATTACTGTCTAATCTTAGACCACAAATGATATATAAGGTGAAGATATTTTGTTTTGACCTTCAGTACTACAATGAATTGAAAAAAAAATAAGTTGAGTTATTATAATGTTGGTATTTGTGGTTTAGGTTTTCTTCTGGATAAGAAGCCAGGGCAGCACCAGCCTAAGAGAGTAGAGAAGGCAAGGATCTTGATTGCCAACACTCCTATGGACACAGACAAGATCAAGGTGTTCGGTAGCAGGGTACGAGTTGACTCGATCGCCAAGGTAGCCCAAGTTGAACTTGCCGAGAAGGAGAAGATGAAGGATAAGGTAAGCCTCGAACAACAATACAATATTTTTAATCATAAATATCTCAAATAATATGTGCAATTGTAAATTGATTTTGGTTATAATCCTTTTTGGTCTAGATTTAGGTCTACTAGATCAGGTATGATGAAACTTTAGTTATTTTTAATATCGAAATAGTGTGACTTCACATAAGTAGGAATAGCCTTTCATCATTTTTGATTGTTTATAACATAAAACGTTTATTTAAGAACTTTGATACTTATTTTATTAAAAACATGTTGAAATTTGAACAGCTTGTAATATCTAGGACTGCCAAAGGAAAGTTAGTGTGACAATAAATTATAGTTATTATAAACCTAGTGAGAATGCTGATTTAAAAATGTCTTCTTTACTACTTTGTTTATGTGAGCCACATTATAATAAACTGTATATTTTCATTGTCCTATTATTTTAACCCTATTAATATTATAATCTAATGTTTATACAGGTTGAGAAAATGTTGAAGTACAACTGCAACGTATTGATCAACAGACAACTCATCTACAACTACCCAGAACAGCTGTTTGCTGATGCCGGTGTTATGGCTATCGAACATGCTGACTTCGACGGTATCGAGAGACTGGCCCTCGTGACAGGTGGAGAAATCTTGTCTACCTTCGACATACCTGATGAGACTAAACTTGGTACCTGTGATGTCATTGAAGAGATTATGATTGGAGAGGACAAATTGCTCAGGTATTGTGATTCTTTCTCTACATTATTCTGTGTCTAGTTATTTGAGTATTAGAATTTTTTATCCTTGATATCTTGTTTCATTTTTTTTTATAAACAAACATTTGGGTCTACTTTTTAAATCTATGCAATCTATATTTTATGATTATACAATAAAAACTTTTACTTTACTGCGCCACATAAGATTTCACTACTTACTTAAAATATTGTCTGAGAAATCCCTCAAATTATTCTATTTTTTCCCTTCTCCTTCTAACTACCAAAAACTTTAGCCTGTATTCATCACCTTTTATCTTTTTTCTCATTTTGAGGAACTTAAAAAAAATCATTATGCTTTAGGAGTTTGTTGTTGTTAACCTTCGCCACTAACTAAACTGATAAATCTGTTATACACGGTATCAACTACTTCTTTGTCTCCTATTGGGTACCTCTTAGATGCACCTTTATTTTTAACCCTTAGGAAGACTGATAATCACCTTATTGCTCCCTCTCTTCAAGATAGATGTGCTGTTTGCAAAAACAGTTGGCAGTTTACCTATCTTCATTTGCATTGCTATTCATACCATGCCATATAAACATATTACAGTAGAACCTCGCTTACACGACCCTCAATAACACGACAACCTCAATTACAAGTGCAATTTTCAAATCCCCTTGAGATTGCCATAATGTTAAATTAACCTCTATAACGTGACTATTATTATCCAAACAACCTCAATAACATGGATTTTTTCTAATCCAACGTAACTCAGAACTAGGGTTGGGACATCGATGTCGATGTATCGAAAACATCGATGTATCGGACTTTAAAAAATCGATGTTTAACATCGATGTTGATCTTTCGATGTATCGGTCAACATCGATGTTTTCCTGAAACATCGAAAAGACCGATGTTATCGATGCATCGCAGTCTAAAAAATGGACGACAACGAAAATCGGGGGCGAAAAGGAGATTTTTTGAAAGTGGTGACCTTTTTTTTTTTTTTTGCTCTTCAGCTTGGAGGACCGATGTCGATGTATCGAATACATCGATGTTTTGGCTAACATCGATGTTTGCCAAAACATGTCCCAACCCTACTCAGAACCTCTTTAACAAGTCGTTCTGAGAAGTCAACCTCGATAACGCGACTCCATACAGGAATGGGTCGACCTTGAACAAGTCTAGACTTGAAAACCCCGGCCCCACCCCCTCCCGTTTGAGAAGACAACCTCTATAAGGTGACTGATAGCCAAAATAACCTTGATAACACGACCCTCAACAAAAAGAGAACCTCGATAACAAGACTGCTTCCCTAATCCCCTCGAGACACTTCTTATCGAGGTTCTACTGTAATTATTATTTTATTTTGATAAGCTGATTTTACACTTATTTAATCAAAATCTGCCAATGTTCTTATTTGGGAGTGTAATACATTTATTTTAACAATTTTATTGTTTGAATCTCTTAATCATTAAAAAATCATATGCCCAAAAATAAGAAAATTTGATGGGATCTGAGTTCAGTCTGTATATTAATGGATAACAAAAGACTACAGTGTTACATAATTAGTACATTCTGTAAATTTCAGTTTGTTTATCACACTAAATATGTTTGTATTTGTGACAGGTTCAGCGGAGTTAAGCTGGGTGAAGCTTGTTCAGTAGTTATCCGTGGAGCGACTCAACAGATTGTAGATGAAGCAGACAGGTCGCTCCACGATGCTCTCTGTGTCCTAGCCGCTACTGTAAAGGAAACCAAAACTATCTACGGTGGAGGTTGTACTGAAATCCTCATGTCCAACGCCGTACGCAAGAAGGCAGAACAGACACCGGGTAAGGAAGCTATCGCCATGGAAGCCTTCGCCAGGGCTCTCCTTCAGCTTCCCACTGCTATTTCCGATAACGCTGGCTACGACTCACAGCAGCTTATTTCCGGTATCAGGGCTGCTCACATAAAGGGAAACACTACCTATGGATTAGGTAACTTTTTGCTATTTATCTTTATTTATATTTAGGTAGTAAAGACTAGGTCTGTTTGTATCTACCTTATCAGTGAAATGATAGTAATGGAAACTAACTAAAAAAAATGAAAATTTTAATATTTCATGTATATAGATCTCAGTTAGTAGAACTGATACTAAAATTTCAAGTAAGCAGAGAGAGGAGAGCTAGGAATTAGAATTTCCAATATTTTTTTTATAACGAGTTAAATTGTTTCTAATTTAAGAGTACACCCTAGGGTTGGGACATTGATTCCGATATATCGAAAATATTGATATATCGGACCAAAAAATATCAATATTTTATATCGATATTGACCTTTCAATATATCGACAACATCGATATTTTCCTAAAAACTCGGAAGTCGGTGACCTTTTTTTCTCTCTTCTATTGCCCAACGAGGGGAACAAATTGCCAGTAACCTTTTTTTTCTGAGGTTTTCGATATATCAGGAATATTGATATTTTCTTCCGATATTTTGACTAATATCGATGTTGAACCACTCGATGTAGATTTATCGCAAATATCAATTTTTTTTTTTCTTGAAATCCCAACCCTATTACACCCTATTAATTCTATACTTAAGAAAATAGATGGGTAGTAAAAGAGTTCTGCGTAAATTATTACACCTAAAAAAATCCATTTATTTTCTTATGTATAATATTTTTTTTCTAAAAACCATGTTTTCAATCCTGCTTTTTTAATTTTAAATCTGATAGAGCTAAATTTATCTTCTTATTAACAGAAGTGCTAGAACTTGATTACGAGTTTCATTTGCATTATTAATCTAATTTGTTTGTTGGATCTCTAGATATGGAGAAGGGAGAAATCGGCTGCATGAAGGAATTAGGTATCACAGAATCACTGATAGTAAAGCGTAAAGTTCTTCTCTCCGCTTCCGAAGCAGCGGAGATGATCCTTAGAGTAGACAATATTCTCAAATCTGCACCGAGGAGACGTACAGAGGACAGGAGTCGCTGCTAAGCACCTCACAACACAAGGCAACACACTTCGCTAAGCTTTAACACCTCCCTTCAACTAACTTTCGTTTATATTTATTTCTACCTTCGTTATCTCCTAGGTTAATACAATATTCATTATATAAATATTATTATTATAAACAAATAATAATATATATATAATAAAACATTTAAGTTGTCTCCAATTTAGAAACTATGTAATTTTTTCGTTCATGAATGAATTTTTTTTATTTCATATATTTTTTATTTTTTAATCTTGTTTTCCTCTACTCCTTAACACGTACTTTAATTTACATTGTAAGCTTTTTATTTTTTTCTGCTCCTCTTTTATTTTATCTTTTCTCTTTAATTTGTTATCAGGTCAAGAATGTTTGATATTTTCTTCTAAATTCCTCCTTTTTTTTTTGTTAATTAATAAAAGCAGAAATCAAAGGTGCACAGTCTGATCAACTATATGATATAACACAGATTATTTGTAAGATATAAGTTTTTTTTATATATAATAATTTAAAATAATAATTACTAAAAAAAAAAAATGTGTTCTCCTTATTTCAACCCATGTTTATAATTACAGTTGAGTTTCTCTTATCCGACACATATGGGACCATGTTATGTTGGATTACTGGATGTTTGATTATATATAATTATTACACAAGTGAATCCTATTTATTGGAAAAAAACAACTACATTTACAGAATTATATAAACATCGACCTATGGTTTGTTTTTGTTTACCCTAGTGCCATTGTGTTTCCTAGTTTCCCCCTCTTTTAGTTGTCTTATCTTATCTTCATAATCCAGGAAATAAGGAATAATAGGGGAAATAATTTATAAAGTTTTGAAACTTTGTGAAAACACTTTTAAGGGGTGTAGCAGTAAGAAACAGTAAAGTTCCTCCTCACGAAGGGGGCGTGTCCCCCCCCCCCCCCCCCCCTGCCTCTCCCCCTCCTTAAAGTCCAAAATTTACTTATTTTCCACTTTTTATGCAAAACGGTTTATTTTTTGATGAGAAGTGTTATTACCAAAATTATTCCTCACATAATTCTGCACAAAAAAGGTCCTATGCATGTTTGACGTGGGACATACCGTTTTCGAGATATTGTAGTTGGATAGAGATAAAGCGTATTTTTGCGAACCAAGATATCTAAAAAACAACACTTCCGATTTTAATGAAATTGGAATGGTAGGTTATACTTAGCCCATTGTTGATCCCTTATAAGTTTAAACCTTCTGCACAACTTTTTACCCTCCACATGCGCACAAACATACATTTATTTATACCTATATCTTCAAAAGTACTCAACTGATTATTATGAAATTTTCATGGTTTGTCAAAAAGTAGTCCGCAGATATCCCCAAATTAATTTCTACCGTCTGCGCTCTTTACATTTTGATAAATTGATACTTTAATTCATAACAGAAAGACAAAAAATTGATCAACAGACAGACAGAAAGGGAACCAATTGAGCAAATGTAAAGAGCGCAGATGGTTGAAATTAATTTAGGGATATCTGCTGACTACTTTTTGACAAACCATGAAAATTTCATAATCAGGAGTACTTTTGAAGATATAGGTCTAAATAAATGTATGTTTGTGCGCATGTGGAGGACAAAATAATGGGCTAAGGATAACCTACCATCCCAATTTCATTAAAATCGGAAGTGTTGTTTTTTAGATATCTTGGTTCGCAAAAATACCCTTTATCTCTATCCAACTACAATATCTCAAACAAGCATAGGACCTTTTTTGTGCAGAATTATGTGAGGAATAATTTTGGTAATAACACTTCTCTTCAAAAAATAAACCGTTTTGCATAAAAAGTGGAAAATAAGTAAATTTTGGACTTTAAGGAGGGGGGAGAGGGAGGGGGGGACACGCCCCCTCAAGAGGAGGAACTTTAATGTTTCTTACTGCTACACCCCTTAAAAGTGTTTTCACAAAGTTTCAAAACTTTATAAATTATTTCCTCATTTGCTGTTTTTTTTACTAATTTGCCTGGACTATTAGTTATCTTATCTTGAAAGAGGGGAGGGGGGCCTCAGCCTCAGTGCCGGATTACTTGAGGTGCCAGAGTGTCGGAATACAGAGACTTAACTGTATTATTATTCCGTGAGACAGTAAAGAATATTATCTTGTACTGACTACCCACTTTAGAACACTTCCTCGTGTGTTTAATGAGATGTTCATTCTAAATCTAAACCAGTTTATGCTATCCAATCTCTTGCTATAGTTAAAGCAATGTTGTATTTGTTGCTGATGAGGCTCAGTTCTTAGTCTAAACTGTTAACTACAGTAGAGTCTCGCTAATCCGGGTATAACGGGACCGAACCCAGTCCGTATTACCGAAAGTCCGGATTAAACGGAATCAGTTTTAATGTGTCTGTAGAACAAGCTTTAGTAGAGTAAAACTATTAAAATCGAGGTTTTTATCGTAATAATTACTTCGATTAGTCTCCAAAACATGCTTGTACAACGTAGGTCCACTATTTAAGTTAAGAGCTGTTCTGTCACCAGTCCGAATATCAAATGAATAACATAATGACAATCTATTACGCATGTGGCAGGTATAGAAGGGACTTCCTGAGAAACAGGCTGAGTTCCGATATGAAATTCGAGGAGCGATAATCATTTCAAAAAAAGTTGAGACATTAGACATTGACATATAATTGTACTTCTTGGAATACACTTCCTCTATATCTTCCGTCCTACATTTCTATGGAACTGAAACATATTTATCGATGTTCTTACTTATTCTTAAATCTGTTAATTTTTAACAAAATACCGGGTATTCCTTGTGTTAGACTGTTTGAATATACACCTATAAACTATACTAGGAACAATTTTATACATTTTAATAGACAATAAAAGCAGAAACTCCAATTATCTTAACAATTAATAAATCTTAACAGGCCCTGGTTCCAATTTGTACATAGTTTTTGGCCCGTCCGGATTATACGGATGTCCGGATAAACGAGACTCTACTGTACATAGAAAGGAGTCAGATAAGGATAGAACTAGGTGTCAATTTATACAGTTTAGACAGCTGAAGACTGGACTTAACATAAGCTGGGTTTACACAGAGAAGGTGAAAGTATACTTGGACCAAGTCAGCTTTGGCTCTGCTTTGGCGCTACTTGTATTGTGTAAGTCAACTTGGACATCCAAGTTGAGTTGGTTGGGCCCCAACATTTTTTTTTATCTAAATATACGAAGCAATTGGAGATGTTAAATAATTAATATAAAAATTACCACTTTTAAAAACTGGCCTTATTTTCAACATTTTTTTTTTTTTTTTCTGCATTCTTTACCTAAATTGTTTCCATGTGCAAAATTTGGGGAAGATTGAAAGATGGGAAGAGGTTCAAAATTGGGGTAATAGGTGTGCGATGAAACTTACAAAGCAAAGTGATATAAGACCAGTAAAAAGATCGGAGATTCTAAGTACTGTAACGGTATAGTGAGGTAGGCATAACTATGAAGCGCCCGAGCCTGAACGCAGTGGTAAACGGAACAGATGCGCATGCTCCGGAATCGAGATAAGCTAGGCAACTCCTTCCACAGGGCAGAAGTAAAAGGAGTTGCGAAAGTCAAGTGACCTATACCACATGTGCGGATATAATTTTAACCACATCGGAAAGAGGTCTAAGATTTGACAACTCAACCAACAAATTTAATTGACATTAGCGTACCATCCACGATCCGGCACCTTCCAGGATAACTACCCGGCAACCGGGAAGGACCTACGGTGTGACTGGTATTTTTCTACAGATGGACAGTTAGTTTTATTATTATTATTTTATTAAATAAAGCTCATATCTTTTAAAATATTCATTTAGAAATTATTAGTTGCAACAGCCTAGAACCTACATACGCTCTGGTAACAATAAAACATAGTCTGGAGCGTTTCAGTATGAATACGAAGATGTAGATGAAGCAATTCTGTAATGAGTGAAAATGGTACAGGATAAAAATCTTAATTAATGGAAAACACTGGGCTAAGTAATTATGACCTTGTACATAAGACAGTTTGTTTGAGTTGTCTCGGACCAATTTTTTTATGATTAATGCAACTTAATCGGCTTCTAAGTGACAAATTTTATGACAATGTTAAAAAAAAACACTTTCTTTAAAATTTTATTTTTTTATTTCAATTTTAGTAAATAAACAATATACAATATATATTAAATAAGTATATAAACATCTATTTTTTTTTTTTTTTAATTTTTCTCATTTTTTATTACAAAACATTCGGATGCTGGGGGAATTAAACAGTAAATACAATTTAGTTAATGAATTAATTATTTTTTTTCTAAAAAATTGAAAACAATATCGAAGTTAAACATGAACACCTATGACATTCTCTTAAATTGGAGGGGGGGGGGGGGGGTGGAGATAAAATCAAATCACATTATTTTTTGGGTTTTATTCCTATACGTTAGTTTAATATATAATTCTTATTAAAAATTACAAAATGTTGAGGAAATATATTTATCTTATCAATACATGGAAACATCTCGTTTCTGTTTTTATATAATATATATTAATTTTTATTCTTAAGTATAAAAAATGTGCAAGCGTTTTCGGAAATGTGGTTTGATCTGACACTGAATGTCGATAAATAATAAACAAATTAATTTTTTATCTTTCCTTTCTAATTTAAATTATGATCTAAATAATTATGGAAGTGATAAAATATTTATATTTGATAAAACAAATATTCTTGTTTCTAGTAATAATAATAAATTGTGCCTGGTACAACAGCCCTTCGGCCTATCGAAGGGCTTTTATAACTATACAATAGAGCGACCATTATCCGAACGTCAGTTCTGAACATACAATAATCTGAACATTCAATTATCCGAACTGGCTTTATGGCTAAAAAAAGATCAAAAGCCACCTCTCAATTAATTCTTAAAAAGAGCATTGTTAGCTGTGAAATTATATTTTTTCACTATTTACTATTGATAAATAAACTAAGATGCTTTTTGGGGGCCCTAGGTGGCTCAGAGGCTAGAGCGTTCGCATTGCGATAAGGTAAGTTAAGCAGCCTCGAGCAGGGTCAGAAGATGGATGGATGACTGCTTCTGGCCTCAGCTCTGGGTTTGATTCCTGGACCGGGCCCCCCACTCAATGTCCACCCAACATTGTTTAAACAAATGGGAAGCTCCTCAAAAGAGTGGCGGCACCAGGTTACGGCCTGGAAACCATGATGATGACACTCTTGGTTGTAATACAACCAGGAGGGGAGTCATGGTTAACGACCATAATATCTTCTTTCGTGTGAACATTTCGGTCCCTAACCAGGGTTTAATCAATGGGCCCACCTAAGTGGCCTGCGGCTTCGGGTGTAATAGCCCCCCGTAGTAAAAATAGATGCTTTTTGTACAAATCCATAATTGATCTATTTTACATCTTTCCTTTTTTTTTTTTTTTTTGATGAATTTTGATTATCCAAATTTTTAATTATCCGAGCCACCCTAGTTTGGACAATCTACACTCTTATGTATATTATGTAAGTAAGCTAGTATGTCGTTGGGGTAATAGCTGTTTATACCATATTTTACAGCTGTTTAAACCGTATTTTACACATTTTGTAGCCAGTTTTATCATGTCACATGTCTATCGTCTGTCCCGAGGCATGGTACCATTCACTTAACTAAAAACTTGCAATATAATAGTCCATGACACAGAAGCCTTCAAGAGGCTAGATTAGACCTCTATTGAGTGGTAAGAGAGTCTAACTATAATAATAGTCCAGGAGATAGCGATAGCAAAAAAGTGTCTGACTAACATCAAGCTAGAATTTTGTGTATAAGTTAATCTTTCGGCGCCTTTTAAGAATATGCGGTCAGCTGTTTGTCTGCGGGACATAGCTTGGCAATAGGCATTTGAAATAAACAAACCGATGGAGAGCGGCTGTGTCTTGCCCATTTTGGTGGACAATGTGATTCTCATGAACCTGAGTACAATCAAGTTGATGTCAGTTTGTCACTTGAAGGTGATCACTTTGATTTAGAGTAATATTTGAATAGTAGTAGAAATCTAGTACTCTCTACTAGAACGGGTAGGACGAACCACTTGTTCGAACCTTGCAATTAGGCCATCACTTAGGCCCTTTTTACGCCCCGCGGTAGAGAGTTCCAGCCACTTCACACATCATACATTAGTACTTTGTACCGCCGAAGCGAGTATGATGTGATCAACAGTGAGCCATGTGACCAACCCCGTCTCGTTCCACTTATAATTCAGTGATGGCCGAGCAGACGTGGTTTAACCCACACAGCCACGCTAGCTCTCAATATTTTAATAACTAACATATCAAGTGACAAATTAACAATTAACATCAACTTGATTTTTGGTCTACTAAATAATTTTGTACTCAGGATCATGATAATTACATTGTCCACCAAAATGGGAGGAACATGCCACCCTCCACAAGTTTGTTTTTTTTCAAATGGCTCTTGCCAAGCTATGTTCCGCAGATGAACTTAGCCGACAACATATTCTTAAAAGGCGCCAAAAGATTGACTTGTATACAAAATTCTAGCTTGATGTTAGTCAGATACTTTTTTGTACGCTATCTCCTGAACTGTAAGCTATATTACCTTTCGTGTCTTTTAAAACCACCATAGAATTAAAATTAAATATTATATCACTTCCCTATTTACTATTTAATAAATAAATATAATATCTATATAACATTAAACATTTTTTTAAACAAAAAGAAAATCAGTATTCTATCAAACCACTCACACATAAGGATTTAATTTAATTTTAATAGTTAATAATTAATATAAATTAGTTTTTATTTAATCAATCGACTAATTTATTTATTATAAAAAATTTTATTTTCGGTAATTTAATTACCAAAAAAATGTTTTGGAGATTTTTTTTGTTTTATTCATTACCCGGTTGATCCCGAACTGCGAAATAACGAATCAAGAAATCAAAATTGTTCTACAGTTTTTTTTGTTTCTTTTTACAAACAGGAATCAATAGAAATAAAATAAATTTTAAAAATTATATAATTATCATAATTTATATTCAAATATATTACAGAATATATTCAAGCATTGGTTTTTTTTTAAAAAAAAGTTAGAAATAATAATTAATTCAATTGGGTGATTTGATGGGTTTTTTTATGTTAACTATTGCCCTTGAAGATAAAACTTCAAAAGGAGCTTTTGATAAAAAAAAAACTTAATTCAATACATCCAGGTGTGTTTGTCTTTGGTTTATTACCTCCTATTAATTGGCTATGCGTAGCATATATTTATTCAAGGGGGGCTTAGTACCTCATCCTGAATGCTTTCAAAACCAAATATATCTAGAACTAGCATGTTGCTACATCAGCAGTATAAACTTAAGTCCTGTAAGTTCTTTAGGTGGAACTTAGGGTTGCTACAAGAATCCTCTATGACTCACTATCTTAGGCAACCTCTTAACCCTTCGAGACACAGGCTGGCGCATGGAGTTCTGCAAATCACAGATTCACGATGCGAGAATAATAAAACCTCAATTTACCCTACCACTAGAGACCCCTAAAACAGATGAATCAGTCTGCTTTGATTATTGCTTTGTTCTGCATTGTTTTGCCGTGTTTATTTGGCTTGGTGTACTGTATTCGCCGCCCGTGCCAACATGTCCGGTATAGAAAAATTATGCCATCCGAACAATATTTTTCGGTTTTGCATGAGTTGTCGGATTAGGATGATGGTTGTGAGGAGTTATCTTAGGACTTTGACAACTAATAATAATAAATAGGGTTGATAATAAAGGTTGAAAGCTCGATACTAAGTCAGAACGCTGAAGGAGTAATTACTGATTTTTTATTGTAATTTTTATTTTTTATAATTAAAGATATAATTGAAAAATAAATATGTAATACATCAATTGACTTTTTAGTTCAATATTTCCAAAACGCAATCTAGATAATCTGGATCTAACCAATTTATGGTTTGAAAAATGCATTGGCGCATAAAGTGCGCCGCCCGTGCCTCTTTGTTTGTCCACTATAGCTGTGCCACGAAGGGTTAAGCGCCCAACTGCTTGTCTCCCTGTGTATGGTCTTTTTTTTCAGGTATTCCTTTGCTACTCAGGTTAATGAGATCCTTGGGAATTCCAATCAAGGTCCTGTTTTGCTATGCAGCTTTCCTTCCTCTAAGAGTGTGGCTGAAATATTTCAACAGGTGTCTAAATTTTTTTAGGGGGATTTAAGTCCTCTGTAGCTACGCCAATGCCTCTGTATTAAAAAACACCATCTCTGACATATGCATATATATATATTTTTTTTACTACGTTTTTATTAGCTTGCTTTCTTGTTTGTTTGTTTGTCTAGTACAAATCTTGCAATAGATTTTTAACTAACTTCCCGAGGAGCTAGACATTTGAAACTTTTAGAATAGCTCAGAACACGAAGACAATGCATTATTTTAATACTTTAGCCATCTTTCAGCAGAATTTAATTTGTTTTCAGCAAATTTTGCTGTATGGAAAGTTAGTTCAGGAAAAATCCACAAGTTATTTTATTTGTTTTGACTTATCCCATATATTTACGATCTTCATTTTGACGGCTTTCAATTTATGATTTATGACAGAAAATTTAAAAACGTAGTATATAAAAAGTTATTTTTATCTTGTAATTATTTTTGTTCATTTTACTGATATTCAACTGATCTAAAATTATCATCAGCTTATTTTATTTATCAGGATTAGTCAATTTGACATATTTAGTTTTAAAATTGTTCAGGGCTCGTACAAAGTAGGCTTGAATTGAGTGGAACTGAACAAAAGAGTCAGAAGTGGTAGCTCTTTTGTAAAAATGACCCCAACCAGCTATTTTGTTTGGTAGGCGCCTCTAGGATTGTTAGCCCAAGCATACTTTTTAATTTAATACTGATTCTAGTTGATTTTGCCTAGTTCTTTACTCTCTAGACATACTTACTCTTTAAGATTCAAATTGATTTTAGATGAGTGGTATGCATTAAAAAAAGGTGCTAAGTTGTTGGCTTCCATATTAAAAGAACCTTTCATAAAATTTTCCAAATGGAAGATTAATTTTATATAATATAATACTTAACTAAAAAAAATAATCCAATGCTTGAATTTTCATTTTTTTTAATATGTCAGTCATTTCTTTAATACTATTAATAATTGAACTACAATCAAATTACATAAAAAAAAAAAAATCAAATTTATTTACCGCTGCAAATTTATCTGTTTTTATTTACTCTGTTTATATAGTAGTATCCCTAATGTACTGTATCGGGTGTGTATGATCAAGTTGTTAAACACCCTTATAAAATAGTAAATTAAAATGTATTCATTTGATAAATTAATACAAATACATCTGAAGAGATCGTTCTGGAATTATTTAGTTTATATCTTAAATTAAGGATTAAGATTTGAAAATATTGATTAAATCTTCTTAACCCATTCAAAACATCTTCCAATTTGAGGAACATACCTCTCCTGCAGTTTTAATTAATAAAAAATGAGCTTGTACGATTTAATAGTTTTTTTTTTAAAGAATTAGTTGTACCAATCCTCTGTGGATATGAATGCCGCTGGGCTAGCAGACCACTGCAAGAGGGTTCTACCCGAGACATAAGAAAAGAGTGGCTGAGTGCCAAGAGGATGTGTTTGGATCCACTAGGGTTGGTCCACTTGTGTTTGGATCCAACCATCAGGAGCCAAACACGTGGATCCAAACGTGATTAATGGGTTAATAAACATGTTTTAATTAAGAGTTTTTTCTTTCATTTACAATAGAATTTACAAATTAAAAAGTTATACAGAAGAACCTCGATAATTCGGACCTCTAAAATCCGGACTGCCTACTGAAAAATTTAATAATTAGAAATTCTATAAAAAAAAAAATCCCGATAGGTGTAAGTGGGACATCTCTTGCAAAAAAGTATGGTGTGGGGACATCTAAAACGAAAACGAGATAGCATACTGCAATACGCGACAAAACTAGATTCTGAAGAGGGGTCAAAAAACCGGAAAACATTACGAACGGCGAATGAACGGCTTTAGAAGATGCGATTCACATATGGTTTACCCAAAGAAGAAGCTTAGGGGCCCCTTTATCAGGTCCTCTCGTCTGCGAAGAAGTTGTTTTACAGCATATTCGAAAATTCGGACAAATCGGTAATTCGGACAGTGTCAGGTCCCAATTAGTCCGAATTATCGAGGGTTCCACTGTATTTTAATGGAGGATTGAAAATGTTCTTCGAAATTAAAAAATTCAATTTGGATTAAAATCTCCATGAAAACACCAATTTCAATGGTGTTTTAAGTCCAAGGTACATACAGCTTTTTCTGGGATCCAATTGTAATTCTTCATGAAAGCATTTATTTATAAAAGCTCTTCCATGTTGAATCCATATTGATTTTATCAATCCTCCATGAAAATAACAGCTTACGAAAAACCAATTATGTTTTCCAAATTAAAGATAATAAAAGATAAAAATCACAATACATTCGAAACAAGAGTGATACAAGTGCAGCGATATGTAAATAAAAGATCAATATTTCTACACACTTTTAAGGCGTACCTGATTTTCTAAACATAAAAAATATAAATTAAAAAATAAATAAATATAAGTCTTACGTTAACAATTTAGCTAATTATTACACTAAAGAAAACAATTTAACTAATTTTTTGTTTGGTTTAAAATCATTTTTTACAAATTAAGATGATAATGTTACGTTTTATCTTCTCTACCAAACTCGTAAAAATTACAATTTGTTAAAAAAATGAAAACGAAAAACATATTGATATTGACAGATATTTACTGTATTGCGAAGATCTTAAAATATATATATTTTTTCCATTTTATATATTAAAATATAAATATATGATGTCCCCTTTCTTATAATTATTTATAAAATCTTTGTGTCCAAAGGGGTAAAAAAACTCTTTTATAATTTGTTAGGTAATATTTCGTTCCTCCATTTGGAACATTTTCTAACCTTGTTGTCTAAGGAGTTAAAAATCATTAGAGAGTTAAATCGTCAATTTTACATAAAATTAAAAAAATTAACAGAGTTGAGTCATGAGGAGTTGTCTATTCGACGCCTGATCAATGACTCCTTCATTGATCAGGCGTCGAATAAACAACTCCTCATGACTCACCTCTGTTAATTTTTTTAATTTTATGTAAAATTGACGATTTAACTCTCTAATGATTTTTAACTCCTTAGACAACAAGGTTAGAAAATGTTCCAAATGGAGGAACGAAATATTACCTAACAAATTATAAAAGAGTTTTTTTACCCCTTTGGACACAAAGATTTTATAAATATATATTTTTTTTTTATTTGGTCTGGATATTCTTATTTATCTATAGATCATAAGATTCTAGAAGCTTTTAAAAACAAAAATTTGTTTAGTGGTCAAACAAATTTGATACAACAAAATTGGGCCAACTTGTTCAAATTTTTCTCGTAAACATAGTGCTAGTGAATTTAAATTTCTATAATATTTATCTTAGTTAAATTATTATTAAACATATTTAAAAAGGGTTGAACAGGTCATTTTTTGATTTTCAGCAAATTCAGATTCTCAGACACTAGATCCTAGACTAGATCTTGTTTTGCAAAAACTGAGTTTGTCAAGTGCATTGACATTGCTGAAAAATAAAAAAAGGATCATATTTTAATTTAATACATATATTTTAGAGAAAATAAAAAATCGGTCCGAGACAACTCAGACAAACTAGCTCATATACGAGTTCATAATTACTTAGCCCAGTGTTTTACATTTATCAGTTTTCGTAGATATATTTAATTATTATTGAACATTTTATCAAAATGTATCATAAAAATAACTTCTCCTCAGCAGGAAATTGATCCCGCCCTCTCTCTGTCCCCATTTAAAGCTATTTTCTCAGGAACTAGATTTTTCCTGGGAAAAAGACTTAAATTGTTTGATTTGCATTTAAATGGACATCATTTTAGAATTTTTTAATCAAAATGGTCGCATCTGTTTTCGAGGAATATTTAAGATTTTTTGGGGGTGTAGCGTCCCCTTTAGGGAGCATTTTGCCTTGGATATGATTTTTCTGAACATGTATGCCAAAATCAGCCCAGTAGTTTAGGCTCCAGGCGTCTGCACAGACAGACATTTTTTAAAAAACCTCTTTTTTGGACTCAGGGACCTCAAAACGTGTAAATCCATCAAAATTGACTTTTCGCGCTATCACAACACTTTCTCTTTTTATGAGAAAGTAAAAACAATCTGAAACAACTTAATAAACTATATATATTCTTATATAACTATTCTTATATAACTTATATTTATAGTTATTTATATTTATATAACTTATATAACTTATAACTTATATTTATAGTTAACTTATATGTATAGTTATATTCTTATATAACTATACATATTCTTCTATCAAAAAACTAGATTTTTTTTCTGAAAGTTTGAGTGGAATTTAAATAGAATATGTTACTATTTACTCATTGATAGGTGATAGTTGACTGAACACTATTGTTTATACGTTTATGAGATTTGTTTCCATCCAAGAAGGGACCATCTGTGGGATTGTCACGGACATGCTTAATGGATAAAAACTATTCCAACCCTACTTAAGACAGTGTATCGTACTTTCCTCAAAACCATTCCAACCTGCTAAAGGATTGTTTGCAAATCGTTTATCATACAGTCCAAACGATTCTCAGCTGAAACCAAATACATACTAGTTTGTACGTGCAGTAATGTCAATCGTCATAGAAAGGTTCCCTACCTAGTAGGTTTCCTTGAGTGTTTTTATTACGATTCGAAAAACTCACATACCTGGTCCAACCGGACGATGATTTTATAACAGTACAAAGTTACCATCAGAGCATAAAACCTGTTCTAAACAATTTCCGAAGGATACGTGAAACCATGTCACGGTCAAGTACAAATAGGGGGGTTGGAACCAACCTATTGTCAAAATAAATTAAATATCGTAGATCAAAATACTAATAGGGAGTTAAAAACATTAAGAACCAAACAAAATTGCTGTCAATAAACAACATTAGCTAATATTTAATGAATGATTAGTATTGACTCGTTTACTTAATCTTTATTAAAAAATTGATAAAAATCATTATTAATTATAAGAAATCCATACACTGAATTAGTCACCAAATATTAATTATTTTTTTCTAGAAGATATATCCCATTATCTGATTTTCCAATTTATTTATCTGTCAAATCCTTCTTTTTCATATAACAAATTGTAAGTACATAATATTTTATAATATATTTTCTTTTTTTTTTCGTCCATTACAAAATCTTTAAACTAATTAATATAAAAAATCAATTACACTTGGGTGATTTGGGGATGATAATAATAATAATATTAATTATAATAAATAAATACTACTGAACATCTAATAAAGCAATGACAAATAAAAACTTATATACAAAGGCACGCAACAAATTTTTTCTTTTTTGTTCACAATGTATATCTTTATATTATCATTATTAATATTAATACTATTAATTATTTAAAATTGTATTACAATGGATTACATTTTTTTTTTTCTTTACAACACTGAAATAGGAAATTATTACAATTATAGTAGTATTATAAATTATATATATTTTTTTAATTTTAAATATAATAATTATATTAAATAATTATATTAATAATTAATTATTTATGAAACAACTTTTGTTTTTTTCGTGAAAAATTACTATATCCTACAAACAGGTCCCTTGGGGTTTATCTTAAATCGAATGTTTTAATAAGCATATTAAATAAATTTTAGCTCGCGGTCTGTGTCATATATCTGTTTTTTTTGGGGGGATTTCTCTTTCATTTTGCATTTTTGACATTTTAAGAGGGTGTTGACAACTTGGCGATATACACCTTAAATTAGTAAATATCATCTTTTAAAATTTTATAAGGATAATACAAGAAACCAAATTGGATGATATGCATCAGCGTAGTGTAGCAAGTATACATCCCTACTACCCATTTCATTGCTACCACAACCAACTTATTTAATGGTGGGGGGGGGGGGGGGGTTATAAAATTAGTAATTATTAAATTTTGTCAATGTTCTTAACCCTTCGTGGCACGGCTATATTGGACTTAACAATGAGGCACGGGCGGCATACTAATAATAACGGGGGCCAAACCATAAATATATATTTATTCAAACCATAAATTGGTCAAATCCAGATTATCTTGATTGCGTTTTGGAAATGTTGAACTAAAAAGTCAATTAATGCATTAAATATTTAATCCTCAATGATATCTTTAATTATAAAAATAAAGATAAAACTCTAAAAAATCAGTAATTACTCCTTCAGCGCTCAGACTAAGTATCGGGCTTTCAACCTTCATTAATTATTATTAGTTGTCAAAGTCCTAAGATAACTCCTCACAACCATTATTCTAATCCGAAAACTCATGCAAAACCAAAAAATATTGATCCGAAGGCATAATTTCTCTTTACCAGACATGGCACCAAGACAAATAAATACGGCAAAACAATGCAGAACGAAGCAATAATCAAAGCAGGCTGTTTTATCTGTTTTAGGGGACTGTTTCATCTATTTTAGCTCTAGTGGTAGGGTTAAATCAGGGTTTATTATTCTAGCATCGTGAATCTGTGATTTACAGAAACTCTTTTACTCGTGGCACACTCAATGCACCAGCCCGTGTCTCGAAGGGTTAAATGGAGCTAATTTTTAGTTTATCTCATAAGATTGGATTTCATAAATCTATCTCTTCTTGATTTACCTTCTTTCAGAGATTTTCCAGCTTAAATATTGTTTATCTGTCACTCCCCAACCTTCATAATCAATAAAATAGTATTAAAAATATATTTTATAGCAATGGTGACATAGTGGTGAGACCTTTAATATAATATAGTCCAAAATTTTCATAATTTATTTTTTATTTTTTAAATTCCCACATTTTTTGACAGCTTTAAGTGTGGCCATGTACTTTTCTATGCTAATGTTTTCTCTTTTAGAATTTTTTTTTAATACATATTTCTTCCGAATCTACCAAGGTAGTGGAAGCATTGTGTTCACTTTTGGGAGGTGAACATACATTTTAGACCTTTATGAACAAATTTATACTTGTGTCTGTCTGTTTGTGTGTCCACAAATCCTTGCCATGTGTATAACTTCCATAATTGTCATCTGATTTCGATGAAATTTTCAGGGACTACACAGATTAGGCATTAGATGGTCCCCTATGACTTTTATCGTTTGCTAATGCTAATCAATGTTAGCCTCAGTCAGTGGCTTAGCTAGGGCATTTGGGCCCTCCCCTGCAAGAACTTTTTGGGGGCCCCTCGCTAAACAAAATTGATGAGCACCTCTACCATTTAGAACTGGGGGCCCCCTGGACGTTGATTTGGGGGCCCCCTGGAGCTGAGGGCCTGCCTGCATTGCGGGCCCATAGTTACGCTACTGGCCTCAGTCAATCAATGTCTGTCTGTGCAGCCGCAAACTTAAAATCCTCCTAACATAAATTTTACAAGTAAGCGCCACACTAATTGGTAGTCTATTTTATTTATTTAAATCATAATCTAAAAAAAAATATACATATATTTATAAAGTATTGATTTTTGACAAATTTATGAAACAGACCATTTTACTTATCTTTATTTTATTTTTTTTTTAAATAAAAGAATAATAAATAATTGTAAATTACCACATGTAAATATCAATTCTTAAATAATATGAGTATATGAAGATGATAAATATAAATTACTCTGTGGATGAATAAAGTAAAAAAGAGCTATTGATTGACGATTCAGTGTGATGTTATCTGACAATTTCATTCATTTGTTACACTATACTAAAATGAATTAGTGTGATCTTCACACTATCTAGTGGTTATTTCTTGTACCTTAAATATCTTTGTCACACATCTCACCCCTGAACAATGCACCGCTGAAGTGAGTATGGTGTGATCATTAGTGCACCAGATAAATCAGAGCACAAAGGCATGGGGCCTTGGAGAGTTGGTATCCTAGAATAATTTGTTCGGAAGAGATGCTTTTTTTTACCGTTACAAAAAACTAAGGACCTTATAGAAAAAAATCATAGATTATTGGCTTTCAACGAATGGTTTTCAACGAATGCTTTTAACGAATGGTGTATGGTGTATTCTTTAAAATACTAATTAAAGAATTAGAATTTTTATTCCTTTGAGAAAAGGATGAAACCCAGTGATGTATGGTTCAATGCTTAGCCCAAGAGAACATTTTTATCACTCTTTCTTTCTATTCTTTCTTTGAAATTTATAATAAAGATTTGAATTCCCATTAATAAAATTCAATTTAGTAAATTATTTATGAATGAACTCATATCAATCGTCAGACAGAACTAATATGTTAAATATACAATTATTTATTTTTCCTTTACACACTTTATAATATGTTTATTAAAACTGTATTGACTACATTTACAAATTTCATTCAAATGTTATTATGTACTCTAAAAAAAAAAAAAAAAAAAAAATACATTCAATACCCTTTACAAAATTTTGATGTTTTTATTAATAAATTTTATTTTCTTGAAAAAAATGTTATTATATAGTAAAACACTCATTAATATGGAATTATATTTCAATACATTGATTTTTATTTATACACCTAATATATCTTATATTGCTTATGGGAGGGATTCAAATATTGGTGCATTACAGGAATCACATTTAATTTATATATATATATTTATTAATGTTTAATTAGTATTCTTATCTGAATTTGAAAATTTAATATTGCAGATATATCTATACATATATATATTTTTTTTTTTTTGTAATAAAAATTGTTTTTTTCAAATTATGGGGAAACATTTTTTTTTTAAATTTTATTAAGGAGAGGATTTCAATTTATAGTTTATATGTAAAAAGTAAATCACAAAGAACTTATTTCAGAATTATCAAAGAAACTTATTTCAAAGGTAAATAAATCTCAATCAACTGTGATTGATTGATCAAATCACAAACTTTAATAAATAAATAAATAATACAACTAAGGCACTCTTAATAATTAAAAAAAAATAAAATGAATAGTTTAAAATAATAATCAATAATCCCTTGTTATTGCAAATTCATTAGCTAAGGTTATGCATAAATACATTCTTAGATAAAAATCTGGTATTATTGGTTTTACGAATTTTGACAACTGTACTTTACAAATATTGACAACTGTACTTTACAAATTTTGACAACTGTATTTCATCAAAATTTCATTGATCGATTTTTTTTTATATGTAATATTTATATGTATATTTTATTATAGATTTTCTTTATATGCATGAATTATGAACATAAATGATAAAATTACTGTAACACTTTGATATTTTAACACCCTTAACCAGTAGTTAGTCTATATTTAGTTTGTACAACATATTTTGGGGGAGTTTATCTGTAGGTTTTGGTAAAGTGGATTTCACAGAAACCTAATCCCAAACAGATACTATTTTATTATGTTGTATGCAACACTGCTCAACTCAAAATGTTCACTAACGTAGATTTTTTTTTTTGTACTGTTGAATTTTATTAATGTGAACTACATCAGTCAGTCACTTTAGTTTTTTAGCTTATGACACTTGGCGAGCCACCAGTCACATAAAAGACTTTATAGCCTACCTCAAATGTGACATTCAACATATCCTATGTTACATATAGTGCTAAGTAAAAGATATGATCTCATCTAATATTGTAAAACTTTCAAGTAATAATTGGTAAAAAAGTTATAGTCTTCGTGACAACTATCACTGAGCGTCTATCGCTAGTGTCGCATCTAGGCAAATAAAGCTTTAATTAGACTTTATAGTTGTAAACCCTTTTATCAAGTTTTCAATTAGCCTACCTTGTCTGTCCGGGACAAATATTTTAATTTATATTTCTTTTAATATTATGTTTATTCAGTCATTTCCTGACTTCCTAGTTTAAATTTTATTGGGATTTGTTTTTAGAGATTTAAAGGGCTCAATTAAAAAATTACTTAACATTGTTATTTTACAATATTTTCCCTTATCTTGAGACTCTTAAGACGTGATAAAAAAATGTCAAGTTAAAATTTTACATTGTCTGTTGCAATAGTACAGTAAATGATCTACAGGGTGGTCCAAAAGTCTCTCCCCTCCCCTTAACTTTTGAACTTTTTTCTATCTCCAATATTTTTCCCCTTATAGGGAGGCAAAGATGAAAAAATTATCCGAAATTGGTAAAAACATAACACTTATATCATATTATAAAATCTAAACGCTTTTGAAATAAATTAATGGAACTTAAGGGATCTGTACTATTTAAAGAGAAGTGTGTATTTATCCACTCGCATACTAGAGGCATCCACCCATTTTGCCCCCAGGTGCTGAAATTTACCATTTTTATACTTTTGCCCCATATAGGGAGCAAAATATTGAAGATAAAATATTCCGAAGAATCCAAATATGTTATCTAAAATATACACTCCAATTTATAATTTTGAAGTTGGGTGGCCTGGCAAAATGGGTGGTTGTTCCTAGTGCGCGATTGCATGAAAACAAACTTCCCTTTACATGAAACGGATCCCCCAAGCTTCATTAATTTATCTCAAACCTTTCAAAAGTTAAGGGGGGGGGGGGACTTTTGGACCACCCTGTATGTATATCAAGTTCCATTAAAATTAATTTGTTATAATGTAGGATAAAGTTTTTTCTCTTTTTAAAAATTTTAGATCGGATACAATTTTCATAGTGGTGTCGCTGTTGGTTTCACTAAAAAAATGTTAGTCAATATTGAAAATGTATCATGTTTTTTATTTGTTTTTTTTTTTATAACATTCCAATTTAAAATTTGAAGCTCATGAGCAGTGAGACTTGGGCAGATAACACTGTCCAAGGAACTTAGCTTTGGTATAAGGAACAAGAATACCAAATTCCAACTTGTGCTCAGATCATACAAACACACAGATGCAGTGTCTTTGTTGAATATAAAAAAAGTGGGAGACTTGAAAAAAAAAAAAAATAAATAAATAAAATAAAAAGTAAATAACAAATTACACATTATTTAGAAAATAAAACTGAATACATTTTTGATATTTTATTACAACAAAATTATGTGTGCGTGAAAATGCTCATGCTATTAAATACTATATTTAATTATCAGTATTAATAAATTAATTAAACATTTACGTTTTATTTTAAATGAACCCCATCAGAATCAAAGCTTCAAAGTAATTTAAAAAATAAATTTAATTAATTATCAAAAATTGATTTTATAAAAGTATTTTTTTTTAAATTTTAATTATTTACTAGGATTTATTTCTTCTTCTAAATGATTGGGTATTAATTGCCTCCTTTATTTTGTATTTAGGTGTGCATGAGTTAATGGGTAGTAGGGTGGGGGTAAAGGGAGAGAAATTACAAATATTGGTGTATGGGGATCGGAAAGGGGAATTTCAATATGAATAATGACTAGATTAGTTAATCATATTTAATAAAAATTTAATTAAAAAAAGCATGTTTTATTATTAACTTATATTTTTAAAAATTAAAGGCAAAAACATTTGTTTTTTTTCTCTAATAATTGATCCATAATTAATCCTAAAAATTGTCACTTTTTTCTTTTCTCTCTTTTTCTACTCATTCAAATTTAATATTATAATTTTTTTTGTACGAAATACAAAAACTTTTTGAAATTACACGGAAACAGACAAAATAAGAACTGTCCAATCTTACTCAGAATAAACTTTCTATGGTACATAATTACGTCCACAGTTCCCTATTGGTTATTCATGGTTAAATTTAATTATTACTGAACATTTTTATCAAAATTTTTATAAAAATAATTCTACCAGGTGAGGAATTGTATCCAAACCTTTTCCCAATTTTAAAATTTTTACCAGAAAATTAATTTTTTCTCTGGAAAAAAACTACTTAATATGTATAAATTGGTATTTAAATGGACTAAAATTTGAAAAATTGTCAAGAATATTTTTGGATCATTTTGTTCAAAATTGGAGATCAAATTATTAATTTTATTCAATTTGGTATCAAATTTAGGGATGTATGATTTATCTGAATATGTGTTCTAAATTTTATATAAATGTGTAGAGAAGTTTAGGCTCCGTGTATCTGCATAGACAGACAGACATTATAAAAACCACTTTATTGCACTTAAGGGACCCTAAAAAGTGTAAATCCATTAAAAATCACAAATTCAAAATTGTTTACAATCACAATACTTTCCCTTTATATTACAATATATACTACATACATACACGAAAAAGAAAATAAAAAGAAGAAACAAATAACTGTGAATTACGAGGGGAAAAAAGTAATAATCTAATTTCTATTTTTAATTTAAATTTAAAAAAGGTGAGGAGTGATTGCGGTTTAAGTGTATTATAAAGAATTATTTTTCAAATGTGTAAATATGTGTAAAATGGTGTATTAGGAAGACATGGATTCATATAAAAAAATAATGGTAGCGTTTCTGTAAAGATATTTCTAATAAATTAGCATGAAATTAGAGGCCATTAAAGAGAAGAGCTTTCTTTTTGATAAAGTTGTTTTATCAGCGAAGATACTTAATTTCGAAGTGACTAAGAGAAAGAACTACTTTCTACTTAAATATTATAACTTAATTAGTTTCATGTCAATTGTTATTTAAAATTACGTTTAATTGTATTATTGAGATTATTAAATTAATTAAATTAGATCAGTCTTTAACTTTTTTTTTTAATTAGTTCATTAATAGCATACTTTGTGAAGCTATATTACAATAGCAAAAAGACCCTATTAATAGTCTAATTTAGTTAAAAAGAGTTTGAAGAATATACAAGTTAAGAATTAGTTCTAAAATTCACCATCTGGGAAGTTGATAAAAAAACAACAAAAGCTTAATTTATATAAAAACACGAGCGATTCAAAAACTGATAAAAAAATATGGGGGGAAAAAGTGTAAATTACAAAAACAAGGAAGGGACTAGTTCTGAAATTGACCACTGAGCATTGAAGTAGTCGTGGAATACAGAATATATCATGTTATTTCTGTTATTAAATTTACAAAAAATTAAACAAAGACACTCGGATCTTTTTTTTAAATATATATATGAGGAGCCTAGTATCGAAGACGGACATTCGACATTTTTTCCGAATTTCAGTTATCGATTGTTTCTTATAGATTTTTGCCTGCTTTATCAGATTCTGCTATCCATTTGCATCAAAAACGACCAGAAAAGGGGTAAAAATGCAATAATATTTGTAGTTTTGTTTCAAATACGGACAAGTCAACACACGTTTTGCTTCAAAAGTGGACATAACCGAAACAGCCAATCAGGAGGCTGCATTTTAAAAAAAATCTTAGTGCCGATAATTTTATTTTTTATTTATCAGAGAGAGAGGTCCCGGAACGCCGTTCCGCCTCAAATCGAGCCCTGCTAACAATTATTTTCAACATCATTTTGCTTCAAAAACGGACAACTCCACTTTTTAACTCTATTTAGCAGCTAAAATATCAAAGAAAATCACGTTTTCAATACTTCTAACTAGTTTTGAGTCTATTAAGAATCTACAGAAAAAAAAAGTCATTGCTCTCCTGTAAAATTTTGAAATGTGCTCTTGTACGTCTTTGATACTAAGCTCCTCATATACTTGCAGGCCCCTTAGGTGGGCCCATTGAACAATCTTGGGTTAGGAACCAAACTTCTTCACATTAGAGTGAAGTCAAAAGAGTACAAGGAAAAAGTGTAATTTACAAAAAAATAATCAATAGAAGAATTAGTTCCAAAATGTACCACCGAGGATTGCAGTAGCTGTGGAATACAGAATATTCAACATTATTTGCATTGTTAACACCCCTGATTTGTTTCCAGTTTTTCGTGTTGGAGTAATAAAAAAACCCATAGGCAATTTTTAGGACTAATAAATTTAACTTCGGAAAACGAATTTGCTATAAAAGAGAAAGTGAACTTAAATAAAGTTCTCCGCAGCTCAACTCTTGGGCGCATACTATTAATATTCTTTACAGAAATCATTACCACTTAATCTACTCTATGTGCTTTCATTCTCTAAGGGTAATTTTTTTTACACATTTATGGAAAAAAAACTTAAATTCATAACAACTATATTCAAACAAATTTAATAACATTAACTATGCAATTTATAATTTAGTACATTTTTTTTTCTCAAAAAACATAATTAAAAGTACTTGGAACTTTTGGTCGTAAAGGGGCTCTTAACTCTATATTTTTTTAAATTAATTTATATTAACAATTATAATTATTAAATTGTTTTAATTATTATTTAAATTTAATTTTATCATTAAAATACCTATTTTTTATTTCAATTATTTTTAAGTATTAAAAAATTAAGTACAAAAAAAGAAAAATAATTTTTAAATGATTTATTAATTTAAAATGACATCAAAAGGAGTGAGGGAAATAATATATATATATATATATATATATATATATATATATATATATATATATATATATATATATATATATATATATATATATATATATATATATATATATATATGTATAATGTTATTCACAAAACCCCCTCCAAATCTTAATTATATTAATTACTTTTTTTGGAGACACATCAGCAGCAATATACATATTTTACCAATAATTAATTTGTTTCTTCAAAAAAATGCCATTAATTAAGGCATAGTACAAAATATCATTTTTTTCTTCTAATTTATAATGCAATATTTCTTTTTCTCTTATATTTATCATTTCAAAATTTCATAAATTTTTCCACTAAAGTAGACTATTTTTTTAATTTTAAAGATTTATGTTCGTCACCTTTTTTATATTTTATTTTCTTTTTTAAAAATACAATATTGTTTTGAGACAATTTTATTGGTCTTCAATATTATATTAATAAATTGTTTTTTATTTAAAAAAAAAAAAACACCAAAAAAACAAAATTACTGGCAACACTGACAAAAAAAAAAATTACAATGTTGTTTTGTGTTATTTAATTTTTTGTTTGTGCTGAAAAAACAAAAGATATATTTTTTTATTTATTATTTTTTTTTTAAAAAAGAAGATTGATTAAAGTCTGGCAGATTATGAAAATTATTAAAAGTGGAAATCAAGATTAATTTTAATGTTTAACATTTTTTTTTGCGTGTCTGTTTTTATTTTTCTTTCAATATACGTTGTCTCTATATCAGCTGTTCTTTTAGAAACAATTTAATAGTCAACATTAATTTTAATATTAATTTGAATTAATTTTAGCTGAAGCTTGTCTTCCGATGAGATAAATTAAATATTTATCAATAAAATCAAATTTCGGGTAATTCAGATTGTACATGCCATCGAAATTTCTTCGAGTTGGACCTCTACCTGGTTAATATACAGGAGGGTTGTTTTTCTTCAGGAAATGAGCGGAGCACCACAAAGCGGTGCGGAGCGCCTATTGAAAATTCAAGGGTATGTACACAAAATTAAGGTTTTTAATTTAATATGCAGGATATTATCACCTAACCTTAAAGTGGTGACACGTACAATCCGAATTTACCCTAATTTCAAATGGTCTAGGTACAAACAATAATAAAATAAAAAATCTGTTGAAAACTTTTTCAAATACATAATTACTTTATTAAGAGTTTTCCATTTGTTATTTGTTATGAGTTTCATCTCATTAAATTTAATTATTACTTAAAAAATTTATCAAAAATAATGTTACCCGGAAGGGAAATGAACCCTGATCTTATTTATTTTGTAAACTAGATTTTTTCCTGGGAAAATAACTTATATGGTTAAATTGATATAAAATACTCTCTAAATAATTCTTAAATTAACATTTACATGACTTATGAATAAACAAAAACAAGCTTTCAGCAATGATTTATCAAATTGGTATTTATAAGTAAAATATTAAATTATCAATATTTAATTTTAATGATAAAAAGTTAGTATAGTGAATAATTAACAGATTAACAGTAAAAAAAGGAAGAAGAAATATACTGATTGAATTAACAAGGAAATCTCCTCAAGTCAAATATAAAGAAATTAATCTTATGTTCTTTTTTCGTTTTGATTCAATAAAAATTAAAAACCTTAATAATTATTCATATATATTAATAGTTTAAAGCACGTGTAAGTTTTCGCAGGATTTAGATTTACTATCTCTGGACCAGACTTTACTAAGAAGTCCTTTAACTTTGAGACTTGCTGAAGTCCTTGTGCCTCGAAGCTTAGGGAAGGCGCCCGACGCTCCGCAGGAAGTAGGTGACTTCGGTCGTTTTGCTGATGGTGGTTTGGGTGGCTGGGGAGGTATATTCAAAGGACCCTGAGTCCCTCCTCGCTCTCCTTTAAGTCTTATTTGAGTTAATATGCCGACTAGGAGTTCGTCGACATTGTGATTAATGCCGACTGAAGTCTCAATGAATTTACAGTCGTAACCGGTCGCCATTAATTTACCCTCTGTAAGAAAATAAATTTTTATTAATATATATATTTTATTAAAACCAAGCCCATTATTTCCTCTCGTCAATATTAAATATGTTTTCTTAAAGTACCTATTTATTTAATTCAGGGTGAAGGTGGGCTATACAATTCTTTTTAGTAAATCAGTTTAAAAGGTTCTGGGCCTAGTTAAAGATGATTAGGGAACTCTGAGCTGACACTCCAGAGATTCACTCTTAAATTTTCCAGTACTGAAACGCTGGGGGGTCCAGGCTGGAAAATTTTGGAAAATATTGTAAAAACGCACTTTTATGCATTCTGGATGTAAACTTTACCATAGGGCCCCAAGGCATGATTAGAGATAAACAAAACTAGTGATTAGTGGTAACAAAACTAAATCTACTTTAGAAGAAAAAATCTCGTTTAATAACTCCATTCTTTAGTTTAACTTTCTGATAGTTGAAATTTGTAAAACTGCTGGAAAAAATTTTCATGACAAAAGTACAATTTGCGTAAATTAATTTATGCAATTTATTTTGTTATGCTTCTATTAGATATTCTAAATCAGAATTAAGATAGTTAGTTACTGTATTTTTTTATCTTTGTTTTGATGAATTTAGATCAGCTCACAACAATATTTAATCTGGTTTGGTAAATCATTATTTAATGGTAATATTGTCACTAACAAAGTTAGTTGAGGGATTATGTTAGTTAACAAAATGTACTGACTTGTTTTAATAAGTTTTTATAATACTGTACATGAATTTAGCTAAATTTAATCCCTTTTCAATTATACGATTATGACACAATAGTTTTTGTACAGTAGCACCACTACAAATTCCAAAATTCCAAAAGGAGAAATTAAAAATTTTAGTTTTTATGCTACTTAAACAATACTTATTCAACCAACTAAATTACATTGAACTATCAAGTAATATGTAAAATTATACTAGAAGTTCCTTAGTCTTTAGAACACCCACTGATTACTTTTTTTTTTTTTTTTTTTTTTTTTTTTTAATATTTCATCCACTAAAGCAGTACTGGAGCAGCGTTGACACCAGTACACCCCTGTTCTACACTTCAGAATGTGTTCTAGCAATAGTTCTTGATACCAATTGTTCCTCCCACTCTATAAAAACCTCTCAAAACCTCCTTAATAACCTTTCCTGTTAGCTCTCTTAGACTTAGTTGTTACTAACTTAATGCTTGAAATTAAATTATCAACGTCACGGGATCAATCATGGGTTAAATCCGCACCAAAGCACTTTAATTTGCATGGCTCATTGATCACATTGTATTGGCTTCAGTCAAGTGAACACTGTATGCCGTATGCCACTTGAAATTGCTATTTAAAGTGGCTCAACTTCACACATAGAGTTTGCTAAAAGGTTTCTAAATAAGGGCCTCTTTGCTAGGTTTGAACAAGTGGTTCAAATCTCCTCGTTTAACTACTACTACTACTATTAGATTTAATATACTCGTAATAAATGAAAACAAAGTGGTTTTATCATTAGTTCTTTCCCCTGATGATCTTGTATTAGAGGACTCTTTATGATCTCTACTAGTTGTAATAAAGATAGTCAATTCACTACCAGTTATATATTCGTATTAGTAATTAATATTTGTTATGTATATTTTTTTTTTTTATCTTAACCTGGGGGTTGAACCCACAATGAGCCTGAAGATCAGGACCACTTCACTCATAACTCTGGGATAACCAAGTATATTGATAGTTATGACAGTTGAAAATATTGTCACCACAATTTTATATTAATTATAAACAAATGTGGTTTTTTTTCTTTTTTTTTTTAAATTGTGTTCGAAAGTTTTCGTGTCAGAAAATTTTTCACTGAAACTGCTGCTTCATTACAACTATGCACCTGCCCCTAAAAAAATTAACCAATTCTTGCGAAAAAAAAAAAAATAATATGGTTTCTCAACCCCTTTACTCGCTGACCTTGACCCCTATGGCTTCTTCTTATTCCCAAGAATGAAGAGAAATCTAAAGGGATAGCGTTCTCATGATTTGTAATTTTTTGGATGAGTAAAAACAGGTGAAAAATCGATTGGCAGATTCCATCCAGCTAACAGAAACTCAAGTTAAACAAAACCATGTTAACCATTTGAACAGTGGAGAAATAGTTGGGACAGTCGCATTTCATTTAATCAACATGATTTTGAAGGGGGATTCATGTTTTCAAGGCGTTACGTTATAGTTATTTACACACCAAGGGAGAAAAGCAAGTGATTGAAGTTCTGAACATTGAAGTTGGTTCCAATTTAGACATGGATTAGTTTATCTACATTTAGAAATTATGATTTCACTTTTAACTTGTTTGTTTGTTTTACTGATTAATCATTAATGACTATGGCAACCGTTGTGGAGGTTAAATGGCATGTGTGAAGACGAAAGATGACATTATAGATTTAGACATTAAACAAAAGTTAGTAAATTAAATGTGTATTGGAGATTGTTTTGGGCTGTCACGTCAAAATACACGTAAGTAACTTAACTCTCTTATTTCAACTTATAACTCTAATAATTTACATTGTATCTAGTGTTAAGTAGGCGCAATGAGACCCCCTGACCCTGGAGGGCAATCCAGGAATAAAACTATTCCCAATGTTAACGTACTACTTGAGCACGAAATGGAAATAGTCGGAGACTCAAATCAAAATCAAAACATGCAAGAAAAAATTATAAACCCAAATGACAACTCTTTGAAGTCGCATAAAAGTAAGCGCCAGAGGCCCAATACCCCTGTTAAAATCGAGTCAACGCCGCCTACTGTCGTTATTAACTTTCTTGTAGTAAAACGGCTTGATGGTGACAGATCGATGTCAAAAGTTTCGCCCTTTATAATTGAACGACTGCTTTCTCAAGCGTGTGGCGGAGTGAAGACTGCGAAGAAGCTGCGGGACGGGTCCCTCTTAGTAGAGACCTTCACACACGACCAGTCCGTCAAATTAATGACAAAACTACCAAAAAGTGAATCCATTAAATTATCAGTGGAACCTCATAAAGCTCTAAATCAAGTTAAAGGAGTGATCTCGTGTATTGATATATCAGATATCCCAGTTGAGGAGATAACAGACCATATTAAGAGCCAGGGAGTAGTAGAAGTTAGAAGATTGAACAAGAGAATTAATAACATTCTGGAACCCACCAACAGCTACATTATAACGTTTAGCTTGACGTCTCTTCCTAATAAGCTGAAAGTCGGCTACTTGTCTGTCCCCGTCCGGCCGTACATCCCGCTACCAAGACGCTGCTTTCAGTGCCACAGGTTTTCCCACGTAAAGATCACGTGTAAGTCAGGTCCAATGTGCCCTGAGTGTGGTGACCCCACACATGAAAACACGTCTTGTGTCAAACCTAAGAAATGTGTCAATTGCAACGGTTCTCATTCGGCGTTAGACCGAAATTGTCCTAAGTGGTTATTAGAGAAGAAAATTACGGAAATAAAAATTTTGGAAAAAGTATCCTACGTCGAAGCTAAGAAAAAAGCTGAAATTACCTCTAAATTTAATCTGACACAATCATTCTCGTCCGTTCTTTCAAGTAATAATCAATGTAAAACTTGCCAAAACAAAGAAGTGAAACTTAAAAATATGGGAATCCAATGCAATTTTAAGGAATCTGAAAGCACACCAAGAAAAATTTTAGCCAGTCCTACAAAATGCTTGTCCGACCAAGATAAAGTTAACCCTGCAAACGTAAAAGAAAAAGAAGTTACTACTAACACCGTAAGTCAGTTCACAGAGAACAGTCACAAATTGAAACCGATTCAAATTAACACCCAGACAGAACAGGATATGATGTGGATAAATGAGTGGGATTCTGGCACCGACTCTGCCAGCAGTAATAAATCCATACCTGAGCAAATCGTTAAAAAAACTTCAAAATATAAAAAAGGAATAACAACAAAAAAGAAAACGAACCAGGAAAAGTGATGAATTAAAATAGAAAATACATATAGAAATAATTTCATTAGACATAATAAATAGAAATATAATACTATATAATAAGCAATAACACTAAAATACCGATTAATTAATATAAATATACCTATAATAACAACCCATGGACAAAAACATCAAGTGCCTTAGTTGGAACTGCAAAGGTTATAGAGCTCGTAGTGAAGATATACGACTACTTCTAAGCAATGAAAAACCTCATGTATTACTCCTACAGGAAACACATCTACCATCCATAAGCAGCATCAAAATACCTGGGTATAACATCTTTAGAAGGGACCCCCCACCAGGGATACGACAGGGAGGCTTAGCCACAATAGTTTCCCAAGACATACCGTGCAGGGAAGTCATCGTTAACTCCAATCTACAAATACTGGTTACGGTTCTAGGTGGAGCCTACCCAGTGAACGTTTGCAATATCTACCTGGAATGTGGGCAGAGTTTTAACCAGCCTCAACTAGACAGTTTAATCCCACAGATCCAGAGCCCCTTCATCATAGGAGGCGATTTCAATGCTCACAACACCCTTTGGGGTTCGAGTAAATGCGACCGTAGGGGTCGAGTGGTAGAGTCCTTCATTCAAGACTGGGGTTTATACATGTACAATATTAACGAGCCGACATTCATGGACTCAAGGACTGGAAAACTGGACGCCATTGATTTAATAATTTCCTCAGTTTCACTTTCTCGAAATTCAAAATTTAGCGTTCTTTTCAATTTATATGGTAGCGACCACTTCCCTCTTTGTTTATCCGTCTTCCCGAATCTCCCACCAACCCCACAAACTAAGCGATGGTCGTTTAAGAGAGCTGATTGGTCAGCATTTAGAAACTGGCTAACAGGTCTCCCTCAGTTTGTACAAACTGTCCAGGGTGACCTAGCCGAAGAGCTTCTTACATATATAACAACATCAATATTGTCAGCATCCCAACATGCCATTCCTCTGATATCCCAGGATTCAAATCGATCTCTAATGCCGTGGTGGAACAAGGATTGCAAGATAGCGATTAAAGAAAGACGCAGAGCCCTCCGACTATTTAAGAACAATTCTACCCAGGAAAATTTGATAAACTACAAGAGAGCAAGAGCAAGGTGCAAGTATATCATCAATGAGGCCAAAAGATCATCATGGAGGGATTATGTCACCTCGATGAATCAATCTGCACCTCCTTCAGAGATTTGGAGAAAGGTCAAAACTCTAACAGGATCCAGAAGAAACATGATGCCAATCCTTAAGGTTGGAAACTATTATGAGTCAGACCCACAACGGGTGGCAAATAAATTAGCCTCCCATTTTGCTAGGGTTAGTTCCACAAAATCATATCAGCTGGAATTCCAAAACTCAAAAAGAGAAGCCGAGGAAATGGATTTACCTTTTAACACCCATAACGTTACTTACCCCTACAACAAAGAATTCAGTTTATGGGAATTAGATACTGCTATCAACTCACTGAAAATGACATCTCCAGGACCAGATGGTATCCACAATGCGATGATAAAAAATGTACCCTCTTCTTTCAGACTCTACATACTACGACTATATAATACCCTTTGGAAGACAAACAGTTACCCTGACAGCTGGAGAGATGCTACCTTAATTCCATTACTAAAACCAGGGAAAGACAGTTCTGCTCCAGAGTCATACAGGCCAATAGCCATGACCAATACATTGGGCAAGCTTTTAGAAAAAATGATAAATGCAAGGTTAGTGTGGGAGCTAGAGGCTAGAGGTCTACTCTCAAAATACCAAAGTGGGTTCAGGAGGAACAAGTCGACATTGGACAATTTAACGAGATTGGTAACGTACATCCAAGATGGTTTTGTGCAGGGAAAAGAGACGGTTGGAGTCTTCTTCGATTGTGAAAAGGCTTATGACAAAACATGGAGGTACCTGATTCTAAAACAACTGTATAAATTTGGATTTAAGGGTCATCTGCCAATTTTTATTAAAAATTTCCTAGAAGAAAGAAGGTTCCGAGTGAAGGTAGGCAACAAGTTTTCAAGCCAACAAATCCAAGAGAACGGCGTCCCCCAGGGGGCAATACTTAGCGTCAAACTATTCATAGTGGCAATAAATGAGGTAGCCTCGTTTATCCCCTCATGCGTGGAACCGTTTATTTTTGTCGATGACCTGACTATTCTCTCTAGAGCCAGAAGCTGGTCTGCCACCACCCCAGTGATACAAAACGCTATCAATAAAATTAACAAATGGGCATCTAATAACGGATTTTCATTTTCACCTTCAAAGACTCAAACCATACTATTTTCTAGGAAAAGAAAGAAGCCAAACCTGGTACCATTGACTCTGGACGGACAACTTATACCAACAGTACAACATATCAAATATCTCGGTTTAACGTTGGACAACAAACTAAATTGGAAAGCCCACCTAGATCAGTTACGAACAAAGTGTCTTAAAGATTTAAACTTACTACGAATGATTCAGTCATACCGCTGGGGAGCTGACAGATGTACACTCATTCGTATTTACCATCAAATTACAAGAAGTAAAATCGACTACGGCTGCGCAATTTATGGATCGGCGAGAGAGAGTCACCTCAAAGCACTTAACACAATCCAAAACACATTTATTAGACTGGCTACGGGAGCCTTTAGAACCAGCCCAATTGATAGCCTTCTTGTCGAATCAAATGAAACACCACTGGCATCTAGACGAGATTTGTTCCTTTTTCGGCTTGGATCCAAAATGGCTCGATTCCCTGGGAATCAGGCATCAAAATTATTTCGAAATTTAAAATTTGACCAGCTTTACGAGAGGAAACAGCATCTGCCAAAATCCCCCGGAGTAAGATATAAAATTTTAATAAAAACCTTGTCACTTTCTGAATTACCTTCACCGACTCCCTTTATACTAGCAAACGTACCCCCTTGGACAACTAACCGACCTAAAATTAATTATCTAGGCAAATCACAGACAAAAGCTCAAACTCTAGCAGATCAGTTCCTCCAAGAATATCGGAAACACAGGTCCACTTACTCACATATGGAAGCGTTCTTTACAGATGCGTCTAAGGATCCATCCGGATCTGGAAGCGCATTCATATATGAAGGAACATCGAAGACCTATTCCTATAGTAAGTGGAGCTCCGTTAGTACCATAGAGTTAGAAGCTATTTATGAAGCACTGAAATACGCCGTTGAACTCCGACTGCAAAAAGTATTAGTGTATACTGACTCCCGAAGTGCCCTACTATCACTGGACAAACTCTACACACAGCAAGAAGTAGTTGGTAAAATCCGTAGCTGTATGTTGAATGGAGGCTTAGACGTCCGGTTCTGTTGGGTCCCGAGCCATACAGGTATTCCCGGCAATGAAAAGGCAGACAGCCTTGCTAAATCTGCCATCACATCAGGCGAAAAGCGGAGTACAGTAATCACTCCCAAGGACCTAGACAAAAAGACCAAGCAGGAACTTTTACGACAATTGCAGCAAAGGTGGACAGAGGGCAACAACAACAAACTGAAATTCATTAAACCGATTTTATCAGACTGGAAGACATGCTATAGGAAGTGCCGACAAGAGGAAGTGATACTGGCCAGAATACGCATCGGTCATACCAGGCTGACACACGGGTATCTCATCACTAAGAAAGATAAACCTGTTTGTAAACTATGCAACCAAGAGATGACAGTGCACCATATACTCTGTGAGTGCCCAAGGTTGGACACTGTGCGACAACGACACCAAATGCCTTCTAGCATTGCTTAAGTTCTGCAGGACAGTGAAACCACTACAAAAATACTTTTTGAATATTTAAAGGAAATTGATGTCATAAGGGAAATTTAAACTGGGAACTCTGTTTATTCAATTTTTGTCTCTCTAAGTTTCTGAAAAGGACTATTTTGTATTTTGCCAATATCCTGAGGTTTTTTCTATAACCAAGCGTTAGACAAAAAGTAAATCAATAAAATAATAACCCTGATAATAATAATTTAAAACAACTAAAACCTCGTACTCTTGTATTAATATTCCGAATAATAATAATTATGAAATAATAAATATATATAAGAATATCAATAATAATAATAATAATTCAATTATAATAATCAATTCAAAGTAACAGTGAAAAAATAACTCCTGGAATAAACCAAAATTAAATTTATGTACATTTGTATTTGTGGCGCGGCACAAAATAACGCATATAAAGGGCTAACTATAAATATGTCAAAGAATATAATATAATCTAAGACTAACCAAAGAATATAGTATAAAATCACTCAAACTAACAGTAAAAATAATAATAATAATAAAACAAACAAAGGTAAAGGTTTGCGCTAATAGCCCAAGTAGTTAAAGCGCACCTTCCTTAGCCGCGGGTGGAGGAGGGATAAAAAAAAAAAAAAAAAAAAAAAAAAAAAAAAAATGTGTATTAGCACCAACCTTATTTACTTGTGCTTCATCTAGGGCAACACTGGAGGGAATCATGAAAGTTCATGATTCCCTTATTTTTCATTACTCCCTGTTTAACCCGACCAGGTGCAATGAGTAAACTAGGGAGGAAAGTTCACTTTTTCTCCCCGCTGGAGGTAAAATAATTTCTTCCTTTGTTAGATAACGACCTGAAAGTTTTATTCAGCAAGAATAAGTCCAACTAATATAAAACTTGATATAATTACCCTGGTTTGAAACGACCCTGGAGCGAACTAGATCAGTCTTATTAGCCACAAGTATAACAGCCTTACTCCTGATGAAGTCATTTCTCCAGAGGCTCTGAAGACATTCCTCAGCGACCCTGAACGACTCCCGATCAGCGGTCGAGTAAACAACACAGTAAGCATTAGGACTACTTTTGTAGGTACTCAGGCACGACATCGGCTACAAAACAAAACATTAATATTATTGTTTATTTAAACAATGATAATCTAACAGATAGTATAACAATTATTAATGAAGAGCTAAGGGTAGTAAAGTATAATTAGAGATTGGTCCTTCTTTAGATTGTTACTCCCCTATGTTGTTATAGAGTATAAATGGGGGAGAGGGGCCTGAGCAGTGCAAACCTGACCTGGGGATCCTGAGGTTTTACCCGACTCCTACTCAGCCCCAGCCCCAGGCCCTAGGGCCCACGGCAGAGCAGAGGCTCTCACTACAACCGAGTACCTCTACCCTACTAGTCTACAGCCCTACAACACCAACAATCTTGCAAACCTTTGCGTTTGTTTAGTTTAACATTATTTAAAATGGAAATAACATACGATAACATTACAGGGAATGGAAACGGAATCCGAAAACAGAAACGAAGAACATAACTGAATTGATAACGTAACGTAATGAAGAGTTATAGTTATAATATAACGCTTCATTAAAACCTAATACTTCAGGAGTTATTGATATGATACCATTCCCAGTCCATTAGAGTTATAATATAACGCATCATGGAAACCTAATACCTCAAGGAGTTATTGATACTGATATCGTTATAGTTAATAGTTGTTATAATATAACGTATCGTAGGAGCAGAGCAGAGTACAGTCCCGCTGCCAGGTGGAATATTTATGAACTAAACTAGAGCTGTAACTAAAATACCACAGTACCCTCAGAGTAAGGAACCCATCCCCCTTTCTTTCTCTGAGATAGTACCTACCGCCACGCCACTGCCAGTCGGAATATTTATGAATTAGACTAGAATTACTCGATAACAGGTATTTTCAATATTAGGTTATCTGAGGAACGGTTAACTTCAATAACAGGTTATTTTTAACTGTTACGTTATTTGTTAGGGTAAATTTATTTCAACTTGATAAAATCACTTTGTGTCAATATTATTAATAATGTTTTTTGGTGTCAAATAAATTGAGTCTTGTTTGAGAACTTGAAGAGGTGCATTTTGTTCAGAGTAGTTAAGGCAAATCCACTGCGAGGTGCCAACAGAGGTTATGGTCCCAGTAAATACTGAATAATCTCAGAGGTTTAGTAAATAATCTGGTAAAAGTATTTATTAATCTTGAATTGTTACGGTTTTAAATTCTTGAAAAAAAAAAAAAAAAAAAAAAAAAAAATGAATGAAAATATTAGAATACCTCTTCTAAATGGAAGTAACTTCGTCGCTTGGAGGTTCAGAATTAAGTCTGTGCTCGCTGGGAAGGGATTGGACGGAATTCTGGAAAAAAACCCACCCGGAGTTAAAAGCCTCGAGTACGAGAGTTGGAAGAAAAGGGATGCAGAAGCTCAAGCCATCATAACTTGTGCTATGAGTGACTCCTTAGTCGGACTGATCCTAACATGCAAGACAAGTAAGCAAATAATGGACTCTATGACAGAGCGATTCGACGGGGACACGATGCGCAGGAAGATCGAAGTGAAGAACGATATGGCTCGATTAACCATGTCTCAAACGGAGTCATGGGACGCCTACCTCGATAGAGCTGAAAAACTATTGGAGCAGGCGAGAACCTTAGGTGCGGAGATAGAGCAAGATGAAGTTGTCATATCCGTCCTAAGGGGTCTTCCAGAAAAATATAATACGATTGCGATGCAATTCGATAACATTCCGAAAGCTTCATTGGCGGACATACGTCGCAGCTTTAGACTTCAGGATGAAAGGTCGAATAAGCAAAAAGAAATTAAGGCAGAGAATAACGCATTTAAGGCACAGGATCCAGGTAAATTTAATAAAAGAAAATGTTATGTATGCGGTAAGACGTCACACTTAGCGAGGTCATGTTGGAAAAACCCAAATAATAAAAATAGAAAGAAGGGTGATTGGAAAAAACAACACGCGACGGTAGCAGGAGAATCTGATCAAGAGTATTGTGAGGTAGCTTGGACAGCTGTTGACAGAGTTAAGACTGACACCAAGGTGGACTGGATTATCGACAGTGGAGCGACAAGCCATATGACGAACAACCGCAACATCATAAAGAATATGAGGAAGGAAGACAGAAAAATTCGGCTAGCAGACAACAGCGTCATCAGATCTGACGGAATCGGTGAAGTTATCATCAGGCAACCTGGGAAACAGGACTACATGTTAGAAGACGTTCTGTTTGTACCAAGACTAAAGGGTAACCTACTTTCAGTAAATAAATTAACCTCAAATGACCAAAAAGTAAAATTTAGTTCTGATAGTGGATTGGTTGAGAGTGTGAATGGTGAAACTTTGCTGACTGCTGAGCGTACGAAAGATTTTTATATAATATCTCAAAATTTTGAACGTGCATTAAATATTACGGTAAATGAACTTTGGCATAAAAGATTAGGACACTTAAATTTAAGATACCTAAAATACCTCGATAGGCATAAGATGTTAAAAAATTTAAAATTAGATAATAAGAATGACATGGATACATGTATATCTTGCGTGCAAGCGAAATTCGCGAGAAAAGTGTTTCCAACAGTAGTAGCCCCACAGTCAAAGAAAAAATTAGAGCTAATTCATATAGACTTAGTAGGGCCTATAGAGGAGGAATCATTAGGAGGTTCAAAATACATATTTACTATAGTAGATGATTATACACGTAAGATTTTCACATATTTTTTGAAACAAAAATCCGAAGTGACAGAAAAATTAGGTGAATTTATAATTTGGGCAAATAATAATTTTGAAACGAAAATTAAGAGAATTAGATCTGACAACGGGTCAGAATTTGTAAATAGGGGTGTGACAAAATTATTAAAAACATACGGTATAGAACAGCAGCTAACAACAGCTTACTCACCCAAATCTAACGGCATAGCAGAAAGAGCAAATCGTACGATAGTAGAAAGCGCTAGAGCATTGTTATTAGATTCAGGGTTACCGATAAAATTTTGGGCAGAAGCCGTAGGCACGGCAACATTCTTAAAAAACATCACACCTACAAAAACCAATGATCTCGTAACGCCAGAAGAAAAATTTACTAGTAGGAAACCAAATGTCGCGTTTCTCCGTGTTTTCGGTTGTGAATGTCACTATTGGACTGATAAGTCAACTCGGAAGAAGTTCGAGTCAAAAACTAGAGCAGGGATTTTTCTTGGTTACTCAAGGAAGAGAAAAGCGTATAGGGTTTACGATCCCAAGAGGGATAAAATAATTGAGTCCCGAGACATTAAGTTTATAGAAGGGAAGAAAGGGATAAATCTTATGGAAGGTAGAAGTGTAGAGGAAAAACCTCAAGATATTTTAATATTTAATTTTAATGACGGGGATACTAAAACAGAATCGAATAATGATAAGGAAAAGGTTGGTTATAGCAAAATTACTGATTACCATAATGATGACATCGAAATATCCTTAGAAGGTGAGACAGACATCCGAGACCACACACGAACAGATAGACCATTTAGAGCGGTGAGACAAAAAAAAATTAATTACAAAGAAACACCATATAGACCGACCAAAAATAAAATTAATGTCAACAATGACACGACCTGACATTGCGTTCCCTGTTAGTGCTTTGTCCCGATACAGTAAAGATCCTCGAGCAATACATTTAGCTGCCCTCAAGAAAATCTTTAAATACGTTAAAGGAACTAAGAGTTCTGGTTTATATTACAAGAAAGGTAATATCGACAAGTTAGAGTGCTTTGTAGATGCAAGCTGGCGAGACGGACGTGGAAAAGATCAACGATCAACTACTGGATATCTATTTAGAATATCAGGAGGTTTGATATCATGGCTTTCCAAACGACAGTCAAGAGTTGCGTTATCAACTTGCGATGCCGAACTAGTTGCTTTGACGGAAGCTATGAAGCATGGCATATATCTAAAGATGCTGGTTTCAGAACTACTTAGTGAAGAATTACCGACAACACCAATTCTATGTGACAACCAGTCAGCAGTTACGTTAGGTAGAGAGGGGGTGGTATCGAGTAAGTCTGCACACCTAGTCAGACAGGTAGCATTTGCAAATCAGGAATTTAAAAATAAAAATTTTGATATTAAACATGTTTCTTCAGATAACCAAATTGCAGATTTTCTTACAAAACCTCTTTCGGCCATAAAATTAAATAAATGTCTTAATAATTTAAATTTTAATTAAAACTTTTACTTGTTATGTTAATTATTGTTTAACACGTTAATATTATTGTTTGATATATTAAGTAATTTATTTAGTATACTTTCAATGGTCATTTGAGGGACTTGAATAAATTTAAGGGGGGATCTGTTAGGGTAAATTTATTTCAACTTGATAAAATCACTTTGTGTCAATATTATTAATAATGTTTTTTGGTGTCAAATAAATTGAGTCTTGTTTGAGAACTTGAAGAGGTGCATTTTGTTCAGAGTAGTTAAGGCAAATCCACTGCGAGGTGCCAACATTATTAACAACACACCTCTAGTTCGTATAAGGGGAGTAACAGTCTAAAGAAGTGCCTAGAGATTTGAGTAATTTTGTTCTTGAGATATTATTAGGGATGAATATTTCTTCTCAACAATTTCCTTTCTGTGTTTTCCATTAAATCTGTTATTTAAGATTTAAAAGAGAGAGAGAAAAAATCCACTTGCATAAAGAATTTCATGCTCAATTATTATATTATGGGGTTTAATTTTAGAATTGTATTATAATTATTTATTGTTTTGTTAATAATTTTTATTAATTGAAATTTATTGATTATTTTATTATTATAAGAAAAAGAAAAAAAAAAATATAATACTTTGACTGAATAACAAAATATACAAATAAAAAGTAATACAGTTTAATAAATGTAAAAAAAAAAAAAAAAATAAACAAAAAACCGAGCAAATAAATTGGTATTCAAAACCAATGCTTTGTTTCTTCTTCTATCAATGTTTATTTAAATAAAAGGTGTATAAAAAAAAAAAAAATCAACCAGGAAAATAAATAAAAGTTATATATATATATGTATATTCAATGATGGATGTAAAAGTTTTGACGAGACCACTCTGAATAAATTTTAACAATAATATGATTGAAAATAAAAATTTATTTAGTTCCACTTAAATAAGTGAGGGTAGACTAAACCAGATCGACGTATTTGTACAACATTACTTAGTATTCAGAGGCAGGCACTACCTCTAAAACTTTATATGGAGTTTAGGAAGGGATACTTGAAAACACTTCCCTTTTCAATATTGCAACAAACAATCAGCTAAATTCTACAGATTGAATCATATTTTATTTTTCTCTTTTGTTCTTAAAAGAAAGAAAGATCTATGATATTTTATAGGTTGAATTAAACATATTTTTAGAAAAAAAATAATATTTTGTTAAAATAGACTGCCAATTAGTGTTGAACATGACTTCCTCTATCTATCATGTATACTTTAATTATGTTTTGCTTAAACGACCCATTATTGTCTGATTTATTTAATGTTTTTCACTTAATTTTTAAAACTTGTTAATATTTTTAGGTTTCTGTACAAAGTACAAAAAGAAACCTTATATAACGGCTCTGTCTGTCTGTCTGTCCGTTACTTGTTTCAATTCATAAACTACTATAGCTAGGAACATGAAATTCGGCACACAGGTGCATCTCGGCATTTGAGACAACTGGATACATTTTGGATTTTTCACACTTAATATTTTCAAGATGGCGGCCAATATGGCGGGCGACTAAAAAAAGTTCTTAGTAACTATGACATGTAATACATCAATTTAAAGGTCTTGAAGTGTAGAAAAAGAATATGCACTTATTCAAATTTTACACTTAAAAGTTTCAAGATGGCGGCCAATATGGCGGGTGAATAAAAACACGTTTTTAGTCACCATGACATGTTATACATCAACTTAAAGGTCTTGAAGTGTAGAAAAAGAATATGCAATTATTCAAATTTTACAAGATGGCGGCCAATATGGCGGGTGAATAAAAACAAGTTTTTAGTCACCATGACATGTTACACATCAACTTAAAGGTCTTGAAGTGTAGAAAAAGATTATGCAATTATTAAAATTTTCAAGATGGCGTCCAATATGGCGGGTGACTAAACATTGTTTTAGTTACCATAACATGTTATACATCAATTTAAAGGTCTTGAAGTGTAGAAAAAGAATATGCACTTATTCAAATTTTACACTTAAAAGTTTCAAGATGGCGGCCAATATGGCGGGTGAATAAAAACACGTTTTTAGTCACCATGACATGTTATATATCAATTTAAAGGTCTTGAAATGAAGAAAAAGAATATGAATCTATTAAAATTTCACTTAATATTTTCAAGAAGGCGGACAATATGGCGGGTGATTAAAAAACGTTCTTAGTAACTATGACATGTTATACATCAACTTAAAGGTCGAAGTGTAGAAAAAGAATATGCAATTATTCAAATTTTACACTAAAAAGTTTCAAGATGGCGGCCAATATGGCGGGTGAATAAAAACAAGTTTTTAGTCACCATGACCACCATGACATGTTACACATCAACTTAAAGGTCTTGAAGTGTAGAAAAAGATTATGCAATTATTAAAATTTTCAAGATGGTGGCCAATATGGCGGGTGACTAAACATTGTTTTAGTTACCATAACATGTTATACATCAATTTAAAGGTCTTGAAGTGTAGAAAAAGAATATGCACTTATTCAAATTTTACACTTAAAAGTTTCAAGATGGCGGCCAATATGGCGGGTGAATAAAAACACGTTTTTAGTCACCATGACATGTTATATATCAATTTAAAGGTCTTGAAATGAAGAAAAAGAATATGAATCTATTAAAATTTCACTTAATATTTTCAAGAAGGCGGACAATATGGCGGGTGATTAAAAAACGTTCTTAGTAACTATGACATGTTATACATCAACTTAAAGGTCGAAGTGTAGAAAAAGAATATGCAATTATTCAAATTTTACACTAAAAAGTTTCAAGATGGCGGCCAATATGGCGGGTGAATAAAAACAAGTTTTTAGTCACCATGACCACCATGACATGTTACACATCAACTTAAAGGTCTTGAAGTGTAGAAAAAGATTATGCAATTATTAAAATTTTCAAGATGGTGGCCAATATGGCGGGTGACTAAACATTGTTTTAGTTACCATAACATGTTATACATCAATTTAAAGGTCTTGAAGAGTAGAAAAAGAATATTACAATTCAAATGAGTGTAATTATATTACACTTAATAATTTTAACTTTAATGTACAGAATCCGGCGATTATCGCCCCACGTACTTACGTGAAGCGCGCCTTACTTGTTTGTTTTCTTATATGAGTAAAAGTGCGCAGAATGTTGAAATTAATACGGAATCATCCGTAGACTGCTTTTTTAAAAACCATCCGAATTTCTTAATAATGGATGATTCTTAATAGGATGAGTACTTTTAAAGATATAAGCTGCTTCTAAAAATTCAATCAAATAAAACTCTTGGTACATAATCAGTAGATAGATACTGATTGCTATTAGCTTACCGACATTTCCTGACAAGGATGATCAATGAAGACAAGTTCAGACTCCTCTCCGTCGAGCAGTACTGATACTGACTTTTCTCCATATTCATCATCTATTAAAATTAAACATACATGTTTTAGTTTACTTTCGTCTACAATCAGCTTAAAAAGTAGGATATAAACCATTTTGTAATAAGGCAATAGTAACAATTATTTTTAGGTTGTAAATTCTTAAGACTAACGGGACTTGTTAGAAACACATAAGTCAAATGTACTTTACCTCTCAAAAGATTTGTAATTTAGTTTTTAATTATTTTAAATGTTTTTCTGTAGTATTAATTCCATTTTTTTTTTACATGGATATGTTTTTGCTGTGAGTGGGTACAGAAGAAATGCCCGTCACACAAAAAATATTAAAAATATGAAGCTTTTAAATATTAGGATTAGGAATTGGAGGTTAGAATCTCAAAGAAGGTACATTGGTTGTAGTTCCATATTTTGCCGATAAAAGTTTTTAAAATATATATAAAATGATATCAGAGCTCTTAGCGCTCCAAATGGTGATCAAAATGGATTTCTCTAAATGTAGGTATGGACATCCATAGCTACATTTAGTCTTCATACCAACATAATGGCCTAATCTGACCAACCTTCTAGAATTTAAAATCCTAACCTCTTCTCATTGGCTCTGCACCTTAATTTTTTTTATTTTTCTAACGCTGTCAGAAGTCACAACTCATAACGAGCCTACTGTAGTGACTACAGTCTGTCCCAAACGAGAGTTAGTGCGTTGACAGCGCAGGGAATCGAGTGACACACAGATTGACCAACCTCTCTGAGGGAAAAAATAAAGCCACTAGGTCTGTGGTTAGAGGGCCTCTCCCCTCCAGAGACCTCTCCGTCTAGAGACATTTATCTTTGCCTAGTTCACCCGACCTTTTGTCCGGGAAAATCTCGAGCTCTCATTCTATATAAAATATGTCTATATAAAATCTTAACTGATGCAATTCAAATGAAAATAATAAAGAGAACATTTAAAAAAACGAAAAAAAAAAAAGAACACAGCATGCTATAATCATTTGATGCGATCAATGCATTTATTTCATATAAAAAAGGTCACATGCATTTATACATAATCTTTTTTATTTTACTATCTTTTTTAACAATAACCTATCATGAGTCATTTTGACTCACTTACGAACTAAAATTTAATTATCAAATCCGCCACTAGAGTGAGAGACTCTACCTGTCAGGAATGCTATCACCAAGGATGTTAAATAAAGGGGATGGAGGGTTGTGGAAAAAAAGACCCCATGAAGATATGTAAAATGGAAGCTCCAATGGGACAAATTACCTTCTTCTTGGTTATAGGTTACCAAGAATTTGTTTATAGTTTCAGGTTATAACCTCATAAAGAAGGTAATTTGTCCCAGTTCAAAGGTTGTGGAGCATGCGCTGTATGCTTTTTCTCTCCAATTTCTCTTACCTCCATGGGGTCACTTTTTTTGCCTTAAACCCCTTCTTAACATTCCATCCCCTTTCTATAAGATCCTTGGCTATCACCAAAAACTTGGCTTCCAACCTGCAAAGGGTTAATGTCAGAGCATAACGCACTTCCTCTCTAGGAAAGTTTTAGTAAACATCAGTGAGTCATTTTGACACATTTTAAGTAATACACGTAATTCTTTTTCAGTGAGATACTGATAATATCGCCTATAAATTACAAATATTTAAGTTAAATATAGTTATATTTATTCAAATATATTCAGCTAACCTCATTTAGTAATTGTTAATCATGATATTTGAAATAATAGTCATAAAAATATTTGATTTTTCAGTAAGTGAGTCAGAATGACTCATGATAAGCAATAGGAGCCTAGTTTGAAAGTTAGGTATTCAAGTTTCAGTGAGTCAGAATGACTCATGATAAGCAATAAGAGCCTAGTTTGAAAGTTAGGTATTCAAGTTTCAGTGAGTCAAAATGACTCATGATAAGCAATAAGAGCCTAGTTTGAAAGTTAGGTATTCAAGTTTCAGTGAGTCAAAATTACTCATGATAAGCAATAAGAGCCTAGTTTGAAAGTTAGGTATTCAAGTTTTAGTGAGTCAAAATAACTCATGATAAGCAATAAGAGCCTAGTTTGAAAGTTAGGTATTCAAGTTTCAGTGAGTCAGAATGACTCATGATAAGCAATAAGAGACTAGTTTGAAAGTTATGTATTCAAGTTTTAGTGAGTCAGAATGACTCATAATAAGCAATAAGAGCCTAGTTTGAAAGTTAGGTATTCTAGTGTTAATGAAAATCTATCTATATTTTCATAATGCACATAGACACAGCATATTCCAGAAAGTAATTTTTGGCTATTTAAAAAAAAAAACAAGTAATGGGAAAAGCTATTAATTTTATGGAAATAGCCATATAAATAAACGAATTAGAAAAAAAAAATACTCCAATATTAAAAAAGATAGCTAACAAAGCATTGTTTGCAAAAAAAGAAGTCTTTCAGCGACTTAACCAGACAAGATATTTACTTCGTTTAGTGCAAAACATTGCTTTCAGTTGATATGGTGGAGAAGCCGCGCCAGTTATACAAATGACAAGCTGCACTATGTTTTACCCCATTTAACTCTTTTTGCTTGATTTGCCCTGAACTTGTGCAGAGGGAGATTTGCCATATGCTTCACTATGTTTTACCCCATTTAACTCTTTTTGCTAGATTTGCCCTGAACTTGTGCAGAGGGAGATTTGCCATATGCTTCACTATGTTTTACCCCATTTAACTCTTTTTGCTTGATTTGCCCTGAACTTGTGCAGAGGTGGATTTGCCATATGCTTCACTATGTTTTACCCCATTTAACTCTTTTTGCTTGATTTGCCCTGAACTTGTGCAGAGGTGGATTTGCCATATGCTTCACTATGTTTTACCCCATTTAACTATTTTTGCTTGATTTTCCCTGAACTTGTGCAGTGGTAAATTTGCCATATACTTCACTATGTTTTACCCCATTTAACTATTTTTGCTTGATTTTCCCTGAACTTGTGCAGAGAGGGATTTGCCTTATGCTTTACTATGTTTACTATGTTTTCCCCCATTTAAATCTTTCCATGCATCTTATTTGGTAAGATTTACATGGATCTTGCGAAATGAGGGATAATGCTCTGCATCAACATGTTTGAAGATGCTTTTGTTAACAGTCTCTGCATTCAAAGAAATGCCAACAAAAACTAAATAACACTTATAACACTTCAGCAAACTACAAAATTAAATAAAATAAAAAAAAAACATGAATATCAATTTTAACTTAGAGTAAAATTAAAAACTAAAAACAATTAGAAGCAGCAAGATGCGATACATAACCCAAAATCTCACCAATAGACGTATCATACGCATGAAGATATTCGGAGGTCATAAACTGAGATATGAGGGAAGACTTGCCCACTGCTGCTGTGCCAAGCATTACCACTTTGTATGGTAAGTTAATACTTGGACAACTTGACGCCCATGAACTTTGTCTACTTGAAGAGTTACTAGCGACCTCATTACTGCAACAGTTTATGTCACTGAAAACAAAAATAATATTAAAGTAAATATCCTAAGTATCACGAGTTTTTCCCAAGGATGTCCCGTCTACAGGACCAGTCACTTGGTCCATTGGCACATCCTGTGGAGGGAAGAATTTTTGCTTCTGGATGTCTTAGGGTTGACCTAATGTCCGCCCTTCTAACGTCCATGGGACTTCCATAGCATATCCAGTGGGATATGCTATGGTCAGTTTTGGGACATATTCTGGATGCGTAAAGTGTAAATTTTAAAATAATAAGAGTTGTGACAATTTTCATATGGATTATCAGTTACAGCTCCTTATGTGAATTCTAAGATTAAATTTACAGTACTAGTTATGTTTTACCCCCAACGAGATGTCCATAGGATACCCTTAACTGGACATACCGTTAAGGATATGCAAAGGACATCCTTAGGATGACCCAATGAGACATCTAAAACGGGATAACCATAGGGGAACCCATGGATCAAAGATTATGGACAGGATCAAACCTGGACAAAAGGATATCCCAGGGATGTCTTTTGGATCAGCCATGCTACTTGGGATAGTATAATAATACAAATGGAAAAAATTGTTTACTATTAAGATACATTAAACTTTAAACTTCCGAGGAGGGATCATAGCATGTCTGTGTTTTTACACACGTGAGTTTAATCTATGACTTGACATACGAAAAGTTGGTTCCATACCAACTTCCTCGCATTTGGCACATCAAATCCAAATGAAAACCTTTAAGACCTCTTCTTTCTTGTTTTCATCCATTTAGATATGAATAAACACACATTATTTACATATAAATTGTGGCTATAACACAAGAGATTGTTGTTACAATAGGTTAGGGAGATCTTATTAGTTTCGATTTAACAGTCCAAGTCTGACCATAAGTAACAGGATACCCTTAGGACCCAGCAACCGGATGTTCGTAGGATACCTTTAACTGGATGTCCTTTTAAGGATATCCACATGACACCCTTAACTTAATGTCCATAGGATACCCCAACTGGATGTCCATAGGATATCCTTAACTGGACGTAATTAGGATGACCCAATGAGGCATCCAAAACGGGATGACCATAGAGAAACCCAGGGACCAATGATTATGGACAGGATAAAACCTGGACAAAAGGATTTCCCAGTTGTAATACTTGGGTTTTATAATGACAGCTCTTAAATAAACAGACTGATGATGACCTAAGGATGAAGGGTCTAAGCGTTTCTTAATCAAAATGCCTCACCTGCACACTTTCAAAATGTACACCTTAAGATCCATCTGTCATATTAAAAATTCATTAAAAAGGTGATGTGTCAAATGTTAAATGTATTAAAGCGTAGCTTTTGTACCTGTTAGTAGAGTTCTCCGATGTATTGACACTATTGTGTGAATGAGACCTTCTTGATCTCAGAGAATCTCCTCTGTTGATAACTCCTTTACCGGTGATACTGAAGTGCCTCAATCTGTAATAGTGTTCTTCAGCTCCAGTATTGGGCATAGAAGCCACTCTGGTCCTAGCTTGAGGAAGACTCAGGTAGTTGGGTCGTCTACTTGGCCTCACTGATTGCGACCTGCTATGATGTGGGCTACCATACCTGCAGCATAGAAATAACAACAAATATAAATTAATGCAAAATTTGGAGTAGTGTAACCCAAAAAACACAAATTTATTTTACACTAGTGATGTGATGAATAAAGAACTCGTTTAGACTAGAAAATATTTTTTGAGGAAACCTTACACATTCTTAATCTATTACCTGAAAACAACTTGAAAATTATAAGTAATATGCCGTATAGCCATAAACTATTTTTTTAAAAACTTATTTCACCCATATTTGTTTCCAAAATGGCAGCAAAAAATAAAGTGTTTCCAACAAATTTTATTCCTCCGATTTTGATAGTTTTTAGGGTGCGTTGGCTAAAACCCGGGACCCTTATGATTTTCTGTATAAAGTCTGTCTGTCTATATTAATAACGAATCTGATCTCCGAACATACCCAACAAATAAATTTGAAACTTAGCTGTTAAGTTATGAGTAATAACCCTAACACAAGAAAACTATGGGGAAGCCCTGTATAATATCATCGCTCAAGACAGAAATCTGTTTCAGACATCAGGGAACATTTTTGGTTCCGTGTCTGTCTGTTGGTCTGTGGGTCTGCGGTCTGTCAGTCTGTCACTTAATTTTTGCGAACCAACATATCTTAAAAACTACTCGTCCGATTTTAATGAAATTTGTATGGTAGGACATAATTAGCCCATTGTTGGTCCCATATAAGTTTCAACTTTCTGCACCCATTTGTTTCTCTTCAACATGCACACAAACATACATTTTAGCGAATTTTCGAATAAAATTATGCTATTGCAATGGATTTAAATTTTCTTTAATGCGAATTTTTGAAAATTGTTTCCTTGGAAATCCTTTTAAGACCATTCTGAATCGATTCCTAAAATTTAACACTTTTTTTATGTATGTATGTATATCTGTATATATGTATGTATGAATATATCTATGTGTCACTCCAGACGATATCTCCCCTTAGGATGCACTTAAAAGTTTCAAACAAATTAAAATGTCAATAATATCAAAAGAAAGGATGAGTTCGTTGGCCAAATTTTGACCATTCAAATTAGACCATTGTTATATAACGTTTTAAAGGTCTGCAAGAGTAGGAAAATAATTAAATAGTAATTTCTTGAATATGTAAGAATATTTTTTAAAAAATCTATTCTTTTCCGGTATTTGTTAGATAATGGACGAAATGGAGGTTTGGAAAAAGTTAATGCTAATATGGCATGACTCATACCATTTTAAAGCTCTTTTCAGGTGAATTAAGAATAGGTATAATTTAATTTAAATTTTTGAGTAAAAATGATTCTAAAGGTACTTTTCTTCCCCCCCCCCCCCCCCCCCTATGCACACAAGTTTTACGTTTCCTTTGGGGCCAATTGTTGTGTTTTGAGGCCCTCAATGTCCTTAAATATTAAGAGAACACATTTTTTGCATCCGATTTTTAAAAATATTAATTTCATTTAAATAATACAAATTCAAAGTTACTTAAAAGTTTTGATTTATTCACAGGGTTCTATCCAATTAAAAAATGATAAACAAACAACAACAACAACAAAAACAAAACAAAAAAAAACAAAAAAAACATTAAAAATGGAAGAGATTTCATTTTTGGACTTGTAGAATATTATAGTAGGCTGGAGGGTTTATTTGTAATGAAAGTCCTTCTAGTGTTATATATTTGTATTTCATCAGAGCTTTTTCATATTTAGCATGAAGGACATTTTTATTCCAAATAAACCCTTTCAGCCTACTATATTAAAAATGGAATTTTTAAATAGATTTTCCAAATGACTACGTTTTTCCGCAAGAGGAAGCTATTTCACCAGGCGCTTTAAATCGCAAAATATACTTTATGAATTATTAAATAACACATCTACTTTAAAATGAGATAATTAGCAATGGAAATATATAATGTAAAACATCCTGCTTTACCTCTTGTTTAGGGATATTTTTGCAGTTTAATTTCTGAAATGGTTTACAATGAGGAGATGAAAACATTAACAGTATTATGTATGTGACACATACTTTGTGTCAACTGACAACTTGTGAGATGTAATTTATATAAATATTGAAATATATTCTCAGTCTTGGATTAACCACAGAACGATATTGTTATTTTCTTAAGATAGAACAGTGGCGACGAGGATAAAATTGAAATGAACACTTTCAGGACAGAACAGAACAACCAAGAACTAACGAATCTGAAAAAAGCACGGACAGTCATTACAGGACAGATGACAAGATTTTATAACAACGGAAAATCAGGATCTAATCTCGAAGAACATGAAGTGACAACTAGACTGGACACACTCGAACACATGTTTAGTAAGTACGATGAGATACAAGATAAAATTGACATAATGACTGACTATGACTTTTTAGAACAAGAAATAGACTATCTCACAGAAATTACGGAACACTACATGGAAATAAAAAAATGTATACAGTTATTAAGGACTACAAATACAGTACTTTATAATACAGACAATACCATAACTAATAATATAGACAAAAATAAAAATGAGGAATTAGCTTGTACACAGACAGTAGACATGGCAACAACGATTGAACTGGCAAAAAATGACAATTTACTTATAGCCAAACCTGAACAAAACCAAACTATATTTCAAATAAATAAAAACAATTCGATGACAAGACAGCCGACAGAATCAAATTATTCAAAACTTCAAAAACAAAAACAGGTACTTTTTTACTTTAGCACCCCCCTATACCCCCTTGGTATTAATAGTTATTTAGACAAAGGACCATATACAGAGTAGCATATACTCCTTAGTCTAAATTACTGTTAAGACGAAGGGATATTTATTCCAATGTATCTTGGGACAAAGGAATATCACACTTGTGTATATAATTGTGATTATATCGCTTAGTCTAATCAACTATTAAGATAACGGCATATTAAAGATAAAACTGCCCTACGAGTCTCAATGTCATGGGGAGACAAACACACAAACCTTTGAGATTTTTGTAGGGCAGACTATTGTTTACAACTAAGGGGGGTGCTAAAGTAAAAGAGTGCCATACATCCTTTTCTTCTGTTAATTGTTGAAGTTCTGTTGTCTTTGTCAAACATACCCTTTCCAAGTGTCCATTTTTTTACAGAGCGTACAAATTGTCTTTATGTGCCTACAGTTCTGTCCCCTATGTTCTTTTGAGTCACACCTAAAACAGCGGTCCTTCAATATATCAAAGTTGTTCGATTTTTGGGCACTCTTTTACTTTAGCAACATATGAACATGAAATAAATCAGATAACATGTGACAAAACCGGACAATTTTTTGTAAAACGAACACCAACTTTTGGCCGTAATTGGATACGTAAAAGAAAAGAAGACACGAATACAAGGAAAAGGAGGGAAAAGTGAATATTCGGAATAGTGGCGGCCAGACACGGACAACTCCACTACACGGTGAAGGAAGATGGAACGCAAGTAGAACTTCGGAGGCATATTGACCAGCTGCGTTCCTTGTCAATTAAGGGTGTAGGATTGACACATACTTTGTGTCAACTGACAACTTGTCAGATGTAATTTATATAAATATTGTAAATATATTCTCAGTCTTGGATTAACCACAGAACGATATTGTTATTTTCTTAAGATAGAACAGTATGTAAATTCTAAAAAAAGAAAAAATTGAAAGAATTATGTGTGTGGAATGTCTGAAAATAAAAACTATTTTTACTAACATGTACTTGAAATGAGTGCATATTTTGAGGTTCGGATAATGACATTTCTTTGCTTAATCAATGTGCTAATTTACCTCCTTTCTTTTTTTTTTTTTTTTTAGAGATATTTAGGTATTTAGAGATAAACATTTTTTTAAATTAAAAAAAGTTTAGTCAAGCACCATGACTTAATGAGCGAATTTTCAAAGAAATCTGCGTATTATTGGCTTATGATAATATAGGAAATTTTTTTAGAATTTGCATGGGTGGAAAAAAAAATTGGTAGACAGGGGTACGAGGTACAAAAGTCAAAATAGTATTTACCCTTCATGATGCATGTCGTTGGAAAGCTCTTTAAGAGTACAGTAATTGTTGTTATGTATACTTTTATCATATTTTCATGTAAAAGGGGGGTAAAATGGAAAAAACACGTTTTTTGACCCTAAATTGTACAAATTTGACCCCTAAATGAACTCCATAAATTCTGGGTAACGAACTGATCCTTTCTTTTGATATTATTGACATTTTAAAATTTGTTTGAAATTTTGTAAGTGCATCCTAAGGGAAGATATCGTCTGGAGTGACACATATATACATACATAATATATACATACATAAAAAAAGTTAAATTTTAGGAATCGATTCAGAATGGTCTAAAACGGATTTCCATGGAAAACTTTTTCAAAAATTTTGAAGCCATTGCAATAGCGTAATTTTCTTTGAAAATTCGCTAAAAGGCAATATGAATGACTGGGACTGGAAAATTAAATAATAAATAATGCAAGTAAGCAACAAGTGCAAAAATAAATTTTAGTTTCATCTGTATGACACACCACTTATGTTGTTAATTTAGACGAAATCAAATTATCTATTTTAGTGAGTGTTCTAGAAGTGACATCTTCTAGAAATCTAAATACAAATTGGTTTCAATTCCAGGAACAATTCACGAAGTTTCAAACTAGGGCATGCGCAGACTAGTGACTAGAGGGCCGATAAATTTGAAACCTCCCATACCAAGTGTTTATTAAATTAAAAGTTGCATAATGAAGATGTGCGAGCGCAGCCTGTCAACGTGAATCAGCAACTTTAGTTGTTGTTAAACTACAAAAAGTTGTTATTTTGGTTTTGATAAAGTGCAAATCCAGACGTGTTGGTGATGTTGGTATCCATCAGGTTATGATTTGGGGGGGGGGGGGGGGGGGGAGAGAGAGAAAAAACACTAGAAGCTAAATACCACGAAAAATTTTTGCGCCGGAAGGTTACAATCCTAGATAATAGGTTACAAACCTCATCAACAGCAACAAGAGAAGGTTATAACTTATAACTCGTGAACGTCGTATGGGTTTACTGAATAGTATATTATGCGTTAATTTTTTTGTATTTATCTGTATAATAGTAATTAATAAATAAATTGTAATATGTAGTAAATAATTTTATTCTGTATACATTTAAAGTGTTTTTAAGTAATTGTAGGAAACAAGAAAAGGGAAGTACTTGTACATTTTCCAAGACTTGGATTGGAAATAAAGGGTGGAGTCAATATTAATTATTTTAATTTGTACAACCTAAACTTGCGAAACAAAAATATTTACAGGTACCTAAATAACAGGAATCAGTCTGGAAAATATTACATTTTTCATAGAACAATTTTGAACTCTGCTAGGCTAAGACTAAGGCTTATAATAAAGAATACTAGAGAGGCTGATCTTTGTTTGAAAAAAGTATTGTGATAGTTTAATTTAGCTGAATTGAATAAGCTTCAATATTCAATAGGAATAGGACTTATAATTTATACTTATAGTTTTTCTTTTGTTTTTCGAGGTGTCTGTGTTCACACTATCGTTTTTAGTGTATTTGCAGAACTCAAAAATTGGTGAAGTACGAGCTCTCTTTCTCACTATTTTCTTGAAAGGGAGTGAAACAATTTTGATCAAAACAATATTTCTTTTTATTAATGAAAAAAAAAAAATGAAATATGGCACTATAATAGGCACATTAGTAAATTACTCCAATGAAAATTTGCTAAAGAAGAAGAAACATAACTTAAAACTGATACGGTAAATAAAAACTATTATTATAACCTGTTGTTGAGTTCAACTATAACATGACTATAACCTTTCGGCGCAAAATGTTTTCGTGGTTTTTAGCTTCTAGTGAAAAAACAATGGAAATTCGCTCAAAAAAGCATATAACCTTCATGTAAGGTTATCTCATCTGGAGTGATGTGGTAAAGTTTATTTACCGCACTGTCTATGCATGCGCATTGCTTTAAAAATTAGTAACATACATTTCACTAACAAATTTAATATACAAAGCAAAGCAAGCACAGACAAAAAGATTTAGGTACATGACTCTATATTTCGACCAAAAGAATTTATTAAATAAATATTATAATTTCACTTTAAGTAAATTTTCCAGCCAAGAATTGGCCAACCTGCAGAGACAAATGAGCTTATAACTTAAATAAATCATGACAATAACTAATAATAATAATAATAATAATATTTATTAGTTATTGTTTTATTATTATGTGCGTATATCATATATTATATGGTATGTTATATTATTTATCTACGATTGATACGAAATATAAACATTATATCTCTGTTTAGATGCGTAGAAAGTGATTATTTACGTACTTGTATTCATTGCGCATGCGCGTCTCATAGTTCTGAAGAATTCCTCTTCTTTACCGCGCTAGCGTGGTAAAGAAGAGGAATTCTTCAGCTTTACGCACGATTAGCGAGTTTGTTTACATTTAACAAGACTAATTTGCTGTTTGTTTAATAAAAGTAACTTTTATATCGAGTTTTTTTGTGAAAATCAATGAGTGATTTAAATGATTATGACGAATATGACGAGAATAATACGGCTCCCGAAATAATTCGGCACAAAATACAACTAATGAATTAATGTTATCTTTATCAAAAGAGAAATACGAACTTGAATACTGGAAGTTTATTTTTTTCTGTATTTATTATTTAAATCTAACAATCGTAGATAAAGTACGGTACGCAACTCGTGCGAAAACGGCATTTTGCATTGCTCGTGTGGTTTTACCACCTTCGCTGTCGCTCGGGTGAAAACTCCACACTCGAATGCAAAATGCTACTTTCCGCACTCGACGCGTAATGTACTATTATGTTATTTATTATATGATGGTTTCAAGAACATAATAAATGCATATGGCACCTTATATGCAAAATATTAACGATCCAATTATGTTCTAAATTATAGATGTTAACAAAATAAGGAATAATTAACACTTACCTATAAAGCACAAATATGTACATCTTAAATAGTTAATGAAATAGTAGAGGGATTTTGTGAAAAAAATATTTCATTGCTCTTTTGAAAATGATTTTATAACACAAAAAAATGACCAATGTTCTTGAAATAAGTTCTAAAAATTAATATATAAAATTAGGTAACAATTTGTTAAATCTGTCCACCGTTATAAGAGAAAATGTTATCGACAGAAATTAGAGTGGAAGTATTTTCACTTTATTTTTATGAAAGTACTGAAAGAGAAAGTTTGCATCCAATTTAAATATAGATTAGTCAATAATGTTGTCGGTAAAATACATTCTCACATTTGGTATGAATTTAACGTTATTCTAACGTATTTTTACTTTCTCATATATAAAGAGAAAGTATTGTGATGGCGCAAAAATTCGATTTTGAGATTTTGATGGATTTACACGTTTTGAGGTCCCCTGAGTCCAAAAAAGTGGTTTTTAAAATATGTCTGTCTGTCTGTCGTCTGTCGTCTGTGCAGACGCCTGGAGCCTAAACTACTGGGCCGATTTTGACGAAATTTGGCATACATGTTCAGAAAAATCATACCCCGAGGCGGAATCGAGAAATGAATTTTAGCTCTAAATTTGGGGGCGCTACCCCCCAAAAACTCTGAAAAAACATGAAAAAAAAATATTTCTCGAAAACGGTTCCGACGATTTTGATTAAAAAATTCTGAAATGTAGTCCATTTAAATACAAATCCAACGATATAAGCCTTTTTCCCGGGAAAAATCTAGTTCCTGAGAAATTAGCTTAAAACGCGGACGGAGAGAGCCCGGGTTCGATTCCCCGCCCAGGAGAAGTTATTTTTATGATAAATTTTGATGAAATGTTCAATAATATTTAAATGTACATTTGAAAACTAATAAATGGAAAATACTGGGTTAAGTAATTATAAACTCGTATATGAGAAAGTTTGTCTGAGTTGTCTCGGACCGATTTTTTTATTTTTATAGGCTTTATACTAAGAAGAAAATAATGTGTAAACGACCGGAAGATAACGGAGAAGATAAGATAGGTAGTCCACAAGAACATTATCGTAAAATTATTTACGAGAAAATTATAAGATAATAATGTACAAGATCACCAGAAATAACCAAAAAAACAAAAACCAATCATGCACGAAACGCTAGAAAACAATAATGCTTAACAACAATAAAAACTACAAAAGAAGACAATTTCATGCTAGAAAGATTCACTGAAATCAATCATGTTCAAGAGTCTATAAGGTAATAATGTTTTGTAGCAATGAAATTACTTGAAAATCCACAAATATGAACTAGATAGGCTGAATAGACAGGTAGCTCAAGGTGAAAGTTTAGAACGACAATAAGTAGGGATCTTACGAACAATAGAGTCCATAGCTCACATTAGGGAACAATAATGTGGTGTAAATTTGTTTGGGTTTTCCTAAAACAAGGGAATAAACTGAAGGGGCTCTTATACGATTTGTTGTACGACTTGGGTCGGTTGTATAAATTACACCGTGTGTGTGCTGTCAACCAATTTTCAGGTTTAATAAACTTATTAATACAATCTAAACGCCTTAGATTTTTGTGGGCGTGGCTATATGTTTTACTTTACACACATGTTGACCTGTGTATAGGTGAGTTACAACTTTGATACAAATATTAGTTTGTATCGGCCCTCGGCTGCGCCTCGGGAATCAAAAACTCTAATTCCCTCGGCTTCGCCTTGGGATTTAGGGATCATGGTTCCTTTGGCTACGCCTCAAAAACCAACTTTTTCGCTAGGGAATAATGGCTAACTTTACTCCCTAAGTGCATAAATAACTATTATTCAAATATAACCTCCCTTAGCGTTCCAGACCACCAACATTTCTCAGGAATCTGGCAATTTATCGACTAATATTAATAATTTAGTGAAACTAATTACTGATTATTGTATTGTCATCGGAAACACATAATCTGTGCAAGTTTCAGCTTTACGTTAAAAGATTTGCCGCGGACATACAAGTCAAGTTAATTCAAAGCGTGTAAAAATGACACGATTTCTAAAGATGCAAATATGACTTTAACGCGTCTATATATACAGATGAAAAGGTGACACGAAAGCTTTTACGAAGATTTTAAAAAGAACTGACCTATAATACTTGTTCTAAACTTTTTCGTTTAAGCTTTATTAAATTACTACCTCGAGAATTTTCCATTTGTTAGAACACCAAACCCCTATATTATAGAGTAGCCTTGTGAAGCAATATCACACTTAAATAAACATAAACTACAAAGAAATAATCACAGCTACAGCAAATGTAAACGCAACAAATGATTCAGTAATGTAAACCACAACAGATTAAAACGATAGCATGTTTATCAGTTAATTAAATATTCCATTGTACCCGATTTGTATTGTGCACGACAATTTGATAAAGGTTTATTGATCATTACACTGTTGTTGAACGACGTTAAAGGCAGTATTAATTAGTAAATATAGAGATTCCTTTGTTAAAAGTCAATCTCATCCAAAATTCAAAGTGTTCTTCCAAAAATACCCTGGAAAAGCCCTCTCGCAATTACAATCACCTACCATTATAGATGGTCCATTATTTTCATATTCCGGTGCATTCTTTTTATATCCCGGTCCATTATTTTTCTTCCGAGCTTACCGAAGGTAACGGAAGCTATGTGAAAGTTCTAAAGAACGAAAAAATGTAAGGTCTCCGATTTCAAAAATTCCAAGACAGAAATCCGTTTCAGACATCAGGAATCATTTTGGTTCCGTGTCTGTCTGTCGGCCGGTCTGTCGTTCAATATTTTCCAACCAATATATCTTAAAAACTATACGTCATATTTTAATGAAATTTGGGTGGTAGGTCATGAGTAGCCCATTGTTGGTCCCATATAAGTTTAAACCTTCTGCGCTAATTTGTTTCTCTTCTACATGCGCACAAACATACATTAATTTACACCTATAGCTTCAAAAGTACTTATCTGATTTGTATGAAACTTTTATAGCTTATCGAAAGTAACCCGCAGATAGCCCCAGATTACTTTGAACCGTCTATGCACTCTTTAACTTTTGCTTATTTGATACTTTAATTCAAGTAAAAAATCAAAATAATTTTGACAGATTTAACAAAACGGGGGAAACAATTAAACAAATTAGACAATTAATGGCTTGTTAAAGCATAAAATCAGTAAAGTACATGATAGAATGCGAGGAAGCTATGTGCCACACCAATTGGCAGTCTATTTATATTCCAGTCTAATATTTTCATATTCCGATCCATTATTTTCATATTCCGGTTCGTTATTTTTATATACCGGTCCATTATTTTCATATTGTGGTCCATTATTTTCATGTTCCGGTCTGTTATTTTCATATTCCTGTCTATTATTTTCATATTGTGGTCCATTATTTTCATGTTCCGGTCCGTTATTTTCATATTCCTGTCTATTATTTTCATATTGTGGTCCAGTATTTTCACGTTCCGGTCCGTTATTTTCATATTCCTGTCTATTATTTTCATATTGTGGTCCAATATTTTCATGTTCCGGTCCGTTATTTTCATATTCCTGCCTATTATTTTCATATTGTGGTCCAGTATTTTCATGTTCTGGTTCGATATTTTCATATTCCGGTTCGTTATTTTCATATACCGGTCAATTATTTTCATATACCAGTCCTTTATTTTCATATTCCTGTCCATTATTTTCATATACCGGTCAGTTATTTTCATATTGTGGTCCATTATTACTAATAATTCTTCTCCCGTAACCTTTCTCTTCATTCCTAAATTTTATATAATTAAATAATAACAACCAAAAAGGGGTAGCTTGTATGGCTAGTTTATGGGTTAGTTATAATAGATTAAGTTACATGATTATCATGTGCAATTTAATTAGCTAGCCATACAAATTATCCTTAGATACAGTATTTGTCCAAAGATAGTGTTAAGAAGAATCTTTCTTGGGGGGTTTTCGAAAAAAAAAAGGAAAACAAAAGCTCCAGCTTTTTCTTAAGGGGCTTGTAAACGAGCAACATAATACGGCGATGTGTAGCTGGCAATAATGACCCTGGCAGTTGATCGGGACTAAAACCCCAAAGAAAAAAAAAAAAAAAAAAAAAAAAAAAAAAAAAAAAAATGACCTTCAATATAACATTTTTTTGTACGTCATATGGTTTTTACGGAAATGGGAGTTGAAATATCGGGAAAATCGGAAATTTATGAAAAAAAAGTCATGCACCATGACTTAATGAGCGAATTTTCAAAGAAATCTGCGGATTATTGGCTTATGATAATATAGGAAAATTTTGGTTTAGAATTTGCATGGGTGAAAAAAAAAATTTGGTACACAGGGGTACGAGGTACAAAAGTCAAAATCGTCTTTACCCTTCAAAATGCATGTCGTTGGAAAGCTCTTTAAGACTACAGTAATTGTTGTTATGTACACTTTTATCATATTTTCACATAAAAGGGGGGTAAAATGGAAAAAACACGTTTTTTGACCCTAAATGGTCAAAATTTGACCCCTAAATGGACTCCAAAAATTCTGGCCAACGAACTCATCCTTTCTTTTGATATTATTGACATTTTAAAATTTGTTTGAAATTTTTAAGTGCATCCTAAGGGGAGATATCGTCTGGAGTGACACATATATACATACATATATACATACATATATACATACATATATACATACATACATAAAAAAAAGTGTTAAATTTTAGGAATCGATTCAGAATGGTCTAAAACGGATTTCCATGGAAAACATTTTCAAAAATTCGCATTACAAAAATTTTGAAGCCATTGCAATAGCGTAATTTTCTTTGAAAATTCGCTAACATTGCCGGCAATACACTTTACTCATCTAATCGATGAGATCATCAGTGTGAAACATGTCTTACCCCGCTGGGATTCGAACTATACCTATAATATGTGTTTTATATATGTTTTTATGTGTTTTATGTTATGTTTTATGTTTTTTTATATATGTGTTTCTTATATGGCAATATGTACCGGAATTATTTTTTTGTATAACGCAGCAAAATGTCTGTATAGCCTGGCAACATATTGCCGAAAATGTGATTTTGAGCGATGTATTCAGGCCATTATTACCGGAAAATGTTACTCGTGCATTTACAAGAGCCTTCAAACCTCTAAAAATGATACTAAAATGGTAATTTACTCTGGGTAATTTTAAAGTTTTTATGTTTTAAACAACCGGTACAAATAATCAAAATAATATTACAATTTTTAGAGGTTAAGATTTTTCGAAAAGGGACGAACTATAAAACTTTAATAAAAAAATAAAATAAAATTATGAACTGAATAACAATAAAACTAACAACACAATGGCAGTTTATATGGCTAGTTTATAGGTTAGGTTTTATAGGTTAAGTTAGGTTATATTATTATTGTTGTATAGTTAGACAACTTAACATAACCTATAAACTAGCAATAGAAGCTGCCCCCTTCTGATTGATATTATTTAATAATAATATTACACTACAAAATACTTTTTAAACAAAACAACAAAAATACTGCCAATTAGTGTGGTACATAGATTCTTCGCATCCAATCACATACTTTATTGATTTTACGCTTTTACAAGCCATTATTATCTAATTTATTTAATTGTTTTCTTAATATGTAATAATTGTTTTGATTTTTTACATGAATTAAAGTATCAATTAAGCAAACGTTAAAGAGCGCAGATGGTTGAAATTAATCTGGTGCTATTAATCTGGGCATGAGGAGGGAGGCCGGCTCAATTCTCTAAAAAAATACGATTATTATACATATACAGGTTAAAATAAAAAATAAATAAATAAAAAGTAAAAATGATTCTGTATAATAATATATATATTATTATTATTATTATTATTATTATACAAATAGATTATATTATTATTATTATACAAACGTAGATTTCTTTATTTTATGGCTAGAGGGGGTCTTCAGGTAAAAATGGTTTTTAATGAAATATTTTCTTGTTTTAAGAGTTTTTATTTTAATCTACAGTTTTACTTAATATATTAAATTTTTAAGTTTTTGGTAGTTTTCATACTACGGAAAGTTAAATTTTAATTTAAATCAAATTATAATTATTATTAACTACGGGAAACAGACAGTGAAAAATACACTCCTGTGCCGGGATTTGAACCACGGGCCTCTATATTTCCAGTATAGCGCTCTTCCATCTAAGCTACGCAGGAGAATGATTTTTAAAAATGGTTTTTAATTAAATATTTTCTTGTTTTAAGAGTTTTTATTTTAATCTACAGTTTTACTTAATATATTAATTAAATTTAATTAAAATAGTTAGTAGCAGTCATTAGAATAGTTTATAGATGAGAAAATGACCTTCAATTTATGTCTATAACATTTTTTTGTACGTCATATGGTTTTCACGGAAATGGGAGTTGAAATATCGGGAAAATCGGTAATTTTTGAAAAAAAAGACCAGTTATGCACCATGATTTAACGAGCCAATTTTCAAAGAAATCGACGAATTATTGGCTTATGATAATATACGAAAATTTTAGTTTAGAATTTGGATAAGTGTTAAAAATAATTTGGTACACAGGGGTACGGGGTACAAAAGACAAAATAGTATGTACCCTTCAAGATGCATGTCATTGGAAAGCTCTTTAAGAGTACAGTAATTGTTGTTATGTACAATTTTGTCATATTTTCATATGAGAGAGGGGTAACCTGAAAAAAACGTAATAATAGCATAAAAAATATGTTTGTTTTTTTCCATTTTACCCCCCTCTAATATAAAAATATGACAAAATTGTACATAACAACAATAAATGTACTCTTAAAGAGCTTTCCAATGACATGCATCTTGAAGGGTATATAATATTTTAACTTTTGTACCCCGTACCCCTGTGTACCAAATTATTTTTAACACCCATCCAAATTCTAAACCAAAATTTTCGTATATTATCATAAGCCAATAATACGTAGATTTCTTTGAAAATTGCCTCGTTAAATCATGGTGCATAACTTTTTTTTTATAAATTTCCGATTTTCCCGATATTTCAACTCCCATTTCCGTAAAAACCATATGACGTACAAAAAAATGTTATATTGAAGGTTATTTTCTCATTTATATTTTACTACTGGACCACTTTTTGCGTGAATAGATTGCTTTGCAATTTATAAGTGGAAACCCACAAATAAAATTGTTTTTGTCGATTTCTCATATTTGGGGGGGGGGGATTTTGTTGGACAACTTCAGATTCGTGTTCATTACCCCCCAAAACATAAAATAAACCACTAAAATCAATTACACCAGAACTTTCCACTTCAAACTACCATTTGACTGGACTAATTTTTGATTCTTAAAAAATAATTAATTACTATTTATTTAAAATTTAAAATTAGAGATGTAGTTCAGACAATATCTCATAGGAAGCGCTAACGTCGCTTCTAATACTCTCTGTCCAATCTTAATGTGAACTATTTTACATTAATAATTAATAGTTCAATTGAGTTATAATATGTGTATATTTATATATATATATATATATATATATATATATATATATATATATATATATATATATATATATATATATATAGTATATCCAAAAAATTAGCCCCCCCCCCCCTAAAGGCAACCCTGGCTACGCCCATGACGAGAATAGTAAGTTTGTACTAACTTCATTTCAAACTCGTGAATCTGCTGCTGTGTGAGAGTGTTGGCTACTTCTAGAAGCTTCATGTTCTCCTGTTTCTTCGCCTCCACGTCAGGGTCTATTTCTTGGTCCTCTATAAGTACTATTGTAGTCTGAAGCAGGGGTGGCTTAGTAGGAGAGTCGGGTAGTGGTGGAGACTGCAACAAACATGTTTAAACTTATTAATAAAAATATTTTTTTAATAAACTAATGTCCAGAAATTTCTCGGTGTAAAGATAAACTAGAAATCTTTAAAATCAATCTCAATTACATATAACAGGAAAGAGTAGTTACTTCAAGCATTATAACAATTTGTTAAAAGTTACGACCACCATTTTCGATTCACAATTTGTAACGATGTGTAATTGACTGCCGAATTCTCCGAAATAGCTGCGGACGTTCACGAATATCATCAAACACTAGAATGATTCGAGCCATTAACCCTTCTCAGTCAGTCTCATAAACAGGTGTTTATGGCAGGTGTCTCATAAACCAGTGATTTAATATGACCCCAAATACAAAAATCAACTAAAGTCATATCTGGTGAACGTGCTGACCAAGAAATTGGCCCCCTCCTTCCGAGCCATCTATTTGGAAATAGTGCATTTAAATAATTTCGGTAATTTAATCCAAAGTGTGCTGATGCACCATCATGCTGGAAAACAATATTTCTTGGAATATTTGCATGCAATTCTGGTAGAGTATAATCCAACACCCAACACACGTATTGTTTACCGGAAAGTCCAGTAAACAATACGTGGGGGGACAGTGGATTTGCTTCATTTTATCTCGATACTGAAGAATTTCCTGAAACTATACTAATGATAAATGTTTATTATGATAAGTGTTCTCTATAATTTCTGAAAATTTGAAATAGTTATTCTGCCGATAAATTAGTCAATTTCCGAGAAATTTTGGCGGCAGTAGAAAATAATATTAAATTTAAAAAAAATTAAAATTAAAAACACACTTTTATTAAAAATCACGAAAAAGGAGACATGTTTTTTAAGTACACAAGCGAAAACAGTACATTGAAATTCATCAATAGTCTGCATCAACAATATTTGAAATCAACTCAATTTTGGAACCACTAGATTCAAGAAGCAATGAAGTGTGAGAAATCCTTAATAGAAGAAGCACTAAAGTGTTCGATTAAGTTCTATTATCACTCTGTGAATAAAGTAGTAAAGCAGATCAAATGATCTTTGAATCTTATTAAGTAGTGGTAATTACTTTTTTAAACCATATAGCATAGCAATAATGCAGCATTACATTATTGCTTGAGCTTCTACGATTGGTATCATGAGATGCCTCTGCGATTGGTATCATGAGATACTTTTGTTATTGGTATCATGAGATGCTTCTGCGATTGTTATCACGAGATGCTTCTGCCATTGGTATCATGAGACATTTCTGCGATTGTTATCATGAGATGCTTCTGGCATTGTTATCATGAGATGCTTCTGGCATTGTTATCATGAGATGCTTCTGGCATTGTTATCATGAGATGCTTCTGGCATTGTTATCATGAGATGCTTCTGGCATTGTTATCATGAGATGCTTTTGCGATTGGTATCATGAGATGCCTTTGCGATTGGTATCAGGAGATGCTTCCACGATTGTTATCATGAGATTTTCTGCGATTGTTATCATGAGATACTTCTGCTATTGTTATCATGAGATGCTTCTGCCATTGGTATCATGATATGCTTCTGCGATTGTTATCACGAGATGCTTCTGCGATTAGTACCATGAGGTACTTCTGCGATTGTTATCACGAGATGCTTCTGCGATTAGTACCATGAGGTACTTCTGCGATTGTTATCACGAGATGCTTTAACGATTAGTATCATGAGATGCTGCTGCGATTGGTATCACGAGATGCTTCTGTGATAGGTTTCATGAGATACTTCTGGGATTGGCCACTACTGGCATTATCTAAAAATTCACTATAATGAATCATGCTTGTATATGACTTGTGCTTACCTCTCTGTTAGGTTCTCCTTCCTCGGAGTCAATAGTCATCTGAACAGCGGCGAAGCCAGAGGACCCCCTGCCATGCTTGATCCTCTCCTCGAGCTGCTGTTCCCAGACCAACCTCGTCGTAAGGAGGAGACTTGGTCTCTGATCCAAGCCTTGGAGTGGACTTGGTGGTGGTGCGGTGGTCACCAAGCGTTGGTCATCAGGCTCAGGGCCCTCCATGGAGTCATCAGTAGTCACCGTTACCATAGTCACCACAGTGTTGGCTGAATCCGTCGACGTGTTTATCACATCCTGCAACATAATAGAATGACTCATTAATACATTTAGTCACGAAAATGTTAATAGTAAAGGTTAAGACAAATAGGAAAGCTAACTTGAAAACAATCTGCGAAAATATCTGTAAACGGCGAAGTCTCACTTAATAAATAAATTTCTAGTAATACCAAGTATGAAAGGCAGTTTCAGCGCTCTTATAACTCGACTCTCCTACTAAGCCCTCCATATCTCAGACAACTTTAGTACTTATAGAGGATCAAGAGGTAGATCCGGACGTAGGTTCCTAAGTTTTCGAAGTTAACTTAGAATTTAGTCAAACATTACAAGTGTAAAAGTATTAAAAATTATAAAAAAAATATTACAGAAGAAACGTAACCAAATAACAATATGCTCAATAACAATGACTCAGGGTCGAATAACAGACATCTGTAATTCCAATGCGCATGGCATGTAATTCTATAATAACTATTTTTGTTTATTGTGTCAAATTGTAGAAAATACATCACATCCTTGCTGAAGCCATTCAACCGTTACAACATCTAACTTGGCATCTTCAAAGGATCTTCATGACTGCTTCTATGAATTCAAATTTAATTTCAATGAAATTTACAAAATAAGAATTTAAATTTAGAATCCTAGAGACAAGATGCACATCACCGTGCTATGTCATAAATAGAATACTTTTCTTACCAATATACTATTACACAGTTTTGCATTTTCGAAGCAAAAAGAGAACTAAAATGAGGTAAATTCGTATTGTCCGTGCCAGCCCAAGATTTAAAGCCACCTTTAACCTCCACAAACCACCTCTAATCACCTCTAACCTCCTCTAACCACCTCTAACCACGTTTAACCACCTCTACCCACCTCTAACCACGTTTAACCACCTCTTTCCACCTCTTTCCACCACAAACCACCTCTAATCACCTCTACCCACCTCTAACCACCTCTAACCACGTTTAACCACCTTTACCCACCTCAAACCACCACAAACCACCTCTAACCTCCTCTAACCACCTCTAACCACTTTTAACCACCTCTACCCACCTCTAACCACTTTTAACCACCTCTAACCACTTTTAACCCCCTCTAACCACCTCAACCATCTCTAACTACCTCTAACGACCTCTAACTACCACTTACCACCTCTAGCGACCACTAACCACCTCTAACCACCATTTAGGAAATTTCCCTGCACGTAAAATACGAATTAGCCCAAAAATATTTATTAAGGTTAGTGATATTTTTAATATTTTAATAGCCATAAATTTTGACAAGCCTTTGAAAGTTGGAAGTATATTTAATTGAGACTGTTTTCCCCCATGAGAATTTCCCTGAAAACTCCGGGGAAATTTATACAGAGAGGAAAGTGGTTTGCATTGTGGTTTTTCTCAGCGTTACATCTTTTCCCACAACTCTCATTACTAATCAACAACCCATTAACTTAAATAAATTCCACAGCAGTTTAAAATAATTGTAACATTAAATTAAATATTGTTCCATGTTGTACTGTGTAGGCAGTATTTTATATAGAATTAACAAAGTTTAAGGCTACAATTTAACGCAATATCATTAAGAACCGAAACATCTAAAAACAAAATAAAATGTACCAATAACTCAAAGAAAACGGAAAAAACACATTGACTGATATAATTCACAATTTAATTAATTTTTATATCCGAGTTATCAGAAAACCCGTTCTTACATTTACTAAAGACGATATGTTAACAAGGTTATGAAAACATTTAAGCCGGGTTGGCACGGGGAGTGAAGACTCTAGAGTGGCTCACTGTAGAGTGGACTCGCCCCGTGTGAACGTGTCGCAGTGAACTCTGCTCTGACGTCACCGGGAGTGAGGATAGTTCACTACCGCTCACTCTCCAAATCAAACCTGTTTAATTTTCAGGAGTGAATACTCCTGTCCCCAGCAGTTTCATAGAGGCAACACTTTGTTTTTTTTCATCTCTCCTCCACCCGCGGCTAAAACCTTTAACCTTTGCTTGTTTTATTATTACTTATTATATATTATACTATATTATATACTATTTTAATTTTATATATTATACTATATTATTTATACACTATATTATTGTACTATATTATATTTCTTGTTATAGTATGCGTGATATTATACTATATTATTATACTATATTATATTTCTTGTTAGTATGCGTGATATTATACTATATTCTTCAAGTTGTTTTAAAAGGTAGTAGGTAACTATGTCTGAGCCTTCGGCGTCGGCTCGTATTCTTAAATTGCAAGAAGGTGAAACTATGAAGTTTCTAAAGTTGTATTCCAGTGAGTCAGTTTTAAATGATTCGAGCTGTTAAAATTATAAAAATAGAGATTTTAGAGAAGCTCGCTTTTCTACGAGAAGCTCGTTCATGGTTGGCTCCCTGGGATAAACTGAGAAGCGTGAGCACTACCCTGTGTGAACTCTCCACTGTTCTCCGCTAGTTTCACTCTTCTTCCCCCTCCAGGCGTGGGTCACAAGAGTCTTTACTCTAGCGTGGCACTGTAGAGTCTTCACTCCCCGTGGGAACCCGGCTTTAAACAGGTTTAATTTGGAGAGTGAGCGGTAGTGAACTATCCTCACTCCCGGTGACGTCAGAGGAGAGTTCACTGCGACGCGTTCAGACGGGGCGAGTCCACTCTACAGTGAGCCACTCTAGAGTCTTCACTCCCCGTGGGAACCCGGCTTTAAGCCGGGTTCCCACGGGGAGTGAAGACTCTACAGTGCCACGCTAGAGTAAAGACTCTTGTGACCCACGCCTGGAGGGGGAAGAAGAGTGAAACTAGCGGAGAACAGTGGAGAGTTCACACAGGGTAGTGCTCACGCTTCTCAGTTTATCCCAGTGAGCAAACCATGAACGAGCTTCTCGTAGAAAAGCGAGCTTCTCTAAAATCTCTATTTTTAAAATTTGAACAGCTCGAATCATTTAAAACTGACTCACTGGAATACAACTTTAGAAACTTCATAGTTTCACCGTCTTGCAATTTAAGAATACGAGCCGACGCCGAAGGCTCAGACATAGTTACCTACTACCTTTTAAAACAACGTGAAGAATATAGTATAATATCACGCATACTAACAAGAAATATAATATAGTATAATAATATAGTATAATATCACGCATACTATAACAAGAAATGTAATATAGTATAATAATATAGTCTAAATATAGTATAATATCACGCAAACTAAAATCTGAAAAAATCCACAAGGGCCAATCTGCAACTAATATCACGTTTGTTTTTTTATTTATAATTAATAAAATAAATTTGGTTAATTTGGCTTATTAATTAGGTATCCAAGTATATTTTAAATGAATAAAAATATAAATAAGGCATTCAAATATCAATTTTTCATTACAGCTTTTCAAGTTTTAGAATTCAAATATAATACAGATTGGCCCTTTTGGCGCAACACCATCGAATATAGTATAATATATAATATAGTACATATAGCATAATATAGTATAATAATATAGTGTATAATATAATATAGTATAAATATAGTATAATATATAATAAGTAATAATAAAACAAGCAAAGGTTAAAGGTTTTAGCCGCGGGTGGAGGAGCGATAAAAAAAAATATAGTGCTGCCTCTATGAAACGGCTGGCAACAGGAGTATTCACTCCTGAAAATTAAACATGTTTGATATGGAGAGTGAGCGGTAGTGAACTATCCTCACTCCCGGTGACGTCAGAGGAGAGTTCACTCCGACGCGTTCACACGAGGCGAGTCCACTCTACAGAGAGCCACTCTAGAGTCTTCACTCCCCGTGGGAACCCGGCTTTAGGGTAGGAAGATTACTTCTTCTAAAGACATTACGTTTATTAAGATTACAAACATTTTAAGTTAAGAGAATGGGGACTACAACAATAAAAAAAAAATACGTGTGGTGTCGCGGAACACCCGGTAGAACCAAAGTTCTTTACGCTTTTCATTAAATATAAATTATAAAATCACACTGCTAAGTATACGATACTAACTACTTATACATGGTGGAGTTAGAAAAGAGAAAATTAAAAGTAACTAACTATTTGTATTAGCGGAGTTAAGACAAAATTATAAGAAAAACCTTTTTATTATCTTTGAAGAGAGTGTATTACAATAAATAATGTATTGTAAATTGAGAAAAAAATTTATTTTGATGAGTTTATAAGCAAATGGTTGCAGAGAAGAAAAGGACTGTCCCATCAGACTCCGCCGGCGTATTACTCCAATTAAAATATTATAATATAAAATATAAATCACCAACACTAAAAAACTTTTAATTGTATCAGGTTGAAATTTTACATGCCTGTTTCAATTGCTCTTTAGACGATGTGTAAGAAATTTTATTAAAATCGTTACGTTAGAACGTAAGATATCGGTAAAAATATTTTAATCGTTTAAGTCAGCTTTAATAAATTTAGCGATCTTTAGCACTTCATAGCAGTGTCAATGTTTGTTTTACTAAAAAAAAAAAAAAAAAAAATTAAAAAGTTGTTTGTCTCATTAAATAGATGAAGTTAGAATTTTTCCCCTCCTAAAATTCCAATTTTAAATTTGATGCTTACGTTTTACGCGAGCGTTGCGCGTGAACGCTTGGGCGGATAACGTTGTCCAACAAACTCAGCCTGGCAGGGGCGGATCCAGGGGGGGGGGGGGGGGGGGGGACCGCCCAGGGCCCCGCGCCTTGGAGGGCCCTGCGCCATATAAAATTAAAATAAAATACTTATACTTTACAGGCAAATTTATAGTTAATCGTAAAGATTGTCCGCGGGGCCCCGTGCCATATGTACAAAATATGAAATATTAGAATTATAAAATTCAGGAATTTAGTTTACATGGTAGAGGCTAACTACCTTTTCGCGGGGCCCTCGCTATAAAAAAGTCAAATAAATAAGTTATAAAATATAGATTACTTTTTTTATGTTTAAAATAGCCCGCGGGGCCCCGCTCCATATAAAATTAAGTGAGTTAAAGTCCTAGTGTTTCCTCACCCTCCCCCTTTTCAAAATGATGACGATTTTGTTATCTATTCTGTGGGGTAAATTTGCATTATGAGCCCCACCTATATCTAAACGTCCAATTTAATTCTGCTTTTTTCAAACTGTTCCTTTTTACATTACAAAAACTATTTCGGTTGTAGCATCTCGATATATTGAATTTTTTTAATTTTAGGGAAAAGTATGGAAGGATATGGTATAAGTTTCGGTTGAGTTTAGTACTTTTTGACCTGACCTAACAATAACCTTCTATCATTAACCTATAAAACGTGACATTTCGCGTATTTGTTTTAAAACAAATAAATAAAACAGTGAATTTATCGAGATACTACATAACCTTAATCGTTTGACAATGTACAGAGATATGTAAAAAAGACAAATCCTGTATAAAGGAATAGTAAAAAAAACTAAGTATATCGGAAAGTACGAAATAATTGGGCCAATTAGTGCAGTTTTACCAATTGATGTCAAAGAGAAACTTCACCTCAGAGATGCATAAAAACGCTGTTTTGAGAGGTCATATTCAAAAAATGTTGACCCCCGGACCCCCCTCAAAATGTGTCATTGAGAATTAAACTAAAAACTCGGCACTAAAATGGAAAGTTATAAGCTGAGAATATGAACTCTGGGAGTAAATTGAAAGTGCTCGAGTGTAGATTTCAAACTATAGGACTGATCACAAATAATACAGCTCAACTTTTTGTTTACAATGATAATTTAACCATAAAACCCAAAATATCATGAAGAAGAATAAATAGTTAAGTATAACAGAGCTTTGTTACGAATAAAAATGTTTATTTTCAATTACGTTTGCAAAGAAAATTATGATTAGATAATTATTACAATTGATTTGAAAGAAAATTATTATACTTGAAAACTATATAATTTGAGGGGTTTATGTTCAAATAATATGTTAGATTAAAATCATGAGCAGAATTGTAATTATTTTAAAAGTTTTGAATTATTTTGAGAGCAAAAACGTTTGACTGGCCCTAAGTGAAGGGAATTAGCCGTAAAATAGGATCAAGTTATAAGTGGTTTATTATTAAGTTACTTTATTGTTTTTTATCAGCAATCCCAGCTCTATCCTAGGGGGCCCCGCCATTTTGTCTCGCCCAGGGCCCCGCAAGACCTATATCCGCCACTGCAGCCTGGGTATTGGTAAAATGAACATGTGTACCAAATTTCAACTAACTCGGTCATTTTTTACTCAAGTTATCGTCATCGGTAGATTTCGTGACGCTTGGTTTTGTGGCGGTAATTTTGGTCGTTTTTTCGGATTCACCTCCGGGCTCCAGAACGTGCCATAGGAACTTCGTTCCAAAATAAATCATATAATATCACAATAATCCAGAAATTTTAAAGGTAACGGAAGCTATGTGATCGTTCTGAAGAACGAAAAATTTTAAGGTCTCCGATTTCAAATCTAAAACTCCAAGACAGAAATCCGCTTCAGTCATCAGGGAACATTTTTGGTTCCATGTCTGTCTATCGGTCAGTCGGTCTGTTTGTCGCTTATTTTTTTTGAACCAACAAATAGCCACAGATTAATTTCAACCGTCTGTGCTCTTTAAATTTTGCTAAATTGCTACTTTAATACTTGTAAAAAATCAAAATAATTTTGTCAGATTTAAAAAACGGGGGGGAAATGAAGTAAATTGGATAATATTAGGTTCTAAAAGCATAAAATTATTAAATTTTATACGAAATAGGACGCGAGGAAGCTATGTGCCATACAATTGGCAGAGTATTTTCCCGAGTTTTCTCGTACTGACCTATAAATTTATTTTATCTCCAGTAGGGAGAAACAGTTATGATTTTGGATTAGTTCAGAAAGACTAAAGTAAGACTTTTCTTCCCTGAACTCAAAAAGTAGGGAGAAAAAGAAAAAGTAGGGCAAAAAGTAAAGAAGGGCGAAAAAGTAAGAATTGCCAACTTAATTATTTTATAAATAGTAGAAAATGAAATCAGGTTGGCAACACTGCTTTTTCGACCTTCTTTATCATTGTTTATAACCTGCATGTAAATACCTTCTATTTGAGTTTAATTCCATTCTTATTTGTTTTAAATATTGAATCTTATATCTGCTATTAAAAGTGCTAATAATTATTGTTATTTATTAAAATAATAAATAAAAATACGTGTGGTGTCGCGGGACACCCGGTAGGAACGAAGTTCCTTACATTTTTGATTAAATATAAATTATAAAATCACACTGCTAAGTACGTATACATTGCTAACTACTTATACATGGCGGAGTTAGAAAAGAGACAAAATTAAAAGTAACGAACTGTTTGTACCTAGCAGAGTTAAGGAAAAATTAAAAGAAAATCATTATTTGTAAATTGAAAATCATTAAAGCAAGCGTCTTACTATAAATTTATATTGAATATAAGAAAAAAAATGATCATGATGAGTTTATAGTTAAAGAGTATGTTTGTTAAAGGATGTTGGATTGAAATAGGACTGTTTTCTACCTACCCGGCCAATTAATTTAAAATATTATAAAATATATCTCTTCCCTATTCTACAGCTTCTGCTTGTATCAGGGTGAAATTTTACATGATTATATTTTATTTATTTACAAAACAAAGTAACATTTTTTGACATATATAACAAAAATAATCAAAACAAGTCAAGTAACAGGCTTCCTTAATAACACTTTTTCCCGTCTTTTAAAGCTTACGTTTACGCGAGAGTTGCGTGTGAACGCTTGGGCGGATAACGCCTTCCGACGAACTCAGCCTAGGCATTGGTAAAATGAACATGTGTACCAAATTTTATCTAACTCGGTGATCTTTTACTCAAGTAATCGACATCTGTAGATTTCGTGACGGATTTTGCATGACGGTCATTTTGTGACGGTGATTTTGGTCATTTTTTCGGATTTACTCCCGGGCTCCAGAAAGTGCCATAAGAAACTTCGTTCGAAAAACTGTGCAATGGAGGAAAATGTGTATTTTCTCCCTAATGGAGATAAAATATTGTATGTACCTCGTGAGGAAAGTGCCCTCGCGATAATTATCTCCCGAGGCGCATTTAGCGTTATTCCCTCGGGATTTAGGGACCATGGTTCCTCGGCTTCGCCTCAAGAACCAATTTTTTTGCTCAGGGAATAATGGCTTACTTTACTCCCTAGATACATATATAAATATTTTGCACATTGATTAACGAATTAAGAAATTTCACGTAAATTTGGACAACTGAGATTTATTTGAACATCTACCAGAACAGAAGGTTCACTCATTACAGGCTTTAATTAACATTTCCAGTTCAGATAATAGGTAATGTAAATTTATAGTATATTTTCCAATTCAAGTGATAAATTAGACGAGTATATAGAACGCAATGTAAGAGAAATTTACTCTTGAAGTTTTCAGTTAATTTGGATTCACTCATCTGAACACAACATTACTACCTTTAATTAGTATATTTACGGTTCAAAGAAGTAATTTTTAATTATTTTATTTTAAATTTAGAGCTAATTATTATTTTTACTTTTAATTATTATTTTTATTTTTTTAAAATTAGGCAAATTATTATTTTTTTTTTAGGGTCCGTAGGCAAAACCAAGGAAAATAAGGGTTTATATTTTCCTGCGTGTGTCTGTCCGTCCGTCCGGTCGCCTGCTCTCACGGCTACATCTTTCTTCCGATCACTTTGAAATTTGGCATGTATGTGTCTTGTACCTACCCACATATTTTAAAAATATAGCAACTAAAAAAAAAAATTTTTCAAAAGAATTAGGGTAAAACAACTTAAGGGTTAACATTTTTTTTTTTTTTTTTAACACCGTGAGGGGTATCATATGAAAGGGTACGTCGAGCTGATTACAAAAATATATAATTCTTTGGTTATAAATTTGATAGGGCGAGCGTATGCAAGTTTGAAGTGGGCGCGAAACGTGTCCCCCCTTCTATCTCGCTTATGTGAAGTGCAAAAAATCTGAAAATATTCCTGAACATTCTTCGACCAAAAGTAAAGATACCACTTTTAGGAAATTTCGAAAAAAATATTATTTTATTTTTTATTGACAAAAAACGTTTTTTGTACAATGATGGTCTTTTCGATGTACTTATATGGTTGTAGTCCGGTTCAGTGGCAAAAAAATACTTTATCAGAGTGTGTTTTGAGAATATCAGACCCTTAGGATAGTTCAAAGTAAGCTTTTTAGCATTTTAAAAAAACACTGTTTATACACTCTACAGTTAAACACTATATAGTGTGGCCTACGGACCCTCGCTGTGTGCTGACTAGCACACACTTGGCCTGTTTATTTTTATATACTATAGGTAGAATGTATTTCGAAAGTGTTATCATTAATTTGTTTTTGAGCTTTTGTTCGATTTACACGTTTTAAGTTCCTATTAATCCAAAAAAGTAGTTTTTTTTAAAAAATACTATCTTCCATGATCTGTTTAGAATGTAGGACCCGATATATTTTAATAAATTTACTTTTTTAAGGTAATATTTTAATTTAAAAAATGGTATAAGTTTTATGAAGTAATTTACTATTAGTTCTTTAAAACCAACTCTTTGCTACCTCAATTATTTTTTTCGGTCTTAATATTCAAGTCTCTTGTCGCAGGGACTTATAATCTGAGATTTAAATTGTAACAATCTACCCCGCTATGGGGGTAGATTGTTACAGGTATTGGGGCAAGTTGTTACAGTTATATTGGTAAAGGAACTTGCGTGTTAAGAATTGTTAGAAATTATTTATTGATTTTACATTAAAATACATAGGTGTAAATAAATGAACGTTTGTGCGCAAGTTGAAGAGAAACGGATGCCCATTCTGCGCCCACAGAAGGTTAAAACTTATAAGGGGCCAACAACCTTATTGGAACAAATCTAATGTGTAGAGAATCGCAAAAAAATCGCATCGAGTTGCCACGTATATAACACATTATACTTTTAACAAAAACAAACCTAAAGATGGATAAGATTATTAGATGTAGATGTTATACTAAAAGATTAATTAGATCCCAAAGACAAGTATGTAGATCAGCTGTAATTATATTACATAAACATTATGAAAAAAATCGGTCCGAGACAACTCAGACAAACTTTCTCATATACGAGTTTATAATTACTTAACCCAGTATTTTCCATTTATTAGTTTTCAAATGTACATTTAAATATTATTGAACATTTCATTAAAATTTATCATAAAAATAACTTCTCCTGGGCGGGGAATCGAACCCTGGCTCTCTCCCTCCGCGTTTTAAGCTAATTTCTCAGGAACTAGATTTTTCCCGGGAAAACAGCTTATATCGTTGGATTCGTATTCAAATGGACTACATTATGGAATTTTTTAATCAAAATCGTCGGAACCGTTTTCGAGAAATAATTTTTTTTCATGTTTTTTCAGAGTTTTTAGGGGGTAGCACCCCCAAATTTAGAGCTAAAATTTATTTCTCGATTTCGCCTCGGGGTATGATTCTTCTGAACATGTATGCCAAATTTCGTCAAAATCGGCCCAGTGGTTTAGGCTCCAGGCGTCTGCACAGACGACAGACGACAGACGACAGACGACAGACAGACAGACATTTTTTAAAAACCGCTTTTTTGGACTCAGGGGACCTCAAAACGTGTAAATCCATCAAAATCTCAAAATCGAATTTTTGCGCCATCACAATACATTCTCTTTATATGAGAAAGTAAAAATCGGTCCGAGACAACTCAGACAAACTTTCTCATATACGAGGTCATAATTATTTGGCCCAGTGTTTTCCATTTATTATGTTTTCGTATGTAAATTTAATTATTATTGAACATTTCATCAAAATTTATCAAAAAAATAACATAACATCCCCTGGGCGGGGAATCGAACGCGGGCTCTCTCCGTCCGCGTTTTAAGCTTATTTCTCAGGAACTAGATTTTTCCCGGTAAAACGGCTTATATCGTTGGATCCGTATTTAAATGGAATACATTTTAGAATTTTTAATCAAAATCGTCGGGACCGTTTTCGTGAATTATTTTTTCTTCACGTTTTTTCAGGGTTTTTGGGGGGTAGCGCCCCCAAATTTAAAGCTAAAATTTATTTCTCGATTTCGCCTCGGGGTATGATTTTTCTGAACATGTATGCCAAATTTCGTCAAAATCGGCCTAGTAGTTTAGGCTCCAGGCGTCTGCACAGACGACAGACGACAGGCAGACAGACATTTTTTAAAAACCACTTTTTTGGACTCAGGGGACCTCAAAACGTGTAAATCCATCAAAATCTCAAAATCGAATTTTTGCGCCATCACAATACTTTCTCTTTATATGAGAAAGTAAAAATCGGTCCGAGACAACTCAGACAAACTTTCTCATATACGAGGTCATAATTATTTGGCCCAGTGTTTTCCATTTATTATGTTTTCGTATGTAAATTTAATTATTATTGAACATTTCATCAAAATTTATCAAAAAAATAACATAACATCCCCTGGGCGGGGAATCGATCGCGGGCTCTCTCCGTCCGCGTTTTAAGCTTATTTCTCAGGAACTAGATTTTTCCCGGTAAAACGGCTTATATCGTTGGATCCGTATTTAAATGGAATACATTTTAGAATTTTTTAATCAAAATCGTCGGGACCGTTTTCGTGAATTATTTTTTCTTCACGTTTTTTCAGGGTTTTTGGGGGGTAGCGCCCCCAAATTTGGAGCTAAAATTTATTTCTCGATTTCGCCTCGGGGTATGATTTTTCTGAACATGTATGCCAAATTTCGTCAAAATCGGCCCAGTAGTTTAGGCTCCAGGCGTCTGCACAGACGACAGACGACAGACGACAGACGACAGGCAGACAGACATTTTTTAAAAACCACTTTTTTGGACTCAGGGGACCTCAAAACGTGTAAATCCATCAAAATCTCAAAATCGAATTTTTGCGCAATCACAATACTTTCTCTTTATATGAGAAAGTAAAAATCGGTCCGAGACAACTCAGACAAACTTTCTCATATACGAGGTCATAATTATTTGGCACAGTGTTTTCCATTTATTATGTTTTCGTATGTAAATTTAATTATTATTGAACATTTCATCAAAATTTATCAAAAAAATAACATAACATCCCCTGGGCGGGGAATCGAACGCGGGCTCTCTCCGTCCGCGTTTTAAGCTTATTTCTCAGGAACTAGATTTTTCCCGGTAAAACGGCTTATATCGTTGGATCCGTATTTAAATGGAATACATTTTAGAATTTTTTAATCAAAATCGTCGGGACCGTTTTCGTGAATTATTTTTTCTTCACGTTTTTTCAGGGTTTTTGGGGGGTAGCGCCCCCAAATTTGGAGCTAAAATTTATTTCTCGATTTCGCCTCGGGGTATGATTTTTCTGAACATGTATGCCAAATTTCGTCAAAATCGGCCTAGTAGTTTAGGCTCCAGGCGTCTGCACAGACGACAGACGACAGGCAGACAGACATTTTTTAAAAACCACTTTTTTGGACTCAGGGGACCTCAAAACGTGTAAATCCATCAAAATCTCAAAATCGAATTTTTGCGCCATCACAATACTTTCTCTTTATATGAGAAAGTAAAAATCGGTCCGAGACAACTCAGACAAACTTTCTCATATACGAGGTCATAATTATTTGGCCCAGTGTTTTCCATTTATTATGTTTTCGTATGTAAATTTAATTATTATTGAACATTTCATCAAAATTTATCAAAAAAATAACATAACATCCCCTGGGCGGGGAATCGATCGCGGGCTCTCTCCGTCCGCGTTTTAAGCTTATTTCTCAGGAACTAGATTTTTCCCGGTAAAACGGCTTATATCGTTGGATCCGTATTTAAATGGAATACATTTTAGAATTTTTTAATCAAAATCGTCGGGACCGTTTTCGTGAATTATTTTTTCTTCACGTTTTTTCAGGGTTTTTGGGGGGTAGCGCCCCCAAATTTGGAGCTAAAATTTATTTCTCGATTTCGCCTCGGGGTATGATTTTTCTGAACATGTATGCCAAATTTCGTCAAAATCGGCCCAGTAGTTTAGGCTCCAGGCGTCTGCACAGACGACAGACGACAGACGACAGACGACAGGCAGACAGACATTTTTTAAAAACCACTTTTTTGGACTCAGGGGACCTCAAAACGTGTAAATCCATCAAAATCTCAAAATCGAATTTTTGCGCAATCACAATACTTTCTCTTTATATGAGAAAGTAAAAATCGGTCCGAGACAACTCAGACAAACTTTCTCATATACGAGGTCATAATTATTTGGCACAGTGTTTTCCATTTATTATGTTTTCGTATGTAAATTTAATTATTATTGAACATTTCATCAAAATTTATCAAAAAAATAACATAACATCCCCTGGGCGGGGAATCGAACGCGGGCTCTCTCCGTCCGCGTTTTAAGCTTATTTCTCAGGAACTAGATTTTTCCCGGTAAAACGGCTTATATCGTTGGATCCGTATTTAAATGGAATACATTTTAGAATTTTTTAATCAAAATCGTCGGGACCGTTTTCGTGAATTATTTTTTCTTCACGTTTTTTCAGGGTTTTTGGGGGGTAGCGCCCCCAAATTTGGAGCTAAAATTTATTTCTCGATTTCGCCTCGGGGTATGATTTTTCTGAACATGTATGCCAAATTTCGTCAAAATCGGCCCAGTAGTTTAGGCTCCAGGCGTCTGCACAGACGACAGACGACAGACGACAGACGACAGGCAGACAGACATTTTTTAAAAACCACTTTTTTGGACTCAGGGGACCTCAAAACGTGTAAATCCATCAAAATCTCAAAATCGAATTTTTGCGCCATCACAATACTTTCTCTTTATATGAGAAAGTAAAAATCGGTCCGAGACAACTCAGACAAACTTTCTCATATACGAGGTCATAATTATTTGGCACAGTGTTTTCCATTTATTATGTTTTCGTATGTAAATTTAATTATTATTGAACATTTCATCAAAATTTATCAAAAAAATAACATAACATCCCCTGGGCGGGGAATCGAACGCGGGCTCTCTCCGTCCGCGTTTTAAGCTTATTTCTCAGGAACTAGATTTTTCCCGGTAAAACGGCTTATATCGTTGGATCCGTATTTAAATGGAATACATTTTAGAATTTTTTAATCAAAATCGTCGGGACCGTTTTCGTGAATTATTTTTTCTTCACGTTTTTTCAGGGTTTTTGGGGGGTAGCGCCCCCAAATTTGGAGCTAAAATTTATTTCTCGATTTCGCCTCGGGGTATGATTTTTCTGAACATGTATGCCAAATTTCGTCAGAATCGGCCAAAATAGTATAGGCTCCAGGCGTCTGCACAGACAGACGACAGACGACAGACGACGGACAGACATTTTTTAAAAACCACTTTTTTGGACTCAGGGGACCTAAAAATGTGTAAATCCATCAAAATCTCAAAATTGAATTTTCGCGCCATCACAATACTTTCTCTTATATGAGAAAGTAAAAAAAGTTCATAATAAAACAGAGTATACATAATTTTTCGGTTTTTCTCTATTTCAGCTGTGATATTTTAAACAGAAAAATTCTTATTACCTTAAACTAGTGCTTTCATTTCTCTAAATTATTTATACATTTTAAATATTTTTTTTATTAAAATTATTTTTCTACCTCAAGTAAATAACTTTTCCTTAACAGATACTTGAGAGAGAAACAAAAATCAGCTTTTCAATGGGAACCGGAAACTTATTGCCAACTTAAACTCTCACTTCAAAAAAAAAAAAAAAAAAAAAAAAAAAAAATGGTAAAACTGCTTCATTTAAAAAAAAGGGGGAAAAAACTTAAAAGTCTACTTACATTTTTTTCTCTTAGAGAAGTGGGGGTACTTTACTGCGTAACGCTGTGTGTGTACCTTTTTCTTTTTTTTTCAAAAAAATCTTTTCGTAAGCAGTGAAAGTCTGGTGGAAGTTTTCCTTTTCTTTTTTTTAAAAAAAATATTTCTGCCGAGTTAGGGATTCATTAAAACATTACACTAGACGAGGATGAAGTGGGATGAATATCTAAACGAAGAGGTAGACTGAGACCAGAGCACTCTAGCGAGCTAATGACATACTTGAGAAGTAAACTCTTCTCTTCACTCGGTCCAAGCTTCACTCAGTGTTACCAACCACTTTGTACACAATAACCCCACCCTTATTATTAATAGTAAGTTGTTTTGCTTGCTTGTATGCTTTTGTTCTACATTATTAATGTTTTTAAACTTTTTTATTCATAATATGTTTTAAAAAAACAGATAAAGGTGTTTATTTTATTGTAAACATCAGGTTTATTCTAATTCATTTTTCTTCCGAGCTTACCGAAGGTGACAGCTATGGGTTCGTTCTGAAAGAACGAAAATTCTTTGTCTCCAATTAAAAAAATTAAAATATGTGTGAGACTCACTCATTAGAAGTGAAACTTAAGTTCTAGAAACAGCTGATTTTATGTTCCCTCGTAAAATTAATATAATCTAATAATATAAATATGTCATATATATAATTCAGAGTTTAAATCGTTCCTAGAAGAAGTACGTAACTCAATTTTACTCGTATGTCAAATCAGATTGCTCCACTTATATACTATGTTCATTGAAATGAGGATTTGTTGGTTCCAAGATAGAGAAAACGCTAGAATTGTTACTTAGATTTAATTAATAATGAAATAGCACAATAAACCTTATTTAAGTAATGAATATTATATAAATAATTTATTAAATACGCAACATACATATTTATGAACAAGAGTTTACAATGCCGCCACAGTCAGATAACTTCTCAAAGAAAAATAATTTCCATTAATTAAATATTTTCATAAAAAGTTAGCGAAAAATGAAGAAAAAAAAACCATAATTCCTCTCAACTTTTGAATGATTTGAGATAAATTAATGAAACTTGGGGGATCCGTACCATGTAAAGATAAGTTTGTTTTCATGCAATCGAGCACCAGGCCACCAAACTTCAAAATTTCAAATCGGAGTGTACATTTTTGATAGCATATTTGGGTTCTACGGTGAAAAATAATAAAATATTACTTGAAACTTTTTTTTCTATCTTTAATACTAAGCCCCCAATAGGGGGGCAAAGATAGCAAAAACAACTATTCCGAAAATAGTAAAAGAGTATCACTTATATCGTTATAAAATCTAAACAGTTTGAAATAAATTAAGATAGAATATTGAGATAAAAAAGTCGGCAATCGACCTATCATCAACCGACTTAGGTCGGCAGTTGGTGTATACGTGTGGTGTCGCGGGACACCCGGTAGGAACGAAGTTCCTTACATTTTTCATTAAATATAAATTATAAAATCACACTGCTAAGTACGTATACATTGCTAACTACTTATACATGGCGGAGTTAGAAAAGAGACAAAATTAAAAGTAACGCACTGTTTGTACCTAACAAGAGTTAAGGAAAAATTAAAAGAAAATCATTATTTGTATAATTAAAGCAAGCGTCTTACTATAAATATATATTGAATATAAGAAAAAAGTTGATCATGATGAGTTTATAGTGAAAGAGTATGTTTGTTAAAGGAGTTTGGATTGAAATAGGACTGTTTACTACCTACCCGGCCAATTAATTTAAAATATTGTAAAATATATCTCCTCCCTACTCTACAGCTTCTGCTTGTATCAGGGTGAAATTTTACATGATTATATTTTATTTATTTACAAAACAAAGTGACATTTTTGACAAATATAACAAAATTATTCAAAACAAGTCAAGTAACAGGCTTCCTTAATAACACTTTTTCCCGTCTTTTGAAGCTTACGTTTACGCGAGTGATGCGCGTGAACGCTTGGGCGGATAACGTTTTCCGACGAACTCAGCCTGGGCATTGGTAAAATGAACAAGTATAACAAATTTCATCTAACTCGATGATCTTTTACTCAAGTTATCGTCATCTGTAGTTTTCGTGACGGATTTTGCGTGACGGTGATTTTGTGACGGTGATTATGTGACGGTTATTTTGTGACGGTGATTATGTGACGGTTATTTTGTGACGGTGATTATGTGACGGTTATTTTGTGACGGTGATTATGTGACGGTTATTTTGTGACGGTGATTTTGGTCGTTTTTTTCGGATTCACTCCCGGGCTCCAGAACGTGCCCTAAGGAACTTCGTTCCAAAATCAATCCCTTAGTCGAGTCTCAAAACAAAAACTTGCAATTTCCTTAATTTAACTTCAAAAATATTTCATTTGGACGAGTCTCGAAACGCGAACTTAGTTTCACGATCTCGTTTCATCCAAGGCAATTGACTCTACCTCTGCTGAACAAGTTTCACTTCAAAAAGAAATTAATAATATCGGGTGAACGAGTGAAGTTAGTAGGGGGAGAGCCCCTCAGTTATTATTAAAGGAGTAAGTATGTGAGTAAATTTTGTTTCTTGAACATCAGAATAAGTTAATTCATCGAAATTATAAAATCCTATTTTCGTATGACACACAATGAATGCGTTTTCTCTTATAGTAAAGGAAGAATAAGTTCTCTCCCTTGATATTCCTGTACAACCAGATGTCAAAGTTATAAAACGTCTTTAAAATGGATGAATAAAAAGGGGAAACATGAATTTGATAATTCTTGTCATGGTCATCTTTTGAGATGAGTTAAGAGAGAAATGTGAGGAGAGAGCGAGATGCTGGCTGCTATATTAGTGTTACTGAACATCAAACTTGATAAGTTGATTTAAAGTTGAAAGAGAAAGTTGTAAAGTAGCCGGTAGGGTTTCAAGTTAGGGACTTTGAGTGCGAGTGTAAGTTGTAGCTAGTTAGTACTAGGCTTGGTCCTACTTGGTAATTAGCTTAGCCTCTACTAAGTCCGTTTCTCCATAGTTAACCAATTCCGACATTCAACAACTTGGTTTCAATTCAACCTTTAAAGGCCCTTTCACACTTCCACACAGAAAGCTACGCGACACGAGCTAGCTATGCTACGGCTGCCAGCTATGAGAGCTACGCTAGCTATGTCTGCTAGCTATGAGAGCTACGCTAGCTATGTCTGCTAGCTATGAGAGCTACGCTAGCTATGTCTGCGAGCTATGAGAGCTACGCTAGCTATGTCTGCTAGCTATGAGAGCTACGCTAGCTATGTCTGCTAGCTATGAGAGCTACGCTAGCTATATTTAGGTGGGGTGGCCACACAGAAAGCTACGTGACACGAGCTAGCTATGCTATGTCTGCTAGCTATGAGAGCTACGCTAGCTATGTCTGCTAGCTATGAGAGCTACGCTAGCTATGTCTGCTAGCTATGAGAGCTACGCTAGCTATGTCTGCTAGCTATGAGAGCTAGGCTAGCTATATCTGCTAGCTATGAGAGCTACGCTAGCTATGTCTGCTAGCTATGAGAGCTACGCTAGCTATGTCTGCTAGCTATGAGAGCTACGCTAGCTATGTCTGCTAGCTATGAGAGCTACGCTAGCTATGTCTGCTAGCTATGAGAGCTACGCTAGCTATGTCTGCTAGCTATGAGAGCTACGCTAGCTATGTCTGCTAGCTATGAGAGCTACGCTAGCTATGTCTGCTAGCTATGAGAGCTAGGCTAGCTATATCTGCTAGCTATGAGAGCTACGCTAGCTATGTCTGCTAGCTATGAGAGCTACGCTAGCTATGTCTGCTAGCTATGAGAGCTACGCTAGCTATGTCTGCTAGCTATGAGAGCTACGCTAGCTATGTCTGCTAGCTATGAGAGCTACGCTAGCTATGTCTGCTAGCTATGAGAGCTACGCTAGCTATGTCTGCTAGCTATGAGAGCTACGCTAGCTATGTCTGCTAGCTATGAGAGCTACGCTAGCTATGTCTGCTAGCTATGAGAGCTACGCTAGCTATGTCTGCCAGCTATGAGAGCTACGCTAGCTATGTCTGCTAGCTATGAGAGCTAGGCTAGCTATGTCTGCTAGCTATGAGAGCTACGCTAGCTATGTCTGCTAGCTATGAGAGCTACGCTAGCTATGTCTGCTAGCTATGAGAGCTAGGCTAGCTATATTTAGGTGGGGTGGCCACACAGAAAGCGATATTTTTTAGTCTCGTTCGTCATGTTAAGTAGAAAGGACCACAGTAGCTCTGATGAAGAGCTATTGCTGTTATTTACTATGTTAGCAGAAAAAGAAAAGTAAGTGGATGCATGCATTGAACGGTAAAAGAAATCCATTTGGGGAATTCCATCACTTGATGGAGGACCTTAAACAAGATGAAAAGAAGTTCAAATAATACTTAAGAATGACTCTAAATTTCTTCTCCATCTTCTTCGAAGTATTAAGAAAAAATTAATGAACTACAGAGCGACTATATCACCTGAAGAATGCCTTGCTGTATGTTTGAGGTAAGTAAACTTTATGTTCGTTGTTTTTGGTAGAGTTGCAGGGGGTAGTAACAGTCTGCGTAAGTCCGTCGCTGTTGGACTTCACGTCGCCGAGAAATTCATCCAAATAGAATTGCCAAAACATAGCTAAGATGCGTCGCCGACGTAGCGTAGCGTCGCGTTCAGTGTGACCACCTCCATTCATTATAACAGTACGGAAATTTTCAGACATAGCCAGCTCGCGTCGCGTAGATTTCTGTACTGCTGGGCCTTAAAACACACGGGGGTAACATTCAGAACACAGAAAACTTTTAATTAAGTTTCTCTTTTCTGGGTCTTCATGGGTATAATAAAAAAACCAACTACATTTTGCGATATTTCGTCTCTACTTTGGGACATTATCAAACAATATACTTATTTATCTTTCTTCTTTAATTAAAATTATTTTTTGGGGTCAGCTCATCTAATAATATTTTAAACCAAACCCCTCTTCGACGAGATTAAGAACTGGACTAATAGCAAAATGACACAAAATTGTTCGCCATCTTGAATTATAATAAGAAGATTGTTATTTAGAGTAATATTTTATTTACAATTTGGAAAGCGAAGCAGCAACTTCTGGCGTCATGAAATATCAGTACGTTTAGCCTTTGTGTGATGTTGCCAGGTGAATCTTCGATGAATGTGAAAGCCAAGGTAACAAACAGTGTTGGGTTGAGGAATGAGGACTTGGTTGGGAATGACTGGATGGATTGAGGAATGAGGACTTGGTTGAAAATGACTGGATGGACCGAGGAATGAGGACTTGGTTGAGAATGACGGAATGGATTGAGGAATGAGGACTTGGTTGAGAATGACTGGATGGATTGAGGAATGAGGACATGGTTGAGAATGTCTGGATGGATTGAGGAATGAGGACTTGGTTGAGAATGACTGGATGGACTGAGGAATGAGGACTTGGTTGAGAATGACTGGATGGATTGAGGAATGAGGACTTGGTTGAGAATGTCTGGATGGATTGAGGAATGAGGACTTGGTTGAGAATGACTGGATGGACTGAGGAATGAGGACTTGGTTGAGAATGACTGGATGGATTGAGGAATGAGGACTTGGTTGAGAATGACGGAATGGATTGAGGAATGAGGACTTGGTTAAGAATGACTGGATGGATTGAGGAATGAGGACATGGTTGAGAATGACAGGAGGTGCTATGACGAAGAGTGCTATTCGGATTCTTCATTTCCTTAACCAAGGTTCGAGAAAGAAAAGGTGGCTTTGGACATCCTTGGATGCATTTTGTGAGTCGAATCTTGGTGGACAGATAGGATATCCTTGTCATCACCGAAGTTGATAAGGGCTAAGGATAGATAGGACTCAATGAGGTAAAATGACTAGTTTATTTGTGACCTATAAAGATGATGATGAGAGAGGCAAGAGGAAGTTACATACCTGGTGCTGCTGAGGCGCTGGCGTGGCGTGGCCCCGTCTCGTCTTGAAGTGGAGTCTTCTTAAGGCCGAACTCGCCTGAGCTATCAGCTCGGAGCTCGCGTCAGACAGTCGTCCGGCTCTACCTCCCTTAGCTCGCGACCACCTTCTCTCATCCTGAAACACAAAGTAAAATCCCCTAAATCAACTTTCATCAGATTTTATTAAATACTAGCTGAAGAACCCTAGCTGAAGATGAGGGGTGATGAGCTCGAAATAAAACTATAAATTTATATATAAGATTAACCCACAGACATTCTTATTTATATGGTGGGCTAATTGAAGTTTTCATACTAAGGCCCCAACACACTATACGTTTTACCGCACTGGTCTGCAACAATACCCAGACCTTTCGAGCGACCTTATGGTGGACATAGAGACTGACACCGTACCGTACGGCAACCGTACTACCGTATGAATGTCTGATTTCCATACGTTTTCATCTCTTCTCCCATTCCAAACCCCTCAAAAGACAAAAGCTACACAACAACCCTACAAACTAAATCTTCTCTCAACAGACCGTATGGCTCACCACATAAGCTCGACGTTAAGAATGGATGCACTTCTCAGTTTTGGCTTATGCGGCGACCGTTTGGTATGACGTATGCCGGTATTATGTTTAGCGGACGTATTGTTTTGTGTGAAGGTGGAGCCTTAGGCCAAACATATTAAGAACCAAAATATTTAAAAATAGTCACTAAAATTTTTAATTTTAAAATCTTACTACAATAAAGGATTATAATTTGTTTTTGTGAAAAAATATATTATAACCTTTAATTACAATTTTAAGTCTAGGCATTTGGAACTTGTTTATGGTTCTATCTTATTTTTATAATTTCTCTGCCGCCAAAAGAGATTATATAATTAATAATTAATCGTCTTACAACTAGTCATTGAGATTAATGAGGTGTATTTTCTTTTTATCCTAATTATGATTTATTTAAAATTTTATAATTACCAATGTAGTCATCTATATATTTATTACACAACACCCATATAATATTAGTAAATGTCCTATTAAATACATGTAAAGTTAAATACATAGGTTGCTTTGAATGTAGCCTATAAGTTATTGGGATCTCTGTATGAATATCCAGATAAAGTACTATTATTACATTATACTCCGGGAGCTAACTAAAAACCTTTTATCCTAAGTGAAACCTTCCAAACCTACAAAAAACACCCCCCCCCCCCCCATTTCATATCCATAGTTAACAATTACAAGAAATAACAGGTAATGGAGTTTGTTAAACTTTGGTCATAATATGTTCTATAAATACCGGACTATGTTTAAACAGTAGATCGATACAACATTGTGGGTATTATGTTTTTAACATACAGACCAGCCAACACTCGGAAAATAATGCTGATTACTAACGGACAGGTAGCAATAAATAGACAGATCTTAATGGATATTGGTGTCAAACACGAAAATATACCATTTTTAAGTATTGCTTCTTTTTTATCACTTAAAAAAAATATTTGAATGAAAAAGAATATAAATATAACTGGAAATTGATTAAAAGTCATAAATAATAGTACATTACGCGTCGAGTGCGGAAAGTAGCATTTTGCATGCGAGTGTGGAGTTTGCACCCGAGCGATAGCGAGGGTGGTAAAACCACACGAGCAATGCAAAATGCCGTTTTCGCACGAGTTGCGTACCGTACTTTATCTACGATTGTTAGATTTAAATAATAAATACAGAAAATAATAAACTTGCTGTATGTAAGTTCGTATCTCTCTCTTGATAAAGATGGCATTAATTCATTAGTTGTATTTTTTGCCGAATTAATTATTTCTGGAGGATTATTATTCTCCACATTTTCGTCAGTCACTTGATTCACTCATTGTTTTTCACTAAAAACTCGATATAAACAGTTACTTTACTAAAAGAACACCAAATTAGTTTTGTTAAATGTAAACAAACTCACTAATCGTGCGTAAAGCTGAAGAATTCCTCTTCTTTACCGCACTAGTGCGGTAAAGAAGAGGAATTATTCAGAACTATGAGACGCGCATGCGCAATGTATACAAGTACGTAAACAATCACTTTCTACGCATCTAAACAAAGATATAATGTTTATATTTCGTATCAATCGTAGATAAAAATTGTTTATTATGCCTTCACTCGATTCTATTTAAAAAAAATTGGACAAACTTCCTCATATACGAGTTCATAATTATTTGGCCCAGTGTTTTCCATTTATTAGTTTTCGTATGTAAATTTAATTATTATTGAACATTTCATCAAAATTTATCATAAAAATAACATCTTCTAGGCGGGGAATCGAACCCGGGCACTCTCCGTCCGCGTTGTAAGCTTATTTCTCAGGAACTAGATTTTTTCCGGGAAAACGGCTTATATGGTTAGATTCGTATTTAAATGGGTTACATTTTAGAATTATTTAATCAAAATCGTCGGAACCGTTTTCGAGAAATACTTTTTTTTCAAGTTTTTTTCAGAGTTTTTGGGGGTAGCGCCCTCAAATTTAGAGCTAAAATTCATTTCTCGATTTCACCTCGGGGTATAATTTTTCTGAACACGTATACAATATTTCGTCAAAATCGGCCGAAATTGTATAGGCTCCAGGCGTCTGCACAGACAGACAGGCTTCAGACAGACAGACTGCAGACAGATAGACTACAGACAGACAGACTACAGACAGACAGTCTACAGACAGACAGACTACAGACAGACAGACTACAGACAGACAGACTACAGACAGATAGACTACAGACAGACAGACAGACTGCAGACAGACAGGCGACAGACTACAGACAGACATTTTTTAAAAACCACCATTTTGGACTCAGGGGTCCTCAAAACGTGTAAATCCATCAAAATCGAATTTTCACGCTATGACAATACTTTCTCTTTATATGAGAAAGTAAAAAGGAACTTTATGAGGAACGATCCTGGACACAGGAAAACTTGAAATAGAAGAGAAACTGTTTATTTGGAACGTAAACTGAAATGTTCCAGAAATAATTAGTTATTGGTTTGGAACTAGACGTAACTAGTTCCACTCATTCTAGTAGAAATCGAAACTAGAGTTCTATACTCATGCCATTATACTTTGTTATTCTGACAGGGCGGGAAAAATCAAAAACAAACGGGAGGGGGGCCAATGAGAGCTCAAGATTTTGGCGGGTAGTAAGTCGGGCCAACTACGCAAACAAAAATATCACTGAAAACCTTATGATAACCACCTAGTGGTTTTATTTTTTCCTCTCACATAGGTTGGCCAATCTGAGCTGTTGGATTTACAAAGTATAATGGCATGAGTTCAATCAGTGACGACCCACCCCCCTATCTCGTTAAGGTTCCTCTCGCCGGCTCTGTGTTGACTTTTTATTATTTCCATCTCTCAATCTCCCTTACTAATCCAGCCTACGCTCTACGCTCTTTTTGAGCGAAATAGAACAAGCCTTAAATAGCTGGAACAGCTTTAAATTGTTAACTTTTTGTTCGTTGAGTTTTTTCTGGTTTTAATTGTTATATTATTTAAGTTTTATTGTTTTGCTTAGTTCATTATTTTATTGTTTGTTTTTAGGCACTGTTGATGGCCTGAAAGCTGCTTTTGTCAATAAACCAGTTTTGATTTACGTGGAGAGACGATTTATGTTATTTATTTAAGATGCGACCTCCATATACGCTCCTATGTCTAACAAACTACAATAAGCTAGTTCTACAATAGTTAGTTCTACAATTGCTAGTTCTACAATAGTTAGTTCTACAATTGCTAGTTCTACAATAGTTAGTTCTACAATTGCTAGTTCTACAATAGTTAGTTCTACAATTGCTAGTTCTACAATAGTTAGTTCTACAATTGCTAGTTCTACAATAGTTAGTTCTACAATTGCTAGTTCTACAATAGTTAGTTCTACAATTGCTAGTTCTACAATAGTTAGTTCTACAATTGCTAGTTCTACAATAGTTAGTTCTAAATAGCTAGTTCTACAGGGTGGTCCAAAAGTCTCCCCCCCCCCACCTCTTAACTTTTGAACGGTTTGAGATAAATTAATGAAACTTGGAGGATCTCTACCATGCAAAGGGAAGTTTGTTTTCATGCAACCACCCACTTTGCCCCCGGCCACCCAACTTCAAAATTTCAAATTGGAGTGTATATTTTTGATAGCATATTTGGATTCTACGGAGAAAAATAATATACTTTTACTTGAAACTATTTTTTCTATATCCAATATTTTGCCCTCTACAGGGGGGCAAAGATAGCAAAATAACCCTTCCAAAATAGTAAAAAAATAACACTTAGAACGTTATAAAATCTAAACGGTTTGAAATAAAGTAATGGAACTTGGGGGATCTGTACCATGTAAAGGGAAGTGTGTAATCATCCACTCGCGTACTAGGGGCAACCACCATTTGGCCCCAAGGCGCTGAAATCTACCATTTTTATACCTTTGCCCCCCTATAGGGGGCAAAATATTGAAGATAGAAAAAAAAGTTGGAAGTAAAATATTTTTATTTTTTACCGCAAAATCTAAATCTGCTATCAAAAATATACATTCCAGGTTAAAATTTTGAAGTTGGGTGGTCTGGGGGCAAAATGGGAGGTTGTCCCTACTGCGCGATTGCATGAAAACGAACTTCCTTTTACATGGTAAAGATCCCCCAAGTTTCATTAATTTATCTCTAACCGTTTAGATTTTACAACGTATTATCGGAAGGGTTATTTTGCTATCTTTGCCCCCCTGTAGGGGGAAAAATATTGGAGATAGAAAAAATAGTTTCAACGGAAAGTTCATTATTTTTCACTGTAGAATCCAAATATGCTATCAAAAATATACACTCCAATTTGAAATTTTGAAGTTGGGTGGCCTGGGGGCAAAGTGGGTGGTTGCCCCTAGTGGGTGATTGCATGAAAACAAACTTCCCTTTGCATGGTAGTGATCCCCTAAGTTTCATTAATTTATCTCAAACCGTTCAAAAGTTAAGAGGGGGGGGGGGAGACTTTTGCACCACCCTGTATAATAGTTAGTTCTACAATTGCTAGTTCTATAATAGTTAGTTCTACAATAGCTAGTTCTACAATAGTTAGTTCTAAATAGCTAGTTCTACAATAGTTAGTTCTAACAATACATAATATAAAGGGAGTGTCCAAAAGAAACCACTGATAACTGGATCTTATAAGAAAGTTGACGCTGAACAAAAAGTTTCTATACATGGAGGTGAAAACAGCTTCGTTCTCAAAATATTCGCCAAAAACAAAAAAAAAATCTAAAAATAAACAGAAATACCTAAGTATATTGTTAGTATGAAATTTATATATCATTTTATTAATTGTTTTTACATCAGATAATCATGGAGATTATCAATTATTAATTTAGGTGTAATTAAAAATAATCAAAATTTAATTTGATTATTTTTAATTACACCTAAAAAATCAATCAGTACAAAAACAAATTAATTATACAAATTTAAAGGTATTTAAGTTTTAACAACTGTTATCAATACAAATTTTATAAATTCATTTTTAAGTTTTTGGTAGAATTCATACTACGGAAAGTTTAAATTTTCATTTAAATCAAATTATAATGATTATTAACAACGGGAGATAGACTCCATCGCCGGGACTCGAACCACGGGCCTCTATATTTCCAGTATAGCGCTCTTACCAACCAAGTTGGTAAGAGCACTATACTGGAAATATAAACCTTCGTGGTTCGAGTCTCGGCGATGGAGTCTATTTTTCTCTGTCCATCTCCCGTTGTTAATAATAATTATAATTTGATTTAAAATACAAATTTTATGTTAAATAAACGTAATATAATGTAAAAGATCTTTGTCTAATCTACAAAATTAAAAATAATTTCAGTCTTAAAAATGTCCTAAATCGGGGACGAAATATTACAAAAAACTTAGTGGTTTTTATTTTATTACAACCCTGCATTTGTATTTTATAACAGTGTCTTGTAAAGAAACAACTGGAAAAAGAAAACATAATTGAAAATTAAAGGGGACAGCAACGAAATATGGCAAAATAATATCATTTTTGGCGTTTGTTCTTAATTTGCTCAAAAGCTCTTACTAAGAATTACCTAGAAGCAAACCTCGTAAAATTGAATTCTGCGTCAAAACCAATCCCAATTTGAAAACAATAAAACTCTGATTTTAAATTCAAATTGGAATTTAAAGCTAAATTAGAAATTCTTGAGGAATTAGAGCTGATGGAGGTCACCTTAATGGAATTATAGGGTTTTTTTTTAAACATTGGAATTCATGGTACACCTCCATCCTCTTTTATAATTAAAAATATCAGAGACAGAGAATTATTTGCTGGAGTTGATTGTACAGAGTTGGGATTGGTCTCAGTCGACGCAGCATTCAACGCTCTATAAGGTTTGCTTCAACGTGATTTTTGGTACGAAACGTAGTTTTTGGTCATTTTAAAGAATAATGTCAAAAAAGAAGATTGTCCAGGTACCATTTAATACCTGACCCGCAATACAAGTTGCCAGGTTCATTCATCAGCTAAGACCCTGCCAGCATCTAAAATCTAATTGGACACCCCAAGTAATTCAATTAAAAGCTTGCCCCCTTCAAAGCTATTGGCAAGCCTGAGGATTTTCCCTTCAATTATGGAATATCCTGTGTAGCCCTCTATGGGTGTAGTGGCCATTTTATGGTGTAACATTTTTGTCACTATTATATCTACAACTGGGAATCGCGTGGCTCAATCATTGAAGCGAGCCTAATGCAATAAATATTAGATAGTTAATCATGATGAGTGGATAGTTAAAGAATTGATTGTAATAGAGAGCCGTTTAGTGGGGGAGAAGGATGCTTTCTACCTACTCCTGTACTTACATGTTTCGGCCATCTTCATTTCAACTATTATAAAATGTATCACTTCGCTACACAAAAACTTCTGTATGTATCAAGTTGAAATTTTACATGCCTGTTTCAATTGTGCTTTAGGCGATGTATAATATGAAGTTTTATTAAAATCATTACGTTAGAACGTAAGTTATCTGTAAAAACAATGTTTTCTCTATTTTAAACGTTTAGGTCTGCTTTAATGTTTCAACGATCTTAATTAATTCATAGCTAATTAGTACTGTTTCTTTTTGGTATACCCTATGTAAGAAAAAGAAAGTTTGTTCGAGTTATCTTGCACTATGCTCATACCATTATACTTTGTAAATCTGACAGATCAGATTGGCCAACCTATGTAAGAGAAAAAAATAAAACCACTAAGGGGTTATCTTAAGGTTATCTAGTGATATTTTTGATTGCCTAGTTGGCCAGACCTACTACCCGCCAAAATCTTAAACTCTCATTGGCTCCCCTCTCGATTGTTTTTGATTTTCCCGCGCTGTTAGAATAACAAAGTATAATGACATGAGTACCTATAGATATTCAAATTATGAATATATTTGATCTTAAGAGCCTTCAAACTTTTTCATTATACTCTATTTGTTGTTATTATTATTATAAATTTTATTTTTATTTATCTTGTTTATGAAAATAATTATTTACTGGCTCTTAATCATTAAAACTTTGTAATTATTGTTTGTTATTATCCATCCCTAATACTAATTACCTTAATTAGAATATCTAACATAAAAAATAAATGTAATTCAAGAGAGACAGAAAAAAACAAATATATATATATATATATATATATATATATATATATATATATATATATATATATATATATATATATATATATATATATATTTATTTATATAATAAAAATAATTATTATAATTAAAAAAAAAATAAAAATAAAAAATATCTGGAGAATAAAAAACAAAAGCAAGTTTGAGCCATAAGTTGCCTATAGAATTTCTAACTTATCTTGAAAATTTTCCGAGAATGGAAAACATAATATTTTCCCTTATTGTTTAATTTAAATAAAAGGTAGGGGAAATGTTAACGAATCTAATTAAAATTCAAAAAAATAATGAGAAATTATGTCGAAGCAACTCAAGCTTTATATTTTAATTGTTGTTGAGGCAACTGGAGCAAACATTACCGTTCCAATTAGATCTCCCGAGCGTTCAATTTCAAATAACCAGTCATCAATTTTATCAAATAACTAATTTATACGATGGAATAATTCAACTAATTATGATTACCATTTTATTTTTAATTACAATTAAAATTGATTTAAGCTGTAAATTGTATGTTAAAGACCAATTTTTAGGTTTTTTTTTTTTAATAAATATATTTATATTTTATATATTTAATTTTATTATATATGTTAAGGCCGAGGTATTTTATGTAATTTTATCTACGATTGTTACGAAATATAAACATTGTACCTGATCGGAACCGTAGGTGCCGGATGTATTAAATTATTATATTTAGTTTAATTTTTGTTTAATTTGTTTTTTGTGAAAAAAAACACCGGCACCACGGCAACCGAATTATTTTAAAAGTGACAACTGAAAAAAGAAAAAAACAGGAGTTGCTTTCGAGCTCAGAGTAAGGAAGGGGTAGAGGGAGCAATGCGATTTGAAAAGTGGTTCATTATGCGACACCCATATACTAAACCTCTCAAGCGAGCTCAATCCGAACTAAAGTGATAACGGCACGATCACGTGGTCACTGGTCCTTGTCTCATTGGTCTATTCCTTACGTGCCCACGGACGATTGTCAACAAAACCTTTACACGTCATGTGCTTTGTTTGATTGTTTTATTATCGAAATGTCAAATATATCAAAATATAAAATATTTAAGAGAAAAATCTGATGTGATTTCTTTAGAAGACGATTTTGTTTTATATAAGATTGCTTTTGGTTATATAGGAACTGGAACTATTACATGTTATTAACAACGTAACTGCCTTTAGATAATTAATTCGGTTAACAACAAACACTAAAGTACATATGTATTTATAAAGAAAACTGTATTAAAATATTAAATGTCGTAAGAAAATATCACATTATACTTATCCTTATCAGCTGATATCAGATAAATTTCGAGTTTTTATCGAGATATCGATACTGTTTCACCAAAGTGCCGCTTGGGAGGTTTAGTATAGGGGTGTAGCATAATGAACCAGTTTTTGAGACCCCGATTCTATAGTACTGTTCCCTCTACCCCTTCCTTACTCTGAGCTTTCGAGAAGCCAAGAAGAATCAAGTTGATTGTCAGATCTCTGTAAATAAATAAATTATTATATTTCTCTAAACAGGGTCAAGTCATTGTAGCGACAGTATCTCTGTTTAGATGCGTTGAAAGTGATTCTTTACGTACTTGTTTTCATTGCGCATACGCTTATCATGATTCTGAAGAATTCCTCTTTCTTACCGCCTTAGGGTGGTAAAAAAAGAAGAATTCTTCACCTTTACGCACGATTAGCTAGTTTGTTTACATTTAACAAAACTAATTTGCTGTTTGTTTAATAAAAGTAACTGCTTATATCGAGTTTTTTTGTGAAAATCAATGAGTGATTTAAATGATTATGACGAATATGAGAATAAATCGCCTCCCGAAATAATTAATTAATTCGGCACAAAATACAACTAATGAATTAATGCCATCTTTATCAAAAGAGAAATACGAAAAGGAAGTTTATTTTTTTCTGTATTTATTATTTAAATTTAACAATCGTAGATAAAGAACGGTACGCAACTCGTGCGAAAACTGCATTTTGCATTGCTCGTGTGGTTTTACTACCCTCGCTGTCGCTCGGGTGCAAACTCCACACTCGCATGCAAATTGCTACTTTCCACACTCGACGCGTAATGTACTATTATTGTGCACACCTGAGGTCCCAAGTTCCCTAATCTGTGTTTAGACCTTTTATATTTTTTGCAAATCTTTGTTAAGCTCTTTTTATATTTATTTTGTATTGGCCAACCTGGCTACAGCAGCCCCTGGACACTTATACGCTGGGGAAGTGTGACGTCACTTACGTAAAAAAAAGTGTGTGTTGTTAAGTTGGCTAAGCTGCCCTGGTTCATAACAAAGAATATACAAATGGGTTTTATCTGTGCTATTTTATTTTATTATCATTTTTTAATCAATTTTATTAATTTTAGAATGAAAAATGTCTCAATGCTTTGAATTTGGGTGCAACCATAGAGCCTTAAAAGATAAATGTCACTTTTACCGCAATACTAATTAATTTTCTGTGTGGCGTAACATCTGTAGGTAAGCTCTTTTATATCTAATTTGAGTTATTTGTTTTATCATCCATAATGTATACATTTATTGGCTTATTAATGATGTTACTGATATATTATTAGGTTAAAAACAGTTAAATAAGCTTATAATAGAATAAAAAGAGGAAAAAACTATGAAATGCTTGCAGAACACTAGTAAAAAATTGTTTGTTATGAGCCAGTAAAAGATAACCTGACGAAAAATCGTGGAGGGTGCATGACGTCACAGCAACCTTCGTCACTTTACGTAACCTCACTGACGCGACGTATTACGATGAACAATCCAGAACCATTAGTTTCAGTTCATCCTTGTATGTCCTCCCGGACACATATTCGTCTCCAGAGTCAGTCTTTATCTGTATACCGTGATCCAGTAAGCTAACAAATATAGACTCGAAACTACCATACCGCACACACCATTACAGCCACCACCACGCCTATACCACGCATCATTACACCCACCACCACGCCTATACCACGCATCATTACACCCACCACCACGCCTATACCACGCACCATTACACCCACCACCACGCCTATACCACGCATCATTACACCCACCACCACGCCTATACCACGCATCATTGAAAGCTCATTTTTATATGTTATCTTTATATGTAATTAAAAAAAATTGGTGTTTGCACTATTTGGCCTATCTATTTCTAATTGTCCGATCTTCCTTTTCACATTATGAAAACGATCCGGTTGTAGCTTCTCGATAAATTCAATAATTATTATTTTAAAATAGGTAAAGTGTCACTTCCTAAGAAAAATGAAGGAAGGTTATGGTTAGTTTAGGTTAAGGTTCGGTTGTACATTTAGATCAAACCTAAGCATAACCTTTCTATAAGTTCCTTAGAAAGTGACTCACTTTACCTGTTTCTTTTTTTTTTAAACTACTGAATTTATAGAGATGCTGCAACTGGAATCGTTTTTATAATGTAAAAAAGGAACATTTATAAAAAAAAATTGCAAGTAAATAGGACAATTAGAAATAGGTGAGCCAAATAGTACAGATTTACCAAAAGTTTTGTAAACAATTCATTGAGAAAGATATATACTAAACTGTGAGTTAAACAAGGTTAGGGATATCTCGAGAACTCCCCGAGATAAATTTCTCGAGTGCTATAGTTATCTAGATCTATATTTAGATAAAGAAAGAGAGACTGCATAAACGCGCATGCGCAACTTCACTGTTATATATCCGTCAGGTTATGCGTTTATATTAAGGCCCATTTACACGGTGATAGTTCTTCCACGATAGAACTATCATGTCAGTCTACGTCATACAACTATCGCCGAGGTGTGCAGTTTACACGGTGAGAGTTAACATACGTCAAAACTTGTTGTCGTGCACTCAATGTTACATCTATATAATACATTTTTGACTAGAATACGGAAATAAAGCATTAAATATATTATAATGTTAAATTATAATACACACACAGCCAAAAGAATATATTCATATTGTCGAAAAAAACAAAATCTGATATCTAATGTGAAGCAAGCTATCATATTTGGTGCCTTTAAATCTGTTATCAGTTGATAAAAAAGTATAAGCCAATCAGCGTCTAGTATCTAGCGTGGTAGTTCTTATATCATCCGCGTGAGTACTCTGACTGCTGTGATAGAACACTCAACTATCTCGTCAGACGAGATAGTGTGATGGCAGTTCTATCGCGACAAAATCTATCACGTAGTCTACACGGTGATAGTCGTTGCGATAGTTGCTATCGTGACCGCAACTATCGCACCAACTATCACCATGTAAACGGGCCTTTACATTTCAATCTCAAATATTAGTCGAAATCAAAACAGAGTGATGCCATAATTGTTTTCTTTTAAGTTTCCGCACTGAAATAACTTATAGTAAACTTCGTTTGTAAGGATCGTTGGATCGTTTGTAAGGATCGTGGGATCGTTTGTAAGGATCGTGGGATCGTTTGTAAGGATCGTTGGATCGTTTGTAAGGATCGTGGGATCGTTTGTAAGGATCGTTGGATCGTTTGTAAAGATCGTGAGATCGTTTGTAAGGATCGTGGGCTCGCTTGTAAGGATCGTTGGATCGTTTGTAAGGATCGTGGGCTCGCTTGTAAGGATCGTTGGATCGTTTTTAAGGATCGTGGGATCGTTTGTAAGGATCGTTGGATCGTTTGTAAAGGATGCTTATCACTTTATATATTTCTATTTAGACTGCAATATTATGTTGTTTATGAGCATTTTGCTTACCTATATGATTATTATTAGGGCTCGGATCGATATGCTCGATACAATCTCCAGATATGCTCGGAAACCACCTGTTTTATGCTCGATAGATATGCTCGAAAACCCCATTATATGCTCGATAGATGTGCTCGAAAAAAACCCATAAATATGCAGAATATGTTCGAAAAACATTGTTTAAAACTATAGAGAGGACAGTGAATTGAAAAAATCTTCGTATATATTTATATCTTAATCTTTTTATTCGTATATCTTAAAAAAAATCGTATATGTTTATATACGAGTCTTATTTTCATATTGTATGTATGATACACTGCTATATCCACAAGTTTCAAGTATATGTATGAGAATTTTTATGTAAAAGTTATAGTTTAAAAGTTTATTTACATCAAATTATAATTATTATTAACTACGGGAAACAGACAGTGAAAATTACACTCCTGTGCCGGGATTTGAACCACGGGCCTCTATATATAGAGGCCCGTGGTTCAAATCCCGGCACAGGAGTGTATTTTTCACTGTCTGTTTCCCGTAGTTAATAATAATTATAATTTGATTTAAATTAAAATTTAACATTCCGTAGTATGAAAACTACCAAAAACTTAAAAATTGAATTTCGAATTGATTGTACAAGGTACAGGTACTAATTGAGTACTTTATAATTATAAGCGTTAATTCTTGGTTTAGTTCTAATGTCATAAAATTTGACTGTCTAAATGTATATGAATATTGAAAGCTTGGAGTCGGGACTAGTTATCGATTACGGTAGTGAAAAATCATTCTCCTGCGTAGCTTAGATGGAAAAGCGCTATACTGGAAATATAGAGGCCCGTGGTTCAAATCCCGGCACAGGAGTGTATTTTTCACTGTCTGTTTCCCGTAGTTAATAATAATTATAATTTGATTTAAATTAAAATTTAACTTTCCGTAGTATGAAAACTACCAAAAACTTAAAAGTTTATTTACTAAATGTTCGGTATTAAGTAAGTCAATGAAGTTAGATTGGTATTGGTCTGTACATCAAGATTTTTTCTATATTTTCACTTTGAAGTGATTTTCTTAAATCAGCCAATAAAATCTTTCGACGTCAATTGACACGAGAGGTAAATACTTAACTGATGCTGCATCTTGTGCAGAGTAGTTTGGAAAATCGTCTGACTTTGCAGACTCACCACGCAGCATTCTCTCCAAGTCCAATCCTCTCCAGCTGAGATTTTTAGCCAGCTCGAACTCTAACTTTTTTTCATAGTTTTACAGTCTCTCCAGGCCATGAGTTGCCTTTTTTGATGACTCCGTTTAGTGTAGCGACCACTTCAAACAACTCCATCCCTCGAGATTCCAACTTTAGGATGACATCAGAAATGACACTCATGCAGGCTTTTATGAAAGTCAAGCATGACATCACGTCCTTCATTCTTCGTGGTGGTCAGGGCCCGAATGGGGAGGGGGGGAGGGGAGAGAGAATTTGAATAAAAACAAAGTATTTATAAACCACCTAGAATCTGTATTTACATAGCTTTTCTGAACAACAGCCGTTTTATGCATTTATATGCTCGATAAATTTCAATTCTGTTGGTCCCAGAGAGGTGAAAATACCACCAAAAGGCTTCATTCAATGAGTACTATTCAGGAGAAAAATATGCAAATATGCCCAAATCCGAGCACTAAATTATTATCGTTTTTTTTTTTCTTTTTAGTTGTTAGACTACATCGTATAAAATCCATAAAAAAAAAATCGCGTACAAATCAATTATTTCTAAATAAATAAATTACCGACTATTTGTGATTAAGCAGTCAATATAAATACAATTTAACTAGAAAATCCGGTTTCCATGAGAAAATAGCGATAAATCGAATGTATACTGACTGGGTTTAACTCTTTTTGTGAAAACATACTTCGGATGAGGACAACGCCCTTAATTGAACAAAAAAGCAAAATTTGATATTCATTTTAACTATTTGTTGCTGATATTTTTTAAAAAAAAAGTATAACAGGTCCTAAGGTCAAAAAAATATTTCCGCTTTAAAAATCTCAAATTTCATTTTTTTAACCTCATACTCAGAAAGAGTATAAAAATTTCCTATAAAATAGAACCAATTTTGTAATTCTAATATCTAATAATAATGTTTTACTACCCTCGGCTTCGCTCGGGTGTAAATCCACCGCGAGCAAAGCAAAATGCTACTCTACAAAATGCACGCTAAACTTTGATGTTTTTTGACAAAATGTGGCCGAAAATTAAACACTTTCCCTAAGTGATATATATATATATATTTGAAATCTACTCTTCAATACCTTTCATTTGATACCCCATATAAAATTAAAAAATATTTATGTCTGACAGTGAGCTATCCGCCATCTTGGATTCCCAGTAAATCAGATCAAATTGCTAATCTTATTTTTTCAATGGCCCACCAGACCGCACATTTTGCATGTTTTTCTATATGTTTAGTATGTGTGGAAATACAATTTTAGGGGGGGGGGACACGCAAAATTTCTATGTTTCTTGACAAAATGTGACCGAAAATTGAAACACTTTCCCTAAGAGGTATATATTGTTGTAATCTACTCTTCAATACCTTTCATTAGATACCCCACACAACATTTTAAAAAAAATATTTTTTCGCATGAAGTGAGTTATCCGCCATTTTGGATTTGTACAGTTGATAATTTTGAGTTCGCTATATTTTTCCTTGTGTGAGCGTCAAAACGATCTTTAATATTAGAAAGTTTCATGTTTCTATCTCTTTCTATTCAAAAGTTATTGGAACCGTACAGAGTGACAGACAGACAGATACATGAACGAAACTATAAGGGTTTCTTTATTTGGTTTTACCAACGAAACCCTAAAAAACAGCAAATTAGAATGTAAAACAAACTC
>OX578278.1:10148082-10197928 GCA_951217055.1 Gerris lacustris | reverse complement strand
GTCCGTCTTTAACGCACATGATCTCCGAAAGAACATAGCACAACAATTTGAAACTTTGCAGATATGTGTAATAACCCAAAAGCAGATACTGTACGGGAAACCTCAAATATCATCCCTTTAAAAAGATATTAAAGTTTAAGGGGTCAAGGGGTTGAAATTATTTTAAACGGAAATGAGTCATGTAGAGAGTTAAATGAAAGTGGAGAACACACTGAGTACAAATATAAATATATTAGTTTTTGTCTCCTTGAAAATTGCGTTTTGCGTGTCATGTCTCTAGTTGTTCAAAAAAAAAAAAAAAAAAAATCATAGTTATTCTTTGTAAAAAAATAGGGTTTTTTTGTACCAGTATAAACGGCTGGGCCGTTTATACTGGTTAACGAACTCGTTCTATTTTGTTAAATTGCCTACGGACCCTTTGTGTGAGCTAAAAGCACATATTTGGCCTACTTATTTATACATATACAGGGTGGTCCAAAAGTCTCCCCCCCCCCTCTTAACTTTTGAACGATTTGAGATAAATTAATGAAACTTGGGGGATCTCTACCATGCTAAGGGAACTTTGTTTTCATGCAATCGCTCACTAGGGGCAACCACCCACTTTTCCCCCAGGCCACCCAACTTCAAAATTGCAAATTGGAATGCATATTTTTGATAGCATATTTGGATTCTACGGTGAAAAATAATAAACTTTTACTTTAAACTATTTTTTTTATTTTCAATATTTTGCCCCCAATAGGGTTGGTCAATGGTTGGTCCCTATAAATGGTTCCCTATAAAGTTCCATTACTTTATTTCTAACCGTTTAGATTTTATAACGATCTAAGTGCTATTTTTTTAATATTTCGGAAGGGTTATTTTGCTATCTTTGCCCTCTTGTAGGGGGAGAAATATTGGAGATAGAAAAAATAGTTCAAAGTAAAAGTTTACTAGGCATCGCGTGGCTCTATCATTGAAGCGAGCGTATTGCAATGAAATACTGAATATTGAAATTTATTAATCATGATGAATGTCTTAGTTGAAGATAAGTAGAAGAGGGTAGTGTAGGGAAGAGTGGGGGTACTCGGTACAAAGCTTTACTTCCTAAACAAACCATACACTATACGACTATAACCATCTTCACCACCCGCGGTAGCTTTTAAACAATTATTATAAATGTATCTCGTCACTACGCAAAGAATTTTGCTTGTATCAAGTTGAAATTTTGCATACCTGTTTCAATTGTGCATTAGATGGCGTATATGAAGTTTTATTAAAATCGTTTCGTTAGATCGTAAGATATCGGTAAAAAGGTTGTTTTCTCTATTATAAACGTTTAGGTCCGCTTTAATAGTTTTAGCGATCTTTATTAAGTCATAGCGGTGTCGCTGTTGGTTTTAGTAAAAAAATGTTATTTGAAAAAAATGTTCGTCTCATCGAATAGATGATGATAGAATCTTTTCCCGTCCTGAAATTCCAATTTAATTTTTGTACATCTCGTTTACGCGAGCGTTGCGCGCGAACTCATGGACGGATCACGCTGTCCAACGAACTTAGCCTGAGTATTAGTAAGAGGAACATGTATACCAAATTTCAACTAAATCGGTCAACTTTTACTCAAGTTATCGTCACACGCGTAAACGTTACTGACAGACAGACAGACAGACACGGAGCATATTTCGTTGAATGTAGGAAGCTCGCTACGCTCGCTTCAATTATTTTTCACCGTAGAATCCAAATATGCTACCAAAAATATACATTCCAATTTGAAATTTTGAAGTTGGGTGGCCTGGGGGCAAAGTGGGTGGTTGCCCCTAGTGGGCGATTACATGAAAACAAACTTCCCTTAGCATGGTAGAGATCCCCCAAGTTTCATTAATTTATCTCAAACCGTTCAAAAGTTAAGAGGGGGGGGGGGACTTTTGGACCACCCTGTATATTTCTTGGTTAGCAAAACCTTTCTTACTTAATGTCTTCCTATTCATAATTCTTATGAAGCAATAGTATTTTTATAATCCTTGTAATTCCTTAATAGGCCCAACTGCTTACGAATGTATATATTTAATTTTAAATCTCCACAAACTCTTAACTTAAACTCATAAAAGTTTTTCTTGAATAATTTTGATAAATAGGTTTGATATTTTCATTAAAAAGTACACGCACGAAACATAGAATTTAATTTATGTAAACTATACAACAAGATAATAATTAATAGTTCTTCATTTATACAATCATCTTGAACAACTTTAAACTAGAGTATTGTGTAGTTGAGAAGTAGACTTGTGGTGGCAACACTGCAAAAACTAGTTATAGAGTTGGAAATCTATGGGGAGGTTAGAATAGTTTAACTAAAAAAACATAACTACACAGTTGTGTTGTGGTTTTGAGAGAGAACACAGTATTTATATAGACAGGATTGTAATGCGAGGATTGCGTGACTAGTCACGAGTCGAGACTCTCCCTTGTCATTAGAACACTTCATCTGACGTCTCAAGGATTTGCACGTACAGCTCAAGTGCGTGATACGATTCTAGCACGTCACCTTAACATATTTCTTTAACCCTGTCCTAACAATTTTAACCAGACGTGTCTGTCTAATCGACCGACGATCCAGTCTTATCAAAGTTCTAACAAGTCATAACTTATATAGATTTATTCCAGAACTGTTCATTGACCTTATTCTTAGACATATACAACTTTATAAACTTGTTTTTTACACTTAAAAAAAAATAGTTAAAAGTGGTTGGAAATGTTAGATATGATTCGAGATGGATAGAGAGGGTTAGGAATTCTGGATCAAAAATGGAAAACGTTTTTATGTGTTCATTAGAACACTTTTAAAAAGAAATGCGATGGGATAACAATAATTACAAGATAAAAAGAACTTTTTATATAGGTAAGTTTTTAAATTTTCTGTTGAATCATATGTAATGTTGATAATATAATTGTCATTGTTATACATAATGGTAGTGAGCAGGAGGAGAGGCCACTAAAGTGGCCTCTCCTCCTGCTGTGGTCAGTACTTGGATGGGTGACCGTTCTTAACTACAAGTTAATTATCATTTTTACAAAAAAACAACCTTACTTTTAACACCTATATTTTATTTAATTGTTTGAAGTTTGGAGGTATTTTCACAGATGTAAACAAACTTTGACGTCATCAAAATTATCGCACTAATGAATAATAATATTCGCTTATAACTTTTAAACTAATTAATAGAATTTTATCGGAGTTTTATATATTTTTTCCTCAATTTTTTTCCGGTTCCAACGATATGCTATAAGTCAAAAACCTATTTATACTTTCGGTATTATTAACCGTCAAAGTTTAAAAAATCAAAAATTGATAACTTCAAAATGGTGGCCAATATCAAAATGAAATTTAGTGGGCTTGTTTGTCATACAGAGAGGTATATTCGTGGCCAAATTTCAACTCGATCAGGACCATTGTCAATTTATTACGATTTTTTAAAAATTTTGCTGACTCAACAAACTGGGTTCAAGATGGCGGAGAAATTTGATTTTCCGGGCGGCACCACTACAGGTAAGGACTGATTTTTCTGCCAAGTTTCAACTCTCAAGGTTAAATACCTTGGGCGCTACGATGATAACACACATACATACATACATACATACATACAGACGTCATGCTGAAAACCACTCAGGAGGTTTATTTACTTCACATAATAATGACAACCATCTAGAGATCTGATCTTAATCCTATAAAAGGACAAATCTTTGTACAACGGATCTCACCAACACCGAATCTAAACCTTTCCATTGATATGCTCCTGTGCAGGGACAGTAAGAGAAGAAAAATGTGTACAAGTAAAGAAGTACAGATGCAAAAAATTAAACCTATACCTATAAGACACACGTGTAAACAAACCCGGGTGTCACACGTCAATTAATTTATTTCTTGGTTAGTTTTCGCAGTCATTCAATGTTTACCTCTTAATAAAAAATCCCAAATTTGAAACCCGTCAAAATGAAGATTGCAAATACTATGGGATATGTCAAAAAAAAAAAATAACGCAGATTTTTTCCGAACTAACTTTCTATACAGCAAAATTTGCTGAAAACTAATAAAATTCTGCTGAAAGATGGCTAAAAGTATTAAAATAATGCATTGTCATCGTGTTCTGAGCTATTCTAAAAGTTTCAAATGCCTAGCTACTTGGGAAGTTATAGTTAAAAATCGATTGCAAGATTTGTACTGGACAAACAAACAAACAAGAAAGCAAGCTAATAAAAACGTAGAAAAAAGTTGTATTGGGCCGAAAACTTAAAGAGTTTTTAATCCAGTTTGAGTTCTGAAAACGGTTTAAATCCATATTGGATTCTCAAAAGGTTTTCAATCCAGATTAGTAGTAGTAGTAGTAGTAGTAAGATACTAGTACTAGACGGGTAGGACAAAACACTTGTTCAAACCTAGAGCAACTAGGCCATATTTTAGGCACATTTTACTATCTCCGTGGTAGAGAGTTGCAGCCATTTCACACATCATACCTCTGTACATTGTACCGCCGAAGCGAGTATGATGTGGATCATTAGTGAGGCATATAAATCAAAGTATCACGACTTTGGATCGAACCCACGACTTTTTTTTTTTTTTTTTTTTTTTTTAAGAACCATTTTATTTTAAGAATATAACATTATAAAAATAAGTAAACAATACATTAAAACATTTGTAATTAAATACATATGTATAGCTTAAATTACATTTGTAACATGGTTAATTCTTACGGTAAGACAAAAGCCTGTGTTGTAAGAAGGAATCTACCAACCGCCAAAGATTTAGTGATGGTCGAGCAGACGTGGTAAGTAATTTAATCCACATGGCCATGCCGGTTCTCTCAATCCACATTAGGTTCTCAAAACGTTTTCAATCCAGATTAAGTTCTAAAACATTTTTAATCCAGATTGAGTTCTCAAAACGTTTTCAACTCTCCATGAAAACGTTTTGGAAACGGTGTTTCCATGATGTCTTAAATCCATATTGAGTTCTCAAAAAGTTTTTAAACCTTCATGATAAAAAGGTAAAGAGTTCAAATTAACGCGAAAAAAGAAGATTTTTTATAATTAGTAGATTAATATATTACAAAACTTAATTAACGGATTTATGACTCTTGGATAGAAATAATGATGATAAAGTATCAGCGTGAGGATCAACTCAATTTTCACCTCCAAATTTTCAAACTGAGAGATTTTTGATTTTTTTAAATTTCCTCGGGGAAAACAGTAAGCGAATAAACAAAGCGGTGAAAAACAGGTGAGCTATTAGGTTATCAAATACTCTGACATAGAAACGCACGCTACACATAACACTAACACTAATACGATGAGAAATAACTGACAACTGAATTACTTGATCAATTACTTTATAGAGTAAGAGAGGAAGAAGATTGTATTTGGGATTTTATATTTTTTTGGTAGATTACCTAGCTATTTATTATGCTATCTTTATAAAATTATACTCGGTTTAAAACAAATGAAACTAACAATTATTACAGTTACGGGATCGCGTTACTCATCTAAAACTAAGATCTAAACACCGACGTATACACATTACGTTTCCATAGTGTCCGTGATAAGAGAATGAACAAGCTATGCGTTACCAAGACTATAGTATTGAAGTATTGAATACGTTTTTAATACATCAATCAGCAAATAAAAAATAGTTATTTATGCACCCAGGGAAGAATGTAAGATATTAATTCCCACGTGCTGAGTTGATCAAGGCAACTAAATCCCGAGGCGAAGCCGTGGATATTAGGTATCTTAATTCCTAAGGCGAAGCCGAGGGATTAATGCCAATTAGCCGCCCGCGAGGCGTAGCCGAGGGAGATAATTATAATAAGGGAATAATAATGCATTATTCTCGAGGTACATACAACATTTTATCTCCAGGAAAAGTGCTATTTAAGATTTATTCAACAAAGAAAACATTTGTATTTCTTTATTAAAAGAATTTAATAAAGAAATAAAATAATATTAATTAAAATATACCGTTTTGCTTCGAATAAAGGACACCCCCAAATATAAGACGCATCCCGATTTTGGAACCAAAAATCTGAGAAAAAAAATAATGCAAATATAAGACGCACCCGGTCTCACAGGAAACATCTTCTCTTCTCTCTTTTACCAACTTGTTTAGACGTCAAATTTATAGTCCCATGGCTATTGTTGGAATATTAAATCTTTATTTAGATGTATGGCAGACGCCATGCTGGCAGAGCAGTATCAAGGTTAGATTTTGAAAAGTGATAAGAGAAGTCTAATTATTATAGACTTGTAATAGTCTAATATCCAATATCATTTTAAGTTATATATACGAGTACTTGTATAAGGTAAATAAAAAGTAAATATTTTTGGACTCAGCGGACCTTAAAACGTGTAACCCATCAACATCTAAAAATGGAATTTTATCTCTATTTCAACACCTTTTTCTCTATATCTACTACGTATTATAAGGAAGTGAAGTTAAACAATTTTAATAACTTTTATAATTAAAAAACGTTGATAAATGTGTTTTTGTACTTAAACAAGATTGTACTAACACAAAAAGCCACGTTAAACTTATTATTTGTTTAAGTTACGTGGGATTCAATTAAAAAAAAAGGCAGTAAAGCATTTGAGAACAAAGAGGAAAATCTGTGGACTTAGACTCAGAGTGACATTTTGTTTACTTTGGGGAGTTTTCATTATGACACAGTGTGGAGACGTAATGGGGGTTTTTCCGCATGGGGATGACGTTCGTACTGTGCCTTCTCAGAGAGCCTTTTGTCACCTACAGAAACCCTTATTTCTCTTAACAAACAGTTTAGTTAAGGTTAACTCGTGCCTTTACCACTAGATAGTGTGTTGGTAAAGAATTACCTCTTTTCTTTACACAGCGCAAATTCAATTTTATATATATATATATATATATATATATATATATATATATATATATATATATATATATATATATATATATATATATATATATATATATATATATAATTATGTTGTTTTTCATGTGCGTACTTACCCTAAGTGTTGGAGAAGGTTCACACAAAAAACAAAAACCTTTACACTTTCCGGTTAAACAAAGACCTAGTACAACACAATGCTTGGTCCACCTCTCGGGCAACACTGGGCCTCCGAGACGCAGAAAGAGGACAATAGAGCTCTCGTGACGTCACCAAACCTCCCTCTTCTACCATACCATTGAACCAATCACCTTTTGAGTGTGGGATGCTTTTCTTTACAAAAAAAAAAACCCACTCGCTTTTCAATTACTCACAACTATATATAAACATATACATATATACATACGTGCATACAATACAAAATAAGAGTTTTTTTTCCAGCTCGATACATAGTGTGAGAAAAGGCAATATGTTTATAAAAGGGAACGAAGCATTTTCCAAATTGGATTTAACGTTTTTTAAACGTAACAAATAAAAAAAATGTCCAAGAAAGTATATTAAAGAGAAAGATTCAACAATAAATTTATTTTAATATTTTCTTTACTACAGGATTTTATTTTCTAGTTGAAAAGAGAGAAGATCAGTTCGATATATATATATATATATATATATATATATATATATATATATATATATGTGTGTGTGGGCAACACTGGTTGCCACACAATCTAAAAAATATTTCGTTTATTTTGATATTTTTTTATGTCACTTCAGACTGTCGTTTCATTGTGATTTTTTTACAAACATTGTTTTCTCAGTGATTATAGTTTTTCTTTCATCCACGATAATTCGTTTACTTATTAGTTATTATACAAGCAAGTAGTACGCCGCTACACACACACACACATATATATATATATATATATATATATATATATATATATATTTATATATATATATATATATACCCAAAAAGAACCTTGCTACAGTTAAAGAAAAAGAAAAATTTGAAAGTTTCTCTCTCTCTCTTTCGCTCTCACTCTCTCTCTCTCTCGTACTCTCTCTCTCTCTCTCTCTCTCTCTCTCTCTCACACACACACACACACCCACGTATTTTTAATGTATTTGTAGAACAAAGTAAAAATTTTCTTTGAATATTGCTGCCTGCAGGGCATGTTCAAACTGACCAGATATTGTACTTTATGTATTAGGCGAACACAAAACATACTAACACACGGCCTTTAAAAAATACTAACTTATTAAGATTTTTTTTAAAAAATTGACTATTTCAGGAAAGTTTAAATAAAATACTTTTCTAAAAAAAAAATATATATATGTTTTAGTAATTCTATTCACTAAATAATTGTTTAGTCTGTTTTTTGGTTTTTTTTTGTTATTTGTTCGTGGATTTTTCGTCGATTAACCCACTTTAGTTTATTACAGGACGACTTACGTTCAATTCAGGACGGCTTTAGTTTATTATAGGACGGATTTAGTTAATTACAGGTCACCTGATGTCAAAAAATATTTGATGAGGTAGGTAATATTTACATCATTTCCATGAGTGTTAAATAACGTTTTGAAAATTTCAAACCAAGTTTAAACCAAACTAGTTTCAAACCAAGTTTAAACCAAACTAGTTTCAAACCAAGTTTAAACCAAACTAGTTTCAAACCAAGTTTAAACCAAACTAGTTTCAAACCAAGTTTAAACCAAACTAGTTTCAAACCAAGTTTAAACCAAACTAGTTTCAAACCAAGTTTAAACCAAACTAGATTCAAAACAAGTTTAAACCAAACTAGTTTCAAAACAAGTTTAAACCAAACTAGTTTCAAAACAAGTTTAAACCAAACTAGTTTCAAAACAAGTTTAAACCAAACTAGTTTCAAACCAAGTTTAAACCAAACTAGTTTCAAACCAAGTTTAAACCAAACTAGTTTCAAAACAAGTTTAAACCAAACTAGTTTCAAACCAAGTTTAAACCAAACTAGTTTCAAAACAAGTTTAAACCAAACTAGTTTCAAACCAAGTTTAAACCAAACTAGTTTCAAACCAAGTTTAAACCAAACTAGTTTCAAAACAAGTTTAAACCAAACTAGTTTCAAACCAAGTTTAAACCAAACTAGTTTCAAAACAAGTTTAAACCAAACTAGTTTCAAACCAGGTTTAAACCAAACTAGTTTCAAACCAAGTTTAAACCAAACTAGTTTCAAAACAAGTTTAAACCAAACTAGTTTCAAACCAGGTTTAAACCAAACTAGTTTCAAACCAAGTTTAAACCAAACTAGTTTCAAAACAAGTTTAAACCAAACTAGTTTCAAACCAGGTTTAAACCAAACTAGTTTCAAACCAGGTTTAAACCAAACTAGTTTCAAACCAAGTTTAAACCAAACTAGTTTCAAACCAAGTTTAAACCAAACTAGTTTCAAACCAAGTTTAAACCAAACTAGTTTCAAACCAAGTTTAAACCAAACTAGTTTCAAACCAAGTTTAAACCAAACTAGTTTCAAACCAAGTTTAAACCAAACTAGTTTCAAACCAAGTTTAAACCAAACTAGTTTCAAACCAAGTTTAAACCAAACTAGTTTCAAACCAAGTTTAAACCAAACTAGTTTCAAACCAAAAGTGTTTCCATGAGGAGTTTCCAAAACTGTTTTCACAACAATTTTGAAAACTATAAACTCCCAGACTGGTTACAGTTATGTCAGGTTATAACATCTCTGCTCATCATTCCTACTACTCATGTCTCAATTCTGTTTTCAATTCAGTAATTGTTTCCACGATATATTTTTTTTTGAACAGTTTCAATACAAAATACAAAATTTTCTGTTTTGAAATCACCGTTTCCATGGGGTTTTGAATACCAAAACGTTTTGAAAACTCATGGAAACGTATAGTAAATGATTGCCTACAGAAAATAAAGTTAAATTAAACATTCGAAGTAAGCTATACCCGCATATCACACCCATTACCAAAATAGGCGCACAGCTAACTTAACCTGGGATTTCTTTATACTCTCATGTTTGACCCAAGGATGTTAAATAAAGGGGATGGAAAGCTAAATAGGGTTTAAAGGCATAAGAGGACAAGACAAGAGAAACACACATGGAGACAAGAGAAATTAGAGAAAACATCGTACTGCGCATGCTCACAACTTTAGACTGGGACAAATTACCTTCTTTATCAGGTTATATACTGATTTAATTATAGAGATGATTAGTAATGACGTCACAAGATGGCGTAAGCTTTCGATAATCTATTCGATTCGGTTTGTTATGTTCCTTTTCCTTATCACCTGTTATCAATCCCATGTAAAATGAATGGGAGAATTTTCTCAACTTTTTAAATAATTAATTATTAAATTATTATTAATTTATAGGACTTTTCAACCTTTGAACGTTATTATACTAAGTCTATTTTAACAATGTAAGATAAGAAAACATTAAAAATTGCCGTTCTAGTGGTCTAAAAAAGTATTATTGTGAGTGTGTTTTATTGTGGTGATACCGTCCGGGTCCGTTCTTATTTATTGTTTATTTTTTAAATCGTTTTTCTATTTTAGTTTGTATATTATGTCTTCCACCTTCTCGAGCGTTATGAAAATTTCATCTATACTTCATTTTTTTCGGAGGACAAAGCTATTCTTCGTAAAAGTATGTCAGAATACTTAAGTAATATTAACTTAATGTGTTAAATTAGTTTTTTAATCAAAATTTTAAACAAGTATACATGCGAGGCACTCATATCTTATATTATTATACTCGTTAATATAGATAACATAAAATACACAAATAATAATAGTAATAACAGTCTGCTCTTTGTCTCGTCATCAACGTCTTTTTCCTAGGCTGATCAGTGATCTATTGTATAGTATATAATTATGTTCAAACATCGGTTAAATATAATGCACATTGTAAGTTACCAGGAACAAAATATTATTAGCAAATAATCTTTTATTACCTGGCAGATTAAGTATCACTATCTTTCTACAAATCCTGTATCCTGAGTATACTTCATTGAGTTTCAAAACTTGAGGAAAATTTATTTTCGGACACACAATATAAAACGAACACACCCTGTGAATTTTTATGGCTACAGAAAATACAAAAAATCAAGTATAAAGATTAATAACTCAAATAGCTTTTTCGATGATATGACCCTTCAAACAAATACTCATTTTAAATAACTGAAACGAAAGTTTTTAATGTTTTCTTTGTTACACTCGTTAAAAAAGACTTGGTACAACAATGTTCAAAGGGTGAAAACTCTTATAAATCAATAATAATTTAATAATTAATTATTTAAAAAGTTGAAAAAATTCTCCCATTCATTTTACATGGGTTTGATAAGAGGTGATAAGAAAAAGGAACTAACAAACACTGAGTTAAAATTTCGAAAGCTTTTGTGACGTCACACTAATCATCTCAATAAACAAATTCTTGGTAACCTGTAACCAAGAGGAAGGTAATTTGTCCCATTTGAGCTTCTATTTTACATATCTTCATGGGGTCACTTTTTTCCTCAACCCTCTATCCCCTATATTTAACATCCTTGGCTTGATCACACTGGCTAACTCCAAAAGTAGAGTAGCTAAAGAGGGAAGGCAGATGGCAGCATTTTTTCAGGACTATCCCCACCACTAGAATACAAAGATTGAAACCTTCGTTCTGGCTGCCAAAGATGTCAGTTTTCAAATTATAATATAAACAACTTTTAAATAACTGTCTCCTGCCATATCACTACCTTTATACCCTGAGAAAAGTCTTGTATTTTATAGCTTGTTTGTATTCTAGGGGAGGGGGAAGCTGGTGCCACTCCCCACTCCCTCCGGCCTATATCATGACACCTCTATTTAGTCTCTATACTCGGTGGTTGTAATAATAAACTCGACTATTTTCCTCAAATAATTTTATTTCACCACATAAGTAAAGAAGAATAATTTATTTTTAGAAAAAAGTTATTTACTGATAAAAATAATTGCAATGTAATTGATTTTAGCTTACAAATAAAGGTCATAATATTAATTATAAGTATCATCTTGTAAGCTACAATAAATTAATTCATAACACAAAAGGTTAAATAAACAACGTTGTTTTGACAACCAATCAAATAACAGTATTCTATTTAGAAACAACATGACTTTGATTAATAGAGAGAGCTCTATCAATACAGCCAACTGAATAAAATCACAAGGATCAAAACACTGAGTATAATGATCCTGACATCAAAGAGAAGAGGCAACACTGACTATCAAGTATTTTGATTTCTAAAGGTCTTTGATTAAACTTAATAATAATCTAACTTTGAGGTTATTATCTGTTTAGGAGTTAATTGACGTCAGAACTCTGTAATTATTATTATAAAATCAAAATATATCTATAATGCGAATAATGTATCCCAACAAAAGCACTAGTGTAAAAAAATTATCCAAGTCTCGCGTAAATAGTGTGAGATCATAGGTTTAGCAAGTCTCCCACTGTCCGAGTAAGTTCTACTAGGTCTAATTTATCCAGACAAACATGTTGTTTGTCTGTCCCTCTCTATATTCTCTTTCCCAAATCACTGTGTTTTCTGACTTGGCAAATACACACCACAAACTTAAATCAAATAATAAATATTATTTTTTAATATTGAGCGTCGCAGCACAATGATACAAATTTGTATACGACACTGTATTTAATTTTATTGTATTTGCCAAGTCAGAAATTGTTTTAAATTTAAACGTGTACAGTGATTTGGGAAAGAGAATAGAGAGAGGGACAGACAAACATCATGTACTTGCACTGGATAAATTAGACCTAGTAGAACTTACTTGGATAGTGGGAGACTTGGCTAAACCTATGATTTCACAGCATTTTACGCGAGACTTGGCTTATTTTTTTACACTAGTGTTTTTGTTGGAATTTCACTTCTATTTGTAAGTAATTTTTCATTGCCCCGAACAATTTTTTCGTTTTTCTTTCTTTGTTCTTGTTAATCTTTCGGGTAACTTCTTCGTCGGTGGGTGTTCAAATTGAACTAAATAAAATTATCTGGAATAAATATGTTTGCACTTTAAGATAACTGTCAATTAATACTATCAAATCAACCTCAACGAATGTTCTCAACACCACTTTTTAGTTTTAACGTTCTCCACGAGGTAGCTCTAGAGGCGATGATTACAATTTTTAAAATATTTTGAATGGACAGTTTTTCTATTAGCCTTGAAAGGGTCAAAGAATCAGATTTTTTTCGGATTTTTTAATTTTTCCTTTATTTGTTTAATAAACTCTACCTATATACAAAATTTCAAGTTTCTAGGATTGTTAGAAGTGCCTTAGAATTATGATGAGTGAGTCAGTCAGTCAGTGACGAAATAACAAAACTTTAGGCTCATATATCTTATGAACTACTATGAGTAGAGGTATGACATTTTTATTTCTGGTTCACTTTGTCATGAACTTTAAATTAAAATTATTTTTATAAATCTAAGTATCCTCAATAGGATAATAGAGGGGGGTCCAAATTGCCGTGAGTTGGTTCCAGTAAAGGATGGTACGGCTGTGCTCGACTTGGCGGGGGAACTACCGTGCCCCCAGATTTCATTATTCAAATTTTTGCTGCATTACAATGTTTTTTGGAACGAAGTTCCTTATGGCACGTTCTGGAGCCCGGGAGTGAATCCGAAAAAAACGACCAAAATCACCGTCACAAAATCACCGTCACGCAAAATCCGTCACGAAATTTACAGATCTCGATAACTTGAGTAAAAGCTCACCGAGTTAGATGAAATTTGGTACACATGTTCATTTTACCAATGCCCACGCTGAGTTCGTCGGAAAACGTTATCCGCCCAAGCGTTCGCTCGCGTGAACATAAGCTTTAAAAGACGGGAAAAAGTGTTATTAAGGAAGCCTGTTACTTGACTTGTTTTGATTATTTTTGTAATATATGTCAAAAATGTCACTTTGTTTTATAAATAAATAAAATATAATCATGTAAAATTTCACCCTGATACAAGCAGAAGCTGTAGAGTAGGGAAGAGATATATTTTATATTTTTAAATTAATTGGCCGGGTAGGTAGAAAACAGTCCTATTTCGATGCAAACTCCTTTAACAAACATACTCTTTCACTATAAACTCATCATGATCAACTTTTTTCTTATATTTAATATATATTTATAGTAAGACGCTTGCTTTAGTTATACAAATAATGATTTTCTTTTAATTTTGCCTTAACTCTGCCAGGTACAAACAGTTCGGTACTTTTAATTTTGTCTCTTTTCTAACTCCGCCATGTATAAGTAGTTAGCAACGTATACGTACTTAGCAGTGTGATTTTATATTTAATGAAAAATGTAAGGAACTTCGTTCCTACAGGGTGCCCCGCGACACCACACGTATTTTTTTTCTATATAAGAGTATATGAAAGTAATCTTTTGTACTTATGTGAGAAAGTAGAGACAAAATAATCAGTCCAAGACAACTAAGACTAACTTTCTCATAAAATCTCAGTCCCAGATCCCAGAAACCTTTTGTTTTCGATTTTAAATAAAATCAGATTTATTTATCAATATCTCGGAAACTACAGTTTTCCCGGGAAAACGCCTTATATCGTTAGATTCGTATTTAAATGGACTACATTTTAGATTTTTTTAAATCAAAATAATCGTCAACAGTTTTCGAGAAATAATGTTTTTCAGACCCAAGGTAGACTACAGGTAGCACGTTCTCTTTGTGGTTCATATATTGGACATCTTAGTATAATATGAGCTAAACTTTCATTTTCCTGCATATTACAGACTGTGCAAAGTTCATTAGTTTCAATTTTATGTAAAATTCCTCTGATAGATATTTTAATACAATCGTTTCCTGCAGTACGAATCTGAGCTAATATCCCAGACCCGAAAAAAAATATCGCCGTTTTTTCTTTTTTTTTTAGGGTCCGTAGGCAAAACCAAGGACTTATATTTTCCTGCGTGTGTCTGTCCGTCCGTCCTGTCGCATGCTCTCACGGCTACACCTTTCGTCCGATAAGTTTGAAATTTGGCATGTATGTGTCTTGTACCAACCCACATATTTTAAAAATATAGCGACTTAAAAAATAAATTTTTCAAAAAAATTAGGGTAAAAAAACTTAAGGGTTAAAAAGTTTACATTTTTTTTTCGACACTGTGAGGGGTATCATATGAAAGGGTACGTCGAACTGATTACAAAAATATATAATTCTTTGGTTATAACTTTGATAGGTTGAGCGTAGGCAAGTTTGAAGTGGGTGTGAAACGTGCCCCCCCCCCCCCTCTATCTCGCTTATGTGAAGTGCAAAAAATCTGAAAAAAATCCTGAACATTCTTCGACCAAAAGTAAAGATACCACTTTTTGGAAATTTCGAAAAAAATATTATTTTATTTTTTATTGACAAAATACGTTTTTTTTATAATTATGGTATTTTCGATGTATTTATATGGTTGTAGTCCGGTTCAGTGGCAAAAAAATACTTTATCGGAAGTTTGTTTATTTGTTTTGAGAATATCAGACCCATAGGATAGTTCAAAGTAAGCTTTTTAGCATTTTAAAAAACACCATCAATAGGGTACTACTAACTATACAGTGTGGCCTACGGACCCTCGCTGTGTGCTGACCAGCACACACTTGACCTGTTTATTTTTAATACATTTTTGTCTTTAATTTTATTTTTTAATACAATAAAAATGCAACCAATTTTGCATACAGGTATATTGAACTGTTGAACAGTTCAAAAATTTTTTGTTAAAAATGCATTTGCCTGATTGATTACTGTTGTTTAGGTTTCTTGCTGGAAATACTTCTGTTTGTCAAGTTTTTGTTTTGCACAACTTAAAAGAATTAATATTGACTCCAACATTCATTTCCAAGTCTTGGGAAATGATCAAGTACTTCCTATTTCTCGTTACCACTACAAATACCCTCTTCCCTCCCTCAGCAGTTTTAATCATAAAGAGTAAAGTTGCCTTTTAACACTTTTATCTACGATTGATAAGAAATATAAACATTATATCTCTGTTTAGATGCGTTGAAAGTAATTATTTACGTACTTGTATTTATTGCGCATGCGCGTCTCATAGTTCTGAAGAATTCCTCTTCTTTACCACACTAGTGCGGTAAAGAAGAGGAATTCTTCAGCTTTACGCACGATTAGCTAGTTTGTTTACATTTAACAAAACTAATTTGCTGTTCTTTTATTAAAGTAGCTGTTTATATCGAGTTTTTAGTGAAAAACAATGAGTGAATCAAGTGACTTTGACGAAAATGTGGAGAATAATACTCCTCCAGAAATAATTAATTTTTTTTTTTTTTTTTTTTTTTTTTTTTTTTTGGCATTGGCTTGTGGAACCATACAGCCATAATTCTATTACAACCATTTAATAGGTTCTTAATTTAATTACTTAAATTAATTATATTTCTATTTTTGACGATACAAGGAATTGAAATAAATGCTTGTAAATGGAAATCGACCGAGATGATAATAAAGATAAATAACAGAAGGGCTGTGTTATATTGCTTGTGTGTAATATTCTAAAAAATATTTCTCTTTGCGTTGAAAACTTTACACAACACATTATGATATGCTCTAAATCTTCTTCCTCATTACAATAGGTACAAATAGCAGAGTTTTCTTTTCCAATCTTATGTAAATATGCCTTACAAATGCCGTGATTAGCTCTGAGACGGTTAATTGTTGTTATCATCCTCCTATGTTCATCAATTCCTTTAAACCAGGGATAAGATCCTACTTCACCTTGTATTAATTTGTAAAAAGAGCCTGCAGTGGTGGATTTGTACCACCTATTCCACTGCTGCAGTGCCAAGCAGTTTATTTCCCTATAAAGATCATTTGCAGGTACTGGATACTGGTTTCCATACAACATGGCAAGCTCCTCATCTATACTGCTCTCTTTAGCTAAAGCATCAACTCTCTCGTTGAATTCTATGCCTATGTGACCTTTAATCCATGCGATAACAACTTTCTTTCCACTTTTATTCAAGTGATAACATAAACAAACAATACGGCACAATACATAATTATTGAGGATATGATAATTTTTATTTTTTATTGCTTCTACTGCACTCAAGTTGTCAGTAAATATCACGTAATTAGAGTGGGTCATCCCCTCTATGCATCTAAGAGCTTCTAAAATAGCAATCAACTCGGTTGTATAATTAGACAAATATCTGTTGAGTTTGAGACCATGAGACTTTTGTGATGTATAACAAATGAAAGCACTTCCTGTTTTGTCGTTTGTTTTTGAGCCGTCGGTGAAAATAAATTCGCTGTCTGGCCAATATTTTTTAATGTCATCCAAAAAGACGGTATTCCTTACACTTAACGGATACTTGGAGTAGTCATCAAGCTGCCTTGTGGAAATCGGGAACATTATTGCATCGTAATCTATAAGTGAATATGGGGTTTTCCTATGGATGTAAATATCCTGGCGAAAATCAGAGGTTTCGATGAAGCTTTTAGCGAAAAGGGGTGACCTCTTTTTTCTCCAATATGGGGACGTAAGAACTGAAATTGCCAGCTCGGATATTTTTTTTGAAACCAAATTGTTTTGAGCGCAATTTTTTAGTAAAAATCTACCGGATAAAATTTCTCTTCTAATAAAGAGAGGTGGTTCTCTCGATTCTGAATAAAGCATAGGTAACGGAGTGGATGGAAGAACACCGAGGCAAATTCTCAAACATGAATTTTGGAGCTTTTGAATGGGGGACAACTGACCTTCACAAGCTTGACCGTAGAATATTGAGCCAAAATCTAATACAGACCTCACAGTAGCTCGATAGTACATAAGTGCAACGTTAGGATCGGCTCCCCACTTAGCATGATTTACAGCCTTCAGGATGTTTATATATTGTTGAGCCCGACCTTTGATAATATTGATTTGAGGTGTCCAAGTAAGTTTCGTATTAAGAAGCAAGCCAAGGAATTTTATTTCTTTTGTCACGGGGTAAGTCACACCTTATAAATAAATAATTAATTCGGCAAAAAATACAACTCAAGAATTAATGCCATCTTTATCAAGAGAGAGATACGAACTTACATACAGCAAGTTAATTTTTTTCTGTATTTATAATTAAATCTAACAATCGTAGATAAAGTACGGTACGCAACTCGTGCGAAAATGGCATTTTGCATTGCTCGTGTGGTTTTACTACCCTCGCTGTCGCTCGGGTGCAAACTCCACACTCGCATGCAAAATGCTACTTTCCGCACTCGACGCGTAATGTACTATTACACTTGACAGATATCGTAACTAAACTGACTGAGAATGTGCCCCCCCCCCCCCAGACCTAGCCACTGGATACACCACTGATGTTTTTTCAGAGTTTTTATAGGAGGTAGCGCCCCCAAAGTGGAAGCTAAAATTCTCGATTTTGACTCGGGTTATAATTTTTCTGAACATGTATGTATGCCCAATTTCGTCAAAATTGGCTCCTCAATCAATAAATAATTATTTAGGCTCCTCGCGTCTGCACAGACGACAGACAGACGTTTTATAAAAACAACTTTTTTGGACTCAGGGGATCTCAAAACGGGTAAATCCATTCAAGTCTCAAAATAAAATGTTAGCACCATCACAATACTTTTTCTTTATATAAGACTGTAAAAAGACCGACATATCTTGAAAATAATTTCCATGGAAAATTCAGGAAATGTATAATCCTTGAGTTGAAAGAATAATTTGCAATGCGGTTACTTCTCACTCTATATTTTACAATCTAGTTGAAACTTGACCACTCATGGTATTATTGTTATATTCAACAGAGGGTTTAATACATACTTGTAATAAGGTTTAGCTGATTGGGATTAAGGGAGTGAAGCTTGGTCATGGTTTAATCCCAGGGTGGGATTAGCTAATGAAACGGTAGGATTTGTCCGGTCGGTTTCTCGAGATAGTACAGGGAAGGGGAAGGATTAAGGGTTGAATGTGGACTTGATCCTTAAGCCCTCATCTAGCCACACCTACTTCATCCCTTTACCTTGAAGGGTGCTTGAATCATCTCTCAAACTGTGTAAAGGGTTATATGGTATTATGACGGACAGGTCCCTTCTCAAGAGACCTCTTAAAGAGATTGGAACAAAGAAACCTGATATTTGCTTCATCATGCAGAGAATGAATATTGACCGTAAGATGAGAAATGAATTGATGTTTATTGAAGCAATGACATTTACTTTGTGGCCGATTCAATGCTGTTGTTATGAAAAAATAGATATGGTGTCGCGGGACACTCGTTAGGAACGAAGTATACCTTACGCTTTTCATTAAATATAAATTATAAAATCACACTGCTAAGTATACGATGCTAACTACTTATACATAGCGGAGTTTGAAAAGAGACAAAATTTAAAGTAACTAACTATTTGCACTTAGCGGAGTTAAGACAAAATTAAAAGAAAAAGCATTTTATCATTGAAGCGAGCGTCTAGCAATAAATATGTATTGAATATTGAGAAAAAAGTTAATCATGATGGCTTGTGGGTTGATAGTTAAAGATGGTGGTTGTAGAGAGGGAATAGGACTATTCCCTCAGACTCCCCCAGCAAGACCCCATTTAAAATATTATAAAATATATCACTTCACTACACAAAAACTTCTGCTTGTATCATGTTAAAATTTTACATGACTGTTTCAATTGTACTTTAGACGATGCGTATGAATTTTTATTAATACATTACATTAGAACGTAAGAGATTGGTAAAAACGTTGTTTTCTATATTTTAAACGGGTAGGTCAGCTTTCATGTTTTTAGCGATCTTTAACACTACATAGCGCTGGCAATGTTAGTTTTACTAAATGAAATATTTTCAAAAGTTGTTTGTCTCATTGAAGTTAGAATTTAAACCCGTCCTAAAATTCCAATTTTACATTTTAACCTTACGTTTACGGGAGCGTTGCCCGCGAATGCTTGGGAAAATAAGGCTGTCCAACGAACTCGTCCTGGGCATTGGTAAAATGAACATGTATACCAAATTTCAACTAAATCGGTCAACTTTTATTCAAGTTATCGTCATTGGTCGATTTCGAGACGGTTGTTTTTTTCGGATTCACTCCCGGGCTCTAGGACGCTGTAACGTGACATAAGGAACTTCGTTTCAAAATCATAACAAAAATAATTCCTTGTGACTGACGATATCATTTTCTGACTAATACCGTTAGCAATTAATACCTTGTAGCCAATTTTAAATTACCTTGTGCCAAAATCATAAGGGAAGTCACAACAACAAAAAATTACCTAGAGTAAAGGTTCGTTTAAAAACTTTTACACTTGACAGATATCCTATAGATGTCGATTTAAAGAGAGAAATGGATTATTGCTATGCGGAGAGATAAATTTAAACCAACCAAATATTCTGTACTAAGCTCCAAGCACTTTTTCTACTAACTGCTTCGCGAATAATTGTGGGAGCACTACAAAAGCACTTGAGAAGGATGCTGCACAAAGCAGTTTTGATTTTCCTCAACACTTGATTCAAGTGCCAAAGTCAAGAGGAATAGTTTGCAAAACCTGAAATACACTACCATGACCATGACTACTACTTATAACTAACTTTTATAAAATATTTAGTATAATTATTCTTTCTATAACTATTTTACTGATTTAGTTTATTTTTTTTTTGTAATTCTGTTGAAGTTGAAAGTCCTCGTGGGCTTGACTTTACAAGAAGTCATGAGAGCTGCAGTGAATAAGCTTTGTTAACTGTTTCTGAAATACCTTCTATGCAAAAGAAAGGAAAGTATATGTAGGTGAATTTAATGAACCATGCTCTTCACAAAACTATGAACAATTTAGAGAAGCATCTAAGAAACTTCTAAACAAAATACTCATTTTCTTTATTTCATGGAAAAACATTAAATCGTGCAGATTTGTTTTTGGGCATTGAATCCACATATGGATAATGCTAGCAGCAAAGTAAGAAAGCAGCAGAAGAGGAGGATTCTATATGAAGTCTCATTTTATTTGATAACAGGAACTTGGATGTAAAGAATTATTTTTTAGTTGACCAAGTTAAAACAATATTTTAACTAGCATGAATAATAAATAATTACAAGATAAAAAGAACTTTTTATATACTACATTTCTAAATTTTCTGTTGAATCATATTATGTAATGTTGATAATATAATTGTCATTGTTATAATATAATGTTAGTGAAAAAAAATAGTTCCAAATTTATTTACTTCACATAAATGACAACCATCTAGAGAGCTGAACTTAAACCTATAAAAGGACAAATCTTTGTACAACGGATCTCGCCAACACCGAATCTAAACCGTGCCATTGATATGCTCCCGTGTAGGGACAGTAAGAGAAGAAACAGTGTACTGTACAAGTAAAGAAGTACAGATGCAGAAAAATTAAACCGATACCTAGGACACAAGTGTAAACAAACCTGGTTGTCACAGGACAATAATTTATTTATTTATTTGTTTACTTTTCCTTTTTTTTGCTGTCATTCAATGTTTATCTCTTAATAAAAAATCACAAATTTGAAACCCGTCAAAATGAAGATTGTAAATATGGGACATGTCAGAACAAATAAAATTGCAGATTTTTTCCGAACTAACTTTCCATACAGCAAAATTTGTTGAAAACAAATTAAATTCTGCTGAAAGATGGCTAAAAGTATTAAAATATTGCATTGTCATCGAGTTCTATGCTATTCTAAAAGTTTCAAATGTCTAGCTATTCGGGAAGTTAGTTAAAAATCGATTGCAAAGATTTGTACTGGACAAACAAACAAACGAGAAAGCAAGCTAATAAAAACGTAGTAAAAAATAACATATGACATTAAATCATTTGTCACGTGCCAGGTGGAATCCAACAGATAATAAGGGACGTGCATGTAAAGTATATCCATATGGATGGAGTTGCATAATATGTGTAAATTCCAAAAAATTTCAATTTTTAAAGAAAAGTCACTCTTCATAGAATCTCCTGCTTGTTCGTAAATGAAGATTTATAGTAATTTCTTGAATTTTAATAATTGAAGCGAGCGTAAGCGAGCTTCTTACATTCAACGAAATATGCATCTTGTCTGTCTGTCTGTCTGTCTGTCTGTCTGTGTGTAACGTTTACGTGTCCGACGATAACTTGAGTAAAAGTTGGCCGATTTAGTTGAAATTTGGTATACATGTTCCTCTTACTAATACTCAGGCTAAGTTCGTTGGACAGCGTGATCCGCCCAAGAGTTCGCGCGCAATGCTCGCGTAAACAAGAGGTTCAAAAATTAAATTGGAATTTCAGGACGGGAAAAGATTCTATCATCATCTATTCGATGAGACGAACATTTTTTTCAAATAACATTTTTTATTAAAACCAACAGCGACACCGCTATCAATTAATAAAGATCGCTAAAACTATTAAAGCGGACCTAAACGTTTATAATAGAGAAAACAACCTTTTTACCGATATCTTACGTTCTAACGTAACGATTTTAATAAAACTTCATATACACCATCTAATGCACAATTGAAACAAGCATGCAAAATTTCAATTTGATACATGCAGTAGTTGTTTTGTAGCAAAGAAATACATTTTATAATAATTGAAAAGGAGATGGTGTGGTTAGAGGAATAATAGTAAGAATACGGGGTGGTTCCCTTACTACTAGCCGCTGTTCTACTACCAGACCCACTATCTATCAACTCATCATGATTCATGATTATCTATTTTTTCAATATTCAATACATAATATATATTACCATACGCTCGCTTCAATGATAGAGCCACGCGATGCCTAGTTTACTTTTTGATCGAATTGTTTCCTGTACGCAAAAAGTATATTTTTCTAAAATCGCGCAAGAGGAAACCTGACCAAATTTTGAATCTAAAAAATCCCTCTCGCCATTTATAAAAATGTCAAATTTGTCTGTTCTAATAAACGAGGAATCAATTTAAAGGTCTAATTGAGTGCATTTAAAGTGGTGGCATTGCTTTTTCCACTTTCTGTGCAAACGCGTGGAGCCTTTTGTGGAGAAGTTTGGCGTACAAGTTCAGAAAAATCATACCCCAAGGCGAAATCAGAAATCATAATTTTTGCTCCAACTTTGGGAGAGCTATCCCCTAAAAACTCTGGAGAAACGCGAAAAAATTGTTTTTCTTAAAAACGGTTCCAACGATTTTGATGAAAAAAATTCTAAAATGTGGTTAATTTAAATATAAATCTAACGATATAAGTTGTTTTCCCGGGAAAAATCTAGTGTCTGACAAAATAGCTTTAAACGCGGACAGAGAGAGCCCGGTTCGATTCCCCGTCGAGGAGTAAATATTTTTATGATAAATTTTGATAAAATATTCAATAATAATTAAATGTACCTCCGAAAAATCGAAGACTAATAAATGGAAAACACTGTTTTAAGTAATTATGAACTCTACACAATTTGCGAGAGACACCAAGGGATGTGCCACGTAAGCGTGACACATAGGAACTGTTCCAACATCAGACATTACGTCATTAGGATGTTGGCTCGGCATTATGCCATGTCCTTTTGGCATTATGCCATGTGTTTTGCCAGCCAAGCAAGAATGGCGGTATGAGAGCACCCTCGTCTCTGATAAGTCCTATATCTGATCTTCTTGATGTAGTATAGGTCCAGAGTTGGGTGGGCATCGTCGGGCCCCTGATGAGTCGGACGCGACGAAACGATGCAGGACATGGCATAATGCCGAGCCAACATCTTAATGACGTTATGTCTGATGTTGGAACAGTTCCTATGTGTCACGCTTGCGTGGCACATCCCTTGGTGTCTCTCGCAAATTGTGTAGCCTATTGCAGTGTGCAAAAACACGGTATTACTCTGCTGATGAATTATGAACTCGTATATATGAAAGTTTGTCTGAGTTGTCTCAGATCGATTTCTTCTTCTGTTTAAAGTAGGTAAGTATTTAAAAATGCTTAAACTTTAGGACGGCCTTAAGCTATAAATGATGTTTTAATAAGTTCAAGGTCGAATATTTCAATAACTAATATTGATTTTATTAAGTTTAATTTTTTTTTTTTTAAATAGGTATTTCTTCAGTTTAAGTACGAATTTAAAAACAACACAAAAGTTAAATATTGATATTTAAAAAAAAAACAAAAAAAAACTTCAAACTGAACATGAGAACGAGGGCGGGAAGGAGGGGGCTTATATATTCGATAAGTTTTGCTACTTTCAAGGATTTGATGTAACAGCTTTGGACAAAGTTAAAGCCGAAATCAAAGTTTGGGGATCTGAAGCATGGCTAAGTGAACTTGATCTTTGACTTTGGGCCACTTTAAACACTGTTAATATAATAATAATTAAAGCTTCAGGCAACTTTCGAGATATCGGCAGAACATCTCCCTCCTTCACGTCTACGAAACAAAGTCATCGACTTGACTTCAAAATCAAAATAATTAATAATTACACTCGAGTTGAGATTCCTTTCCTAACTATTAGTAACTGCAGGAAATTTAAATTTTCCCTTCGAGAGAGATTTATTCAGCTGAAATATCAATTTTGATTTTACCAATTAACTATTGATGATTTTAAGGGTCGAAGAACGATGAAAGTTTGACTCATTAGTGAGCTGACTCCTCACAAATTGACTATTAAACTCAGCGTATTAATTATCTTGCTATAATAAATTAATATTTTGGATATTTCATTTTAGGTTTTCAACTTATTTAACAGAATATAAATTACTGTCAAATTAAAAGACTACACCCGGACGCACATTGAGACGCATGTGACGTAGGACAGTTTTTTTCAACCGCAGAAAGATACCAAACCGCACGGTTTTGACGTGGCCTACCCGTCACTAGTGGATCTGGCGTCTCAATTCACGTGGTCTTGTATAATTCTGCGGTTGAAAAAAAAAACTGTGCTGTCCTGCGCTCAAAGCCTCAATGTGCGTCCGACATTAATAAAAGTACAGGAAAAGCGATGCATGCTGATTTCGATCCAGACTCAGAAAACAGGCTTTAGGGTATGTCCAGAGTGCACGCGGGTTCTGAATCAGTTTCAGGCTCCGAAATCAGGCATGTGATATGTCAGCTTGAGGAAAGCAGGTAATGGCCACAGTGAAGGCAGGTAGAAATAAGCGCTAACATAATGTAACGTAAACAAAAAGAAAAACAAGGAGTTGCCATATGAAGTTATAGCGTGTTTATTTTTATGGCGACAGAGTTAATTTAAAATTAAAATGTAGAAGATTGCTTTTTATGAAATGATTACTAAGTTAAGGAGTGCATATGGGGAATACCACCGCTTATTTGAGCAGTTAACAAATTCTAGAGAACATGAAACGTTTCTCCCTACATTTAGAATGGAAGTGGAGGCATTCTACTATTTTAGAAATGCTTTCGTGATAAGCGTTTCTTTCTTTATTATATTAACATTAAAAAATAAATCGAAACGAAGAAAATCAAACAAGAATCAAAAGACGAGAACTAAGATAAGATGTAAGTATTTGTATATAACCAAAAGAAAGGTTTCATAAACAACTACAAATGCCAAAAAATAAATAGTTGTTTGTAGTTACAGTACAGTCCGTGGGCGCTGATAGCAGCCGAAATCTGAAACAAGAACTACCTAAACATTCAGATAATACCTCTGACTCCCAACTCTGCGCGCGCAACCAGTTACCTGCTTCCACTATGGCCACCCTGCTGTAATAGCACTGTTTATTTCTCGCACTTGTTTTCTGAGTTTGAACCTGATTCGGAACCAGCGTGAACTGTGGCCGTACCCTTAGAGTCGAACTGTGTAGTTAAAAATCCTCGTCCAGACTGGTGAATCTAACCAAGCAACGAGCAGAACATTGGTCTCTGCGCAGGCGTCAGACGATACGTGCGTAGCAAGATACGTTTGGTTCCCGATTCGGTTGATCGGTTCGGCCTGCGGGGAGTGTGGACGTCCAACGAATCTAGCAGGCTCCAACCTTTCCCATATTATTAACCACTTGACTGTGGATATTAATAGGCCAAGGCCGGCTACCGCTTTCTGCTTAAGGTATAAGTAACCCAAACATCAACGTTTTTAACAGTTCAAAAATTTGTCAAACTAAATTTTTGGAACGAAGTTCCTTATGGCACGTTCTGGAGCCCGGAAGTGAATCCGAAAAAAACGACCAAAATCACCGTCACAAAACCAAGCGTCACGAAATCTACCGATGTCGATAACTTGAGTAAAAGATGACCGAGTTAGTTAACATTTGGTACACATGTTCATTTTATTAATGCGTAGGCTGAGTTCGTTTAACAACGTTATCCGCCCGAGCGTACAGCGTACACGCGCAACGCTCGCGTAAACGTAAGCTTCAAATTTAAAATTGGAATTAGATTATTATCCAGATTCATCGTATCAGAGACTATAAAAAAAAATAAAGAAATTTGGTGGAACTTAACAAGGAGTGAATAAAATTCTTATGATAACTGATAATGATTGAGAAAAATAATTTATATTTTTCGTACAAAAACTCTACATGAGGAGGATCTTTCGATAAAAATTAGGGAGTGATAAAAAATAATTCTAAGCATCGATGTGGAAGAATTCCAAAGAAAAAGTCTTCAATTATTATTAAATTTTTTTGGTACAATGTCTTCTAAAGTGTTGCGCACACTCCCAAAGTCATAGTTATAATGAAATTGCTCAAATAAATTACTTAAATTTACTTTATCTACAATTGATACGAAATATAAACATTGTATCTCTGTTAAGATGTGTAGAAAGTGATTCTTTACGTACTTGTATTCATTGCGCATGCGCGTCTTATAGTTCTGAAGAATTCCTCTTCTTTACCATCCTAGGGCGGTAAAGAAGAGGAACTGCTGTTCTTTTATTAAAGTAATTGTTTATATCGAGTTTTTAGTGAAAAACAATGAGTGAATCAAGTAACTTTGACGAAAATGTGGAGAATAATACTCCTCCAGAAATAATTAATTCGGCAAAAAATACAACTCAAGAATTAATGCCATCTTTATCAAGAGAGAGATACGAACTTACATACAGCAAGTTTATTTTTTTCTGTATTTTTTATTTAAATCTAACAATCGTAGATAAAGTACGGTACGCAACTCGTGCGAAAACGGCATTTTGCATTGCTCGTGTGGTTTTACTACCCTCGCTGTCGCTCGTGTGGTTTTATTACCCTCGCTGTCGCTCGGCTGCAAACTCCACACTCGCATGCAAAATGCTACTTTACGCACTCGACGCGTAATGTACTATTACAAGTAACATACTTTTCTCTTTATTAACTTATAAAATATTTTCATCTTAACACATTCAATTACATAAGTACACATTTATAAGTTACTTTATTTAGGTAGTTTAATTAAAATTAATATACTATTTATATTTAAATAAATTTATCATTTTTTATTTTAAGTTCGTAGTATTAATTAATAAGGACTTTCCTCGAAAAACATTGTAATTATAGAGTGTATTCGAAGGTTTAAGAGTGTAAACGCTTTTATACGGTCGTCTCCTGTTTTAATTAAAGGTGTTGCCGTGTTTCCACAGCGGAGCGCTGCTTTATAATGTAGAGAAAAGGAGGCGAGGTTTTGGTTGGAATATGAGGATGTAGTGAGGAAGCAGACGGGAACAGGCACGCTGTGAGGCACGGCACTGTTTGCCCCACACGCTACCCCCACCCCGGACCTATTGTTTTCACCTGAGTGGATCAAGTGTCCCTACCCTTGGTGCTTTTGCTCACACATGTGGAATTAACTTGTCACTTGAGTGAAATAACAACACAGTTTGTTCAAACCATTATAACGGCAACTGATATCCCAACATCACTTTCATTATAACAATTTTTTTGTCTTGTTTTCTTTCACATTTTTATTTTTTTTATTTTGCAAAATCATGTTGGCATGTCTTATTCTTTCTATTTTTTATTTTTATTTTGCAAAATAATGTAAGTGTATGTATTCTTTATTTTTATTGGGATAATTTTCATGTTTAAAAAAAAGTGTAATTTCCGAGTATAAAATGAAATTATTAAAATTTTAAAAGAATACTTACTAAAATTATTACTGACTAAATAATATTTTTAAAACCAAAAATGATTTAATCACTTAGGCATTCACTGTTTGTAATGTAATAATAATTTTCTTGGTGTTACAGTGTAGGTTCTGACACACAATCGATATGTTCAGGTGGGGACGATGTCTCGAGAGGATTAGAATTTAAATAAAATAATTGATTTTTGTTTAATCAAAATAGTCAGAACAGTTTTCAAGAAAAAATTTCCATTTCCTTTTTTTTTGACAGCGACCCCCAAATTCAAAAACAAAATTAATTTCTCAATTTCGCTTCGGGGTATGAATATCGTGAACATTTATGCCTAATTTTATCGAAATCGGCTATGTAGTTTTGGCTTGATCTGCGAAGGCAATAATAATAGACTATATACTAACACCCATTATTCAAAAACCACTTTATTGAACTTAGCGTATATTATATCTATTATAATTGCCATAATAAGGAGGGGGGGGGGGGGGGGGGGGGGGTCGTTGAAGAGAATCTCAGAGCAAGGAACAGGTAGAGGGAGCAATGCGATTTGAAAAGTGGTTCATTTTGCTACACCCATATACTAGGACTTTCAAGCGAGCTCAATCCGAACTAAAGTGATCACGTGGTCACTGGCCCTTGTCTTATTGGTCTATTCTTTGTCTTTCTGTCTCCACAGACGGTTGTCAACAAATCCTTATCAGTAGCATTTATTTGATACCCCACTCAAAGAAGATTGCTATTGTTATCTAGGAACTGTTACACGTTTATTAACGACGTTACTGCTTTTAGATAATTAATAAGGTTAACTGCAAACATTAAAGTACATATTTATGAAGAAAACTGAATTAAAAATAAAAATATTAAATGTTGTAAGAAAAGATAACTTAGTCTTATCAGCTGATATCAGATAAATTTCGAGTTTTTATCGAGATATGGATACTATTTCGCCAAACTCCCGCTTGGGAGGTTTAGTATAGGGGTGTAGCATAATGAGCCACTTTTTGAGACCCAGATTCTATAGTATTGTTCCTTATACCCCTTCCTTGTTCTGAGAAGAGAACAGAGTTCAACTCCTCTTGGTGGTAGCAGTTCAGAAAATTCCAGAAAATCCGAACGCTAAATTAACTTCGATGAACAATAAATATATTTTATAAACAAGATGTTTGGTAATAGAAATATACACTAAAATATTACATAAAAAGTTGTGAGACAGCATCAATTGCCTTCTGACCGAAAACTTCTACACATGACGACTATTGTAAACGATGAGTAAAACGGAAAAGATAAATATAGGTAACAAAGATAAAGGTTTTAATGAAATATAAATGAGAAAAGGAAGTATGACTATAGAGTTTGTTTATAGATTATTGCCAAGGCAACCACATTTATTCCAATAAAAAAAAAAATGTTTGTTTTGATTCGTAGATCTTTAAATAATAATACAAACTTATCTAAATAAAGACAGACAACTTAATCAATACTAAACAGGCATTAATGGCAGTTATACCCAACGTACGCTAACACAGAACTTTCTCTTCGTGCATACATCTTACAGTAGAAAGTAAAATAAAGAAAAAAATGTAAAATAAATGTTTAATACAAAGAAAATGTTGGAGAAAAGTTAAAAAAATTACTCTTGAAACCTCTATGAAAGTTTCCCAATGTTTGGCCAAGTTGTTTTTAACTGAAAAGCATAAGTAGCGCAAAGTGAACTTAAAAAAACAAAGCTAAGAATAAGCAAAGTTTATAACACTGTCAAAAATGTTTCATATTTGTTCAATTCTATTTAACAAAAGAAAATACAACTTGTTTTATAAGATGTCAGAGGACAAAGAATTCAACAATTGATATAAATAAATAACATTTCGCTTCCTAAATGAAAACTTATGACTTAAAGGTTACTTAAAAAGTATGTATATTCAAATATATATATATATATATATATATATATATATATATATATATATATATATATATATATATATATATATATATATATATATACACATATATATGGGGTCTGTTCTTGTTGGAATGTTTTGAAAACTTTTTAAAACATTGTAAAATAATACAATAGAATAATAGAATAAAATAATACAAAAACATTTCAATACATACGACAAATAAAACTAAACAACAAACAAGTAAGGCGCACTTCACGTAAGAAGTACGTGGGGGCGATAATCGCCGGTTTCTCTACGATTAAGTTAAAATTATAAGTGTAAAATTTAAATAGTTGCATATTCTTTTTCTACACTTCGAGACTTTTAAATTGATGTATAACATGTCATGGTGACTAAAAACTTTTTTTTAGTCACCCGCTATATTGTCCGACATCTTGAAAATAGTGCCGAATTTCATGTTCCTAGCTATAGTAGTTTATGAATTGGAACAAGGCAACGGACAGACACCAACGGACAGACAGGCAGACCGACAGACAGACAGAGCCATAATATAAGGTTTCTTTTCGTACTTCGAACCAAACCTAAATAAGAAGAATATTATATACCTATATATTTTAGAGTTTATTGTTACAAAATCATATAGTACTTACAATAAGTAGGTACTACATGATACTATAAAAGTATGAATTAGGTAGAACCCGGTTTCGGGTGTAGTACTAATTAAACTGTGATTGAATAAAGTTTTCTATTCATTTGTATTTAGTCTTTAATATGAGCACCCCAAATTCGAGAAAACTTCATGGTTTTTGTTAATAGAATGATTTTTTTAAAATTAATTTTTTAAAGCAATCTGCCAGTAGAATGTTCCAACGAAATAGAATGTTCATCGACCCATATTAATTCAAACCCTCCTCTCCTCCTCTCATCCTAAAATTAATGAATGCACTCACTCATTTAAAAATTGGAAATCACTCAACTTTGGTTTTCTCCACTTATAGTACCATCTCCTAAGTGTCTTCTACAATATAGGAGAGTTTTGGAACGAAGTTCCTTATGACACGTTCTGGAGCCCGGGAGTGAATCCGAAAAAAACGACCGTCACAAAATCACCGTCACAAAACCAAGCGTCACGAATAACTTGTGTAAAAGAAGACCGAGTTAGTTGAAATTTGGTACACATGTTCATTTTACCAATGCCCAGGACGAGTTGATTGTACAACGTTATCCGCCCAAGCGTTCGCGCTCAATGCTCGCATAAACGTGAACTTCAAATATATACAATTGGAATTTTAAGACGTAAAAAAAATTCTAACTTTATCTATTTAATGAGACAAACAACTTTTTTGAATATTTTTTTTTTTTTTTTAATAAAACCAACACCGACACCGCTATGAAGAGTTAAAGATCGCTAATTATATTAAAGTGGGCCTAAACGTTTAATAATTACAAAGAACTTTTTATATTCTACGTTTTTAAATTTTCTGTTGAATCATAATATGTAATGTTGATAGTATAATTGTCATTGTTATAATATGATGTTAGTGATAAAAAATAGTTCCGAATTTATTTACTTCAGATAATAATGACAACCATCTAGAATGTAGAGAGCTGATCTTAAACCTATAAAAGAACAAATCTTTGTACAACGGATCTCGCCAACACCGAATCTAAACCGTGCCATTGATATGCCCCCGTGTAGGGACAGTAAGAGAAGAAAAAGAAAAATGTGTACTAGTAATGAAGTACAGATGTAGAAAAATTAAACCGATACCTAGGACACAAATGTAAACAAACCTAGTTGTCACAAGTCAATTAATTTATTTTCCTACTAGCGGCAGCAAAATTTCGCATTATTGAACTGTTTTTAGGCATGAAAATTAAATTTCTCTGAGGTTTCAAGAAAACTTCACAATACGCAGCAAAATACGATTTTGCTGAGGGTTTTTCCAGGCTAAGCCACGCCCACATTCCCCGTTACAAATAAATAAACAAACAACCTTTTGTTTTATGTCATCTTTAACATAAATTATTTAAACAATTTATGTACCTTAAAAATATTATGAATTTATAAAAAAAGGTTTATAAATACATATATAATAGATTATATTTACAAAATAGAATGGAGTAAAAAGATAAAAAAGAAATTAAAATATTACAGAAAATAGTAGGTCTTAAAATAATCCTAAAAAAATAAATTAGTGGCAACACTGCAGCTCGTCTATTATCATCATTTTGTTTTGTTTATACTGTATTTCTGTCAATTCATTATTTATAATTGTAACATTTGATATTGTAGCTTGTTTTTATTTTAAATTTAAATAGTTCAATAATAGTATTTGATAAGTAAGTAAGTATTATGCTATAAATATTATTTATAGGAAACATTTTTCTGCCGCCAGTAGGAAAAATATTGTATGCAACAACGCAGCAAAGGAAACATTTCTGCCTCATTGATTTATTGCCTGCCGAGGCGAAGCCGAGGCAGTCAATCGAATAAATTACCTGCCTCGGCTTTGCCTCGGCAGTTAATTTCCATAGTCTGTCCTCGCCTCCGGCTCGGAGGCTAACTTTTAATCATTCGTCAGAAAAATTCCATTTTGCTGCCTAGTTACATAAATTACTATTCTTTATTTACTTTTCCTGTTTCGCTGTCATTCAATGTTAATCTCTTATTAATAAAAAATCACAAATTTGAAACCCGTCAAAATGAAGATTGTAAATATGGGACATGTCAAAACAAATAAAATAACTTGCGGATTTTTTCCAAACTAACTTTCCATACAGCAAAACAACGAATTAAACTCTGCTGAAAACGAATTTAATTCTGCTGAAAGATCGCTAAAAGTATTAAAATATTGCATAGTCATCGCCAAGTTTCAAATGTCTAGCTACTCGGGAAGTCAGTTCCAAATCGATTGCAAGATTTGTACTGGACAAACAAACAAACAAACAAGAAAGCAAGCTAATAAATCGTAGTAAAATAGAGAAAACGTTTTTTACCGATATCTTACGTTCTAACGTAACTATTTTAATAAAAACTCATACACATCGTCTAAAGTAAAGTACAATTGAAACAGGCATACAAAAGTTCAACCTGATACAAGCAGAAATTTTTGTGTAGTAAAGCGATACATTTTAAAATGGTTGAAAAGATGTGTATTTGATGGAATAGTAAGAATGCAGGGTGTCTCCCCCACTACTAGACTCTCTAATACTCTCTATATTTTTTAATATTTTAAATTGAGTAATATGCTGTAGGAGTCTGAGGGAACAGTCATGTTTCGTGACTACAACCATCTGCTTTAACTATAAACTCATCATGATTAACTATTTTCTCAATATACTTTACATATATTTATTGTAAGACACTTGCTTCAATGATAAAAAAAGCTTTTCTTTTAATTTTGCCTTCTTTCCGTTATGTACAAACAGTTAGTTATTTGTAATTTTTTCTCTTTTTTAACTCCGGCATGTATAAGTAGTTAGTAGTAACTTAGCAGTGTTACTTAGTTAGTTATATTTAATGAAAAGCGTAAGGAACTTCGTTCCTACCGGGTGTCCCGCGATACCACACTTATTTGTTCTACTTGTTGGTGGGACCTGAATTATTATTTATTTATTTAATATGTCTTTTATACATCTGATATTCCCCAACATCCTAGTACCCAAATAGTAGTCAGGGTGCCCATAGGCAAAAAAGTCACTTATACATACTCTTTCCAAACCTTTTTGTATGGCTTGTTTAGGCCAAGTCTGACAACGTTTTCCTCTGTGACTTTTTTTAGTTTTGGGGCGTTTTTTTATTATTTGAACCCTAAAATTTTGACGCGTCAGACTGAAAAATCGGAAAAAGTTCTGCGTCATACAATACTAAAATGTTGATTTATAGGGTTCAAATAATGTATCTTGAGAAAATCAGCTGGTTATTAATCAATGATATTAATTAATTTTAATTAATAATACTTAATATTAATTCATTTGAACTTTTGGATTTCAGTTTGGAAAGAGTATGTATAAGTGACTTTTTGTCCTATGGGCACCCTGACTATAGTTACTTTTGCTGCTGACAAATGTATATTTTCCTCCTCCCACGACCCTAATATAGCCGCAACCAACATCTAAAACCACCTTATCCTTCTTGAACCTTGGTTTAGGAAATGGAGGATAAAAATTAATGAGCAGAAAAGTGTCCATGTCACTTTTACTCTCAGACATTCAACTTGTCCTCCAGTCATCCTCAATCAAGCAGTGATTCCACAATCCTCATCCGTAAGATATCTTGGACTACACCTTGATCGACGATTGACTTGGGCTCAACACACCAAAACTAAACGTACGGACACTAACAGACGATATAAACTGCTCTTGCGACTTCTTGATCAAAGATCCCACCTATCCCTTTACAACAAAATCCTTATTTATAATACAATCCTTAAACCCATTTGGACCTATGGAATTGAGCTCTGGGGTTGCACCAAGCGCTCAAATTCCAATAGACTCCAATCCCTTCAATCAAAGATCCTTCGAAAAATCACCAATTCCCCACCATGCGTTTCTAACCTTACAATTCACCACGACCTAAAAATTCCTTTTGTTCATGACCTCGCTTTTACCCGTTATAAACAATTTCATGAAACCTTAAATCACCATCCTAATCCTTTAGTCAAATCCATGTAATCCCTTAATATCCCTGATCAACCACCCCGTCGGCTGAAGAGGCAGAAAAAGAAAGAGTGGCCTCGTGACCTGCTACTATAGTTCACAACCTCAACCGATGAAGGATGAAGTAGATTAATGATACACACAACAGGAGTACTACCACTGGGTAGCCTCTCCTCTCATGACAATCCATGTCACACATACAATTGTTATCATTATTACTTATAGCAAAATGAAATTGCAAGTAATATATATGTAAAATAAAAAAATAATAATATGTAGTTGATGCTCCGCCAGGCAATAGATGTACCTACATATTTATTAAAATTTTATTTATTATATATAATATTAAAAAAATAAATAAAGAGACATATAATATAAAAGGAAAAGAGAGAAGGAGGAATTGAAATTAAAAAAAAGGAAGTTCTTGAGATTTGGAAAAATAAAAAAAAATTGTTATCGTAACTCTTTGAAATAAGCTCTTTTCAGGGTTCTCACACAAAATGAGTTATGGGGTTTACAGAGAGAAAATTTAAATATCGACTCTAACTGCGCTAAGGAGTTCAATTTCAAAGGGGGCCCGCTAGTTTCAAAAGCACTTTCATGTAGTTTCAAAGGGGAGTATGATTTTCAAAAGGGCGATGGAACGGGAAACGTTCCATAGAGAAGGGGGATTATAAATTTACCGGCAAGTTATGAGTGGTTGAAATTTTCTCAGGAAAAGCTGAAGAGGGGTTGGAGAGGGGGGGGGGGGGGTTAAAAGAAACCTCCTCTTTGTCCACCTTTATGAAGGAATAAGGTTATAAATAAAGGTTATAAGAGTATTGGGAAGGTTTGGTCGGGTTTTCAAGACTTCTCTGAAAGCTTTTTGCGTTTGTCTGAAAAAGTTGGTTAAATGAACATTCCCCCTACCGAACTTTTTTAACTAAATTTATGATGTGGAGTAAAGAAAAAGTTTTTCCGTATAAGTGTGTCATGATAATGCAAAATGAACACTCACAGTAAGTATTTACACACAATATAAGTATTCCAGTAACACACTTTCAACCAACTAAGATATCTATTTATGAAGAAAAATAGTGAGTTTTATGTAATTAAGATTGTGAGGGAATAAAGAGCCTTTAGATATCAAGACATTAAATGGATATAATTTGTAAACCGGTAAAGAAATAGATTTGCCAAGTGTGTGAACCATTTCATTTGTAATAAATCGATCCGAGACAACTCAGACAAACTTTCCCATGTACTAGTTCATAATTACTTAGCCCAGAGTTTTCCATTTAATAGTTTTCGCATGTACCTTTAATTATTATTTAACATTTTATCAAAATTTATCATAAAAATATTTCTCCCGGGCTCTTTCCGTCCGCGTTTTAAGCTTTATTTTCTCAGGAACTAGATTTTCCCCAGTAAAACTGCATATATCGTAAGATTTGAATTTAAAAAGACTATATTTTAGAATTTTTTAATCAAAATCGTTGGAACCGTTTTCGAGAAATAATTTTTTTCACGTTTTTTTTTTAGAGTTTTTGGCGGATAGTTCCTCTAACCACCTCTTTTCACGTTTTTTTTTTAGAGTTTTTGGGGATAGTGCCCCCAAATTTAAAGCTAAAATTAATTTCTCGATTTCGCCCCAGGGTATGATTTTTCTAAACATGTATACCAAATTTCAAAATATTCATTAAAGTATTACAGCAGGCGTTTAGGGGGCTAGAATGGGAAGGATTAGGAATAAGAATAAACGGAAGATGGCTGAACAAGTTAGAATTTATGGACGACGTGGTCTTAATCGCGAAGAATAAAAAAGAAGCGGAAATAATGCTGAAAGATGTGATAGATCGTACACGTGTTATAGGTCTCGAGCTAAACAAGTCCAAATCCAAAGTAATGACTGTAAATATTAACCAAGAGGAAGGAAAGGTTCAAGTAGAAAGCGAACTGCTTGAGAATGTAGACAATTACATTTATCTTGGAAGTTTAATTTGCAAGGATATAGACGGTCAGGATAAAGATGTCAGTAGAAGGATATCAAGCGCTTGGAGAGCTTACAATAAGTACCGAAATCTGTTCCGGTCAGATGTAAGTATGAGCAACAAGAAGAAGCTATGGTCTATGTGTGTGCTTCCAGTTCTGACCTACGGTACAGAGACGTGGACTCTTAAAGAAGAAATCGTCAGGAAACTTAGAGTGGCACAACGGTCAATGGAAAGGAGCATGATGAAACTCACTAGGAAAGATAGAAAGAGAAATAGCTGGATCAGACAACAATCAGGATTAGACGACGTTGGGAGTGTGGTTATGGAAAGAAAGTGGAGTTGGGCTGGCCATATTGCCAGGACAAAAGACGACCGATGGACCAGGATATTAATGGATTGGCACCCACTGGAGTTAAAAAGGAGCAGAGGAAGACCAAACAAGAAATGGGACGAAGAAATGAGAAAAGTTTGTGGAGGAATCACGTGGCAAAGGGTAACCTATGATAGAAAAGAGTGGAAAAGGATGCAGAAAGTTTATGTAGATGTATGGTATTATAAGAATTAATGAAAGAAAGAAAAAAATAAATAAAAATGTATGATGTTTGTATATGTCTAATATATGTGTGTATATGTATGTATGCATGCACGTATGTTTTTATGAGTATGTATGTATATAATATATGCATACTCTTATTATGTAAAATATCATATTATGCCAATGATACAATAAAAATAAATTAATCTATCGAGAAAATCTATGTATTTACGTTACAAGTATTTTGTATGTTTAAATTTTTTTTAGTTTAAAGAAGAATGTTTATTGTTTATGTTTTAAAAAGAAGAATGTTTATTGTTTATGCAACTCTAACCCGAGACCGGGTCCACGGCCTAGGCCGATTTGCTACTGTACCTATACTTGAAAATGTTTTGTATTGTTTTATCACAATTGTATATTTTCGTAGCAATAAATGGATTATTATTATTATTATTATATTATTATACCAAATTTCGTCAAAATCGGGACAGTTGTTTAGGCTCCAGGCGTCTGCACAGATGACATACAGACTTACAGACATTTTTTAAAAACCACTTTTTACTTTCTCATATAAAGAGAAAGTATTGTGATGGCGCGAAAATTCGATTTTGAGATTTTGATGGATTTACATGTTTTGAGGTCCCCTGAGTCCAAAAAAGTGGTTTTTACAAAATGTCTGTCTGTGCAGACGCCTGGAGCCTATACTACTCGGCCGATTTTGTCGAAATTTGGTATACACGTTCAGAAAAATCATACCCCGAGGTGAAATCGAGAAATGAATTTTAGCTATAAATTTGGGGGCGCTACCCCCCAAAAACTCTGAAAAAACGTGAAAAAAAATATTTCTAGAAAACGGTTCCGACGATTTTGATTAAAAAATATAGTCAATTTATATACGAATCTAACGATAATAGCCGTTTTCCCGGGAAAAATCTAGTTCCTGAGAAAATAGCTTAAAACGCGGACGGAGAGAGCCCGGGTTCGATTCCCCGCCCGGGAGAAGTTATTTTTATGATACATTTTGATGAAATGTTCAATAATAATTAAATGTACATACGAAAACTAATAAATGGAAAACACTGGGCTAAATAATAATGAACTCGTATATGAGAAAGTTTGTTTGAGTTGTCTCGGACCGATATTTTGGACTAAGGGGACCTCAAAACGTGTAAATTCATCAAAATCTCAAAATATAATTTTCGCGCTATCACAATACTTTCTCTTTATATGAGAATGTAAAAATGTAATACAAACGCCTTTATATGCATTAGTATTGCCCACACGCAATGACACAAATCCGATGTGTCCAGCCTAACCCGTTCCTATGATATTAAATGTTTAATGTTTTTTTTTTTTGGAAACAAGTTTCTTATAGCACGTTACAACGTCTGGAGTCCGGGTATGAATTCGAAAAAAAACGACCAGTAACGAAATCAACCGTCTCAAAATTCAGCGTCACAAAACCAACGAACTCGACCGATGACAATAACTTGAGTAAAAGTTGACCGATATAGTTTAAATTTGATACACATGTTCATTTTACCTACACACAGAACGAGTTCGTTGGAAAACGTTGCCCGCCCAAGTTTTCGCGCGCAACGGCATCGAAAACGTAAGTTTCAAATGTAAAATTGGAATTTTAGGACATACAAGTTACTGCCAATTACTGCGGCACATAGCCGCACATAACTTTAATGGTTTTATACTATTTAGAACCTATTATTGTCAAATTTATTTAATTTACCTCCGTTTTTTAAAACAGTCAAAATCGTTTTGATTTTTTACATTAATTAAAGTATTCACTTAGCAAAATTTAAGGAGCACAGACGTTTGAAATTGCAGGCTACTTTCGACAAACCATCCAAATTTCATAAAAAATAAGATAGGTGCTTTTGATGATATAGGTGTAAATAAATGTATGTTTGTGTTCATGTGGAAGGTTTAAACTTATATGGGACCAAAATTGAGCTAATTATGACCTACCATCGGAATTTCAATAAAATCGGACGAGTAGTTTTTAAGATAAATTGGTTCAAAATAACAGCGACAGACAGGGAACCAAAAATGTTCCCTGTTGTCTAAAACGAATGTCTGTCTTAAGAATTTTTGAAATCGGAGAACTAAAAAATTTTCGTTCTTCGGAACGATCACATAGCTTCTTTTGGTAAGCTCGGAAACAAAACAAAATTTTGTAGACAGTTTTAAAAAACGGGGGAAAAATAAATAAATTTGACATAATAATAGGTTTTAATAGTATAAAATCATTAATGTATAAAAAATAAAACGCGAGAAAGCTATGTGCCACACTAATTGGTAGACTTTTTCTTATTTTACAAACAATTTGAACATGACCGAACCAAATGTTTATTAAATAATTAAAAATGGCTTTAAAAGAGTAAGTAGAAAGATTTCTGTTGTTTTTAGAAAGCACGGAAAGTAGAGGAGGAAGATACAGTTCTAAATGTAGACTGTATCTTAGTTCTAATTTTAGAACCGTATCTTAGTTCTATATTTAGAACTGTATCTTAGTTCTACATTTAGAACCGTATCTTAGTTCTAATTTTAGAACCGTATCTTAGTTCTAATTTTAGAACCGTATCTTAGTTCTATATTTAGAACTGTATCTTAGTTCTACATTTAGAACTGTATCTTAGTTCTAACTTTAGAACCGTATCTTAGTTCTAAATTTAGAACCGTATCTTATTTCTAAATTTAGAACTGTATCTTAGTTCTAAATTTAGAACTGTATCTTAGTTCTAAATTTAGAACTGTATCTTAGTTCTAAATTTAGAACTGTATCTTAGTTCTAAATTCAGAATTGTATCTTAGTTCTAAATTTAGAACTGTATCTTAGTTCTAAATTTAGAACTGTATCTTAGTTCTAAATTCAGAATTGTATCTTAGTTCTAAATTTAGAACTGTATCTTAGTTCTAAATTTAGAACTGTATCTTAGTTCTAAATTTAGAACTATATCTTAGTTCTAAATTTAGAACTGTATCTTAGTTCTAAATTTAGAAACCTTCTCTAATTAGGGGTTATCCCAAATTTAATCCTTAGTAGAGAGAGGCTGTACAAAACTGTCAAGTATTAAAAATGTTACGTCTAGATAATCTCGATAAGCTAAAGAATTTTAATCTTTCTTGGAAGTAGCTTTTTAATTTTTTAAAATAAAATAAAAATAAAAGACAAATATAAAAAGAAAGAAAGTAGCTAAGAACATTTATACTGCTCCTGTAAAATTGATCTACATACATAATCTTCGTCCACTGTAATTATAATCAATTAATTTAATCACCAATTAATTTTAATTAATCAATAAATTTTAAATAAATTTAAAAAAGTAATTTGAATTTAAGAGAATTTAATTCAACTATCTTGGTTTATTGAAAAAAAAAAAATATATATATATTTAAGAATTAAATTAAATTATAAGTTGAATATATTTTTTTCGAAACAAGAGAAAGCTAGAAATATGTGATATCTTGAGAATTCAATACATGTTTGGTAGAATGGATATGAAAAAATTCCCAAATAACTAACCTTTTCCCAAAGAGGGGGAAGAAATTCCCCACGAAATGATGGAATATAATATTAAAAAAATATTTGTTCCTATAGTTATTTGTGGAGCAAATATTTTTTTATAACTTTTTTTTTAACTCCATCGGAGGCAAAACACGAATTTTCAATTTTGAGTCCGATAACAAATGATTATAACGTAAACAATTCGGTCCGAGACAACTCAGACAAACTTTCTCATAATATATGAGTTCACAATTACTTAACCAGTATTTTTAATTATTATTGACACATATTATCATAAAAATAACTTCCAAAACCAAATATTCGCGCCATCACAATTCTTTTTCTTTATTATAATTATTAGAAAGTAAAAAGCAAACCCCCGGAAGGAGTTTGGTATATTAGACTTTCGGGAGAGCTGCTTTCAAAGAACTAAGAAAAATCGGGAACAATGATTTCTCAAAACTATTTTGACTTTTTAATTTTAAACAAGTAAGGCTCGCTTCACGTAAGTACGTTAATCGTACTTACGAGGCGATAATCGCCGATTTCTGTACGATTAAGTTAAAATATTAAGTGTAAAATTTGAATAGTAATATTCTTTTTCTACACTTCAAGACCTTTAAATTGATGTATAACATGTCATGGTGACTAAAAACTTTTTTTTTAGTCACCCGCCATATTGGCCGCCATCTTGAAAATATTAAGTGTGAAATATCGAAAAGTGTCTAGTTATATCAAATGCCGAGATGCACCTGTGTGCTGCATTTTATATTCCTAGCTCTAGTAGTTTATGAGGTTAACCGTTATATAAGGTTTCTTTTTTACTTCGTACAGAAACCTAAAAAAATATAAAAATAAGTTAATTAAGCTGTTTACACTTAATTTAATATAACTCATACAGTTTTTAAGCACTAATAAAACTTTAAGAATCAGTTCCCGGGAAAAATGTTATATTATAGCGGTACTTTTATAGAAAAGGGCCCCCCTTTTTGTTTTTTATACAAAAGAGTTTATATCCCTTAGTCTAACTACCTATAAAGACAAAGGGATATTCAGTCCAATAGGCATTGGGACAAAGTAATATCACACATTTATATTAAAAAAGTGTGTATTAAGTTGTAAGAAAGTATATTAGATTTAAAACAAAAAGGGGGGCCCTTTTCTATAAAAGTGCCTATTATAGCGCACAATGATAGGAAATATGAACAGTGAACAGTCCCAGTTAAAACTATATTCATCGATTAAATCTTTTTATATGTATAACATGTTAAGGTAACTAAAACAATGTTTAGACACCAAAATGAAAAAAAATGAAAATTTTAATAATTGCATATTCTTTTTCTACATTTCGAGACCTTTAAGTTGATGTAAAACATGTCATAGTTACTAAAAACTTTTTTTAGTCGCCCGACATATAGGCCGCCATCTTGAAAATATTACGTGTGAAATTTTAATAGTTGCATATTAGTAGTATATTTTCTTCATTTCAAGACCTTTAAATTGATATATAACATGTCATGGTGACTAAAAACTGTTTTTTTAGTCGCCCGCCATATTGGCTGCCATCTTGAAAATATTACGTGTGAAAAATCCAAAATGAGTCCAGTTGTCTCAAATGCCGAGATGCACCTGTGTGCCGAATTTCATGTTCCTAGCTAAAGTAGTTTATAAATTGAAACAAGCAACGCACAGACACCAACGGACAGACAGACAGACAGAGACGTTATATAAGGTTTCTTTTTGTACTTTGTACAGAAACCTAAAATTAATGTTTATATGTCTATCTGTCTCTTAGGCCTGCCTAAACCGTTCATCCGATTACGATGAAACTTTGGGGAATGGTTGCATGCATGCCCAGGAAGGTTTCTGAGTTAAAGTAAATAAAAATGACTTTTAAGATAATGAACTATTACCTTAAGTAAGTTTATCATGTGTTGAGGCCAAAACATACCTGGAACAAAGAAAAAATAATATAATATACTAAAAATATTGTTTCATTTAAAAATAAAGTGGGTAAATCTGCAGTATCTTTTCCACCTGATAATAAGGACCGATTTTCTTCGGGTTTGTTTTAAATTTAAATTTTTACTTTAAGGAAATATGCATCCTGTCTGTTTGTCTGTCTGTCAGTCACGTTACGTATCCGACGATAACTTAAATAAAATTTGACTGTTTTATTTGAAATTTGGTTTATCTACGATTGATACGAAATATAAACATTGTATCTTTGTTTAGGTGCGTAGAAAGTAATTCTTTACGTACTTGTATTCATTGCGCATGCACGTCTCATAGTTCTGAAGAATTCCTCTTCTTTAACACCCTAGGGTGGTAAAGAAGAAGAATTCTTCGAATGATTAGCTAGTTTGTTTACATTTCACAAAACTAATTTGCTGTTTGTTTAATAAAAGTAACTGTTTATATCGAGTTTTTTGTGAAAATCAATGAGTGATTTAAATGATTATGACGAATATGAGGAGAATAATACGCCTCCCGAAATAATTAATTCGGCACAAAATACAATTAATGAATTAATGTCATCTTTATCGAAAGAGAAATACGAACTTGCATACAGGAAGTTTATTTTTTTCTGTATTTATTATTTAAATCAAACAATCGTAGATAAAGTACGGTACGCAACTTGTGCGAAAACGGCATTTTGCATTGCTCATGTGGTTTTACTACCCTCGCTGTCGCTCGGGTGCAAACTCAACACTCGCATGCAAAAAGCTACTTTCCGGACTCGACGCGTAATGTACTATTACATGTTCATTGTTCATTTTATAAATGCTCAAGCTAAGTTCGCTTTAAAGCGTTATAAATCCAAAAATAGGATCTAAACAATTTAAAGAGAGAAAAATAATATCATACGTTCTAACGTCTCAATTTTACTAAAATTTCATATCAATCATCTAATGTACAGTTGAAACATGCTGGGAAAATTTCAACTTTATATAAGCAGAAGTTTTTGTTTAGTGAAGTGATACATTTAAAATTTGTTGACAAGAAGATGTCAGAGATGTGTAAGTTAGTAGAATGGGGTAGGAAGGCACCTGGCTCCCCCACTCCACTACTCACTGTTCCAACCATCTACTTTAACTAAAAACTTATCATGATTAACTATTATCTTATTTACAATTTTTATTTACGCTATTTTCAATTCAATTTTTTCCCAACTTAAAATATTACAACAAATTAATAATAATAATAATAATAATAATAATCCGCAATCTGTCATTTTGACACAGGATGGTGGTCATATACATATTAAAAACCAAGTCCCCCCCCCCTCTACTATAATTAGCACCACTTCTTTGAACTAGAGGTGGGTCAAAAATAACAGAACAGTTCACAATAACATGTTATTGGAAAATAACAGTTCGTCCGATAACATGTTCTTGAAAAATACCTGTTCTCGAATAACAGTTCTCATTATAACAGCTCCGATAACAGAACAGGTTTTATAACAATATCAGTTAATCTGTTGCTGTTATTTCATAACAGAACGGAATCAATATCATTTCAAGTAACAAGAACAAGATGCAATGAACTGTTATTTTTATATGATAACGCTTATTGATATTGTTTCGTTAATGTCATACTGATTCTTTGTTTTCTCTGCCCTGTTTCTGTAATCAAAGCTTAAATAATTTTATTATAAACGGCAAAGATTTCGCTGTTGTAGGGTAGAGATCGGTTCTAACTTGCATGGAACCCTTATTCTGTTAGGTTGTATGGTTAGGGCTATTTATTACCTACCTATAATAGGTTTGTTCCAACCACTCTTCAAACTGGTTTGGAACTGTCCGACGCATGCGTATTTGGAAAAAAGCGTTCTAACGAGCCCAAACTCAAACTCTGACTGACTCCGACTGTTAATCGGCTGTTCCAACCACGCTCTGATTAAATCACGGATTAGTTTGGAACCAGTCAGAGCAGTCAGCGATCGGCGGCAGGGACTAGTAGTTTGGGATTGAGTTTGGGTGAACAGAAACGTAACCTTCCGCTTCATTGTTTTTGTTTTGATTTCGCTCGCCTATTATTCTCCTTTCTTGTGAATCAACTCTTTTTTTTAAGATGTTTTTCGACGAATGCGACGATGAATTTTTGTGCATATAATGGCATTTTCTAGATATTTCTGAAAAAAATAAAAATTGGACCTATTTTCCAAGATGGACTTTTGATACTTATTCCATTTTCAAACAAATATCGAAAGAATCCGATTTATTTCCGCAATATTTATTTCGTTAACTGGACTAAGATTAATATTTGTTTTTTAATACAAAAGAGCATTTAGGATTATATCAATAAAAATACGAGTGTGCCGTGAGTCTACTAAAACTGGTTCACCTCAGTAAGCCCGAAAATAGTGAATTGCGTAAGTCGAAATAAAATCGTGAATTCATGTATTAAATAAACATTTCTAAAATGTGTGCATGTATTTTCGTCATATCCTCTATGAGTATGTAGGTTTTACTTCCAACTTTCGAGCTTAATTAGCATTAGAAAATGAAACTTTTGTGGTGTGGCTCCCCCTTGTTGTGGGAGCCCCTAGGCGGCCTAAATCAGGCCCTGATTTAAGCGACTGGCACTTATCTTCATCAACTATTGACTCATCCATCATCCGTATCTTTAATATTAATAAGTTCAGGCATTTTTGATAGCACAGGAACGCAAAATCACATAAACGATCAACTCAAAAAGTTGTTCTGATAACAGCGCTAAAACCTACCACAGCAAACAGTTTGGTTCGATAAAGGAGGGTTCCAACAAAAACGAAATCACAAATCAATTCCCAACGGTCAATGATCGCGCATGCGCATTACGTCAATCACTGATCAGTCAATCACTGATTCACTGATTCGGAACTGGTGGTTGGAACAAACCTAATATCTATCTGCGTTGCGTTAGTGTTAACTCTAGCTCCTCTTTGCCTTACCTATCCAGAGCTATAGCGATGAGCTACCTGGGACCAAATATAATTATAATACAGTAGAGATATTTACTTATAATTTCTTGCAAAATTCTCTTGATTAATTATTATTACAACAAGCAAAAAGATAAATTTCTATTTCTTTTTTCCTTTCATTTTAATTGTAATAAATTATTAATGATTAATTTCCCCTAGATATAAAAATAAACAAATAATTTGACATAATTCACTGGAAAAGAACGAAAAAAAGAAAAATATTCTAGCGATTTCTCTTTCCCTCTTTCATTCATGAAAACTTTTACATTCATCTAGAGACATGTTTTGTAAAGACTTACTACTTCGGGCTTTTAAAAGTATACCGTGGAAATAAAATAAATTAAAACCATTCATCAACCAGGAAGAACCTTCCAGGAAAGCTTTTTAATTTATAAACACTAAAGTACACTTTAGCATTCATCTAAAGTGAGGTTTTATTACTTTAAATATATTTCCAAGTTAAAAATAAATTTTTAAAAAAAAGCATTCATCCACCATAGAAGTACCTTCGAGAGAAGTTTTTTTTATAAATAAAAATTTATAAAAAACATAAACACGCACTTGAGATAAATCCCTCATATTTGTTTAACGCATCTAAAAAAGAAAAAAGAAAAAGAAAAAAAATAGAGAGTTAGGAAGGTATAGGAGGTGTTCAATCGAGTCTGCTCGTCTCCCACTACCGCTTTTTTTTCATTAAATTTCCATTCATTAAAAAAATGAAAAAATAAGGAGGGGGTGAAACAATATACAACAAATGCGGTACAACTTTAGATGACTTTTGCTCGTATTGTACGACCTGTGAAGGGGCAACATCTGGGATTTATTCAAGGCTGCTGTCAACTCCTCTTTAAACGAATGGTATTCAAGAGAAAGGAAAGGGCCCCCGGTTTCAGCCCTTTCCGGTTTCAGAAAGGGTTTTCCGAGTTCGAAGGCAAAGTTAAAATTAATGATTGCCAGTATCTGTCCGGTATATCGGTGCCGTTCAAAAGCCGGCTTCCCATTTTGTTACTTGAGGCCCCCCTCCCCTTAAGGGGTTAAGCCTGACCTGTCTGAAAAGTTTCACCTCTAAAGGGGGAATAAGTTGAGGTCCCAATTTAAACCTCTTTCCTTTGCCTCAGTATAGCTGAGAACTTGTTTAGTTTTAACGGTGAAAATTACGGAAAAGCAAAAGACTTGAAAATAATTATTTAAGTGGGCTACTACCTCGTTAGTTTCCCCTTTCTCAAAGTCTCAACACCTTTTGTTTCAGTTAACCACAAACAGATAGCGCTACGTTCGCTAAAATCCGCCTCGGGGTAAGCAAAAGGTACTGGCCAAGTCTCATTATTAACCTCGTCTTAATTTCCAATTGTTTTCAACCGGACTTGAAAGGTAGTCTTGACATGGCACTAAACCCTCTGACAACCAAAACCCTTTTTACGAGAAAATCGATGCCGGAATCCGCTCTAGCGGAATTTTAGAGAGAATTCTCCGGTAGAAGATAAAAGGAGATACTGAAGAGAATCCTGGGTATACAGTGAATCGGTCAAGGGTAAAAAGGTAAGGACGGAATCTAACATTTAATTTAACAAACACTCGCTCCTCATTTCTCCTTTTACAACAATTATAAATAATTTTACAAATTATAATATTACAATTTAATAACAATAATTAAAAGCATTAATATTTCATCTCCTTTTAAGTAAAATATAAAGGAAATAAGCTATTTTAAATATTCTAAAAACCTTCTCTCTCTCTCTCTCTCTCTCTCTCTATATATATATATATATATATATATATATATATATATATATATATATATATATATATATATATATATATATATATATAAATATATATAATCTATTTATCTATCGATCGATCTATCTCTTTGTCCCCTGGCCACCTAACTTAAAATTTCGAATTATGTGTATATTTTTGATAGCAATGGATTCTACGATGAGAAATAATAATAACATTTTAATTCTAACTTTTTATAGAAAAAAACCCTTCCGAAAATAATAAAAAATAGACTGCCATTTAGTGTGGCTCATAGCTTCCTCGCATCCTATCATGTACTTTATTGTTATAATGTTTATTGTGTAAAAACTATTAATAGTTTTAGCGATTTTTAACACTTCATAGCGTTGTCGCTGTTAGTTTTACTGAAAAATTGTATTTGAAAAAAATGTTTGTCTTATTAAATAGATGAAGTTACATTTTTTTCCCGACCAAAAATTCCAATTTTAAATTTGAAGTTCACGTATACGCGAGCATTGCTCGTAAACGCTTGGACGGATAACGTTGTCCAACGAACTCGTCCTGGGCATTGGTAAAATGAACATGTCTACCAAATTTCATCAAAATCGGTTGACATTTACTCAAGTTATCACGTTTCATAATTCGCGGACACACAGACCGACAGACAGACAGACAGACAGACAGACACGAGACCAAAAATTTTCCCTGATGTCTGAAACGGATTTCTGTCTAGGAAAAATCGGAGGCATAAAAGTTTTTCGTTCTCAAAAGTGAACACAATACTTCCGTTACCTTCGGTAAGCTCGGAAGCAATAACACTTATATCGCTGTAAAATCTAAACGGTTTGAAATAAATTAATGGAACTTCGGGGATATGTACTAGGTAATGGTATAAGTGTGTATTCATCCACACGCGTGCTAGGGGCAACCAGGCACTGAAATCAAAATTTTCAAGTTTTGCCTGTACATAGATGAGAATTGCAACATTTTTAGAAACTTTTTACACCTCTTTATTTAACTTCACTTGTTTATTATTTGTCCCCAAATCTTGTAATTTAAATACCCACCTCCCGACCACTTAGATTGCCCTCACGCTCAAGTGAAGCATTGTCAACAGGCATTTCGGCGATTTGGTCTCTAAAGTTGTTTTTGAGGGCCTCTGCTTTGAAGGTCCTGGGACGACCGTTGGACCAAATCAGGAGAGTGGGTGGCCAGTTCAAATTGCCTCTTGGAGAGTTGAGGCGCCCGGGGAATCTGCCTCGCAAAAAGTTGATGCAAATCCTTGCTGTGTGGGATATGGCCCCGTCCTGCTGAAACCAGAAGTCTTCTACCTCCATCCCTTCCAATTAGGCAAGAATAATCCTTGGTCATGGTCAGATAACTTGCCTTTTTCCGAATGGAACGTCTGGGAGATTGTTCAGTTGCAGCTCGAACCCTCGCGACGTTTTCTGGGATAGTGACGATAAACTGGGGCCCCTATATTGTCGTGGACACATTCCAGGTATCCTGGAATGCTTTAACCTTCGCAAGAATTTGAATCAATCACGAAATCGCCCACGGGGGGCGATATTGATCCTTAAACGAAAGGCACGCGGGCGATCGCGTAGCTTCTTAGGTAGTCGGAAAAAAAGTTAAAAATGAATTACAAAACGTGTACTACAGAGATTGATTGGCCTTTTTAGAAAGAAAAAAATCGGTCCGAGACAACTCAGACAAACTTTCTCATATATGAGTTCATAATTACTTAGCCCAGTGTTTCCATTTATTAGTTTTCAAATGTACATTTAAATATTATTGAACATTTCATCAAAATTTATCATAAAAATAACTTCTCCTGGGCGGGGAATCGAACCCGGGCTCTCTCCATCCGCGTTTTAAGCTAATTTCTCAGGAACTAGATTTTTCCCGGGAAAACGGCTTATATCGTTGGATTCGTATTCAAATGGACTACATTTTAGAATTTTTTAATCAAAATCGTCGGAACCGTTTTCGAGAAATAATTTTTTTTCAGGTTTTTTCAGAGTTTTTGGGGGATAGCGCCCCCAAAATTAGAGCTAAAATTAATTTCTCGATTTCGCCTCGGGGTATGATTTTTCTGAACATGTATGCTAAATTTCGTCAAAATCGGCCCAGTAGTTTAGGCTCCAGGCGTCTGCACAGACGACAGACGACAGACGACAGACGACAGACGACAGACAGACAGACATTTTTTAAAAACCTCTTTTTTGGACTCAGGGGACCTCAAAACGTGTAAATCCATCGAAATCTCAAAATCGAATTTTCGCGCCATCACAATACTTTCTCTTTATATGAGAAAGTAAAAAAACAATATAATATATATACATTTTCCCTGTTGTTTCCCTCATTTTTCAGATTTTCCAAACAATTTAAAACCAAAAAAAAATATTTAGCTTAAGCGTTTAAGTGTGGTGGTAATTTTTTATTTCCTCCTCAAGCTAATTTTTTGGTTTGTGGGCATTTACGTCAACACTCATATCCGCAATATTTGTTCTAAAAGGCTGAAACCAAAAGCACATTAAATTTATTTTCCGATGCGTTTAAATAAGATCTTGTCCACATTTTGTGTAGTGTTGGTGAACTATTTTTTTTTTTAGACCATTTCGTATGGATGGTATATATCGACCCTC